>JARFJB010001836.1:792500-860000 GCA_036346205.1 Vesta saturnalis
ATTATTTACGCTCTGCAATGTCATTCCCGCCTAAAAGGAGATTTATTGTAATCCATAACACTTTTCGATACTTTTTCTTGACTTTAAATTTTCAACTGTGCCTTTCAAACATGTATCTTTTTCGACTTTCCGTCTTTCACTTAGACGATACTGCATTTTCCTTTTAAATGAAATCTGTTATCTCATAATCTTATATATTCAGTTACTGAGAAGTACTTTTTAGGTTCCACATTGGAAATCCTATGATGACCGTTATGTAATTTTGTAAAATACAAAAGCACACGCTTATGTTGTTCTTTATTCAAGGAGCACCTTAACATGTAAATGTATTCATATCAATTTAATAATTATTTAAGTCTGTTAGGGTAGCATTTTCTATTACAGCATATGTTTTTTTTTAAACAGTGCAAGTAATTTATAGTTATTAGGTATAATTAACTTGTTCCTATTTGAATATTATTCTTGTCTACTAAGTAAGGGGGACATGCCAGTCCAATCAAATATTTGGGTTGTCACTCCGGGATAAATCAAGCGCTTGTTTAATTGTCTTAGTGTATTTCCCAGTGTTAATTTAACAGTAATTTTTTTATTTGTGGTGTAGCCCTTTTTGGTGCGACCACCACCGTTAATTTGTTAGTGAACCAACGATTATATACCAAAAAAGGAAAGAAAGAATTATAATATTGTTGACTTTGATTTAATAAAATAAATCTTTATTTTACAGTCTTCGAAAATGTTGGCGCCCTCTGTTTTAGTTTTTTTTGTTTTAACTCCCATGCCTCAGCCTCCGCAAACATGATCTAGCCGAAGAGTATTGCGTCCTAAAGGTAGGTCACAAAAAATGGCTCCCAACGTGGGGCTTAGTTTAACAGAAAGTTTCGCGTTTGAATTATTTATTTGAAATATTATTGATCTTTGGTACCCTACTAGTAGTTATTGTTCTAGATATAAATATATTTAAAAAAAATGTTTGCATCATGAATGTACAAGCATTACGAACGGATGAACTAACTTATGAATTGCAATTTAGAAATTTTGACACAGTAGGTTTGACTGTAGATCAAAAGCGTGAACTTCTTCGCACTAAAATTGCCATGGAACATGCAAACCCTTCATTATTATCATCTTATTTGCCTATTGATTACGATATTCTTAAAGAACTTAATGAACGCTCTTCAAAATTAGAAGAACTTAGCAGCTTGCTTGAATCTTTTATTGCAAATCCATCGGAGTAGGAACATTTTCGTTTAATCTCGCGTTTGACTCATTTATTAACACGTTCAAATTTATTACCATCTGAAGCCGACTTACTTCCTCGTTTGCAACTTCTCATTTCGGAATGTTTAGAAATCACTTAGCGTGTGAGCAAGTATCATGAATCTCTTCATTTACAAGAGTCTGCTACTCCTTATGTGGACGAAATTCCTTCAAAAAATATAGAGGATATTCAAAACCAGCCAGCTGCTAACTCCACTACTCAACCTCAAGTTTCTTTTAGTGAAATCCTTCCTGCTGCATGTGATAGCAATAAAGATAACCTGACCACTTTACAGGAACATTTTAAACGGCTACGTTACAGCAATTCTTCAGCGAATTCTCCACGTGTTTCTGGTACCAAACCAATAGCAGTTTTCAAATGGGGTCTTACCTTCACTGGGGACGATTCTATAATGAGTGTGTGTTCTTTTCTTCGACGTTTAAAATTTCTTTTAAGAAATCTACAACCATTCTTCACTACCTCCTTGGCCTTAACTGAAATTAACAGCATCGACCATTTACGACAATTATGTAAAAGTCTTGAAGAAACTAAACTTTGGAATTCCCGTTTTAATGAAAATTCGCCTTCTATTTCTCCTCTAGAGCTGAGCTATTAAACCCTCAAGTTCTTCACAAATCGAAAGTTGTTAACACACTACAGAAAACCATAAAATTTTCTACATGTTTCCCTCTAAAACTGTAAAATATTAGGGCATACTTTTCATACATGTTCGGAAACGCATAAAATTTTCTGCTTCGTATGTGGTTACTCTGAAGTGACTTACTCAACGTGTCTTAAGTGCTCTCCAAAAAACGAAGTTCAACGGGAAGACGCTTCACCCTGTCCTCCTCCAACTTAAAACTTTCTAAGGCCGATCCTGAGTGACAATCATGGCTTACCAATGTTAAAAATTTTAATAAACTTTCTAATTATGTTGCGACTAACCTTAATTTTATGCCACCTGATAATCGACCTTATGTCACTGTTTCCGTTCAAGGATCTGCTTTTAACGCTCTTCTGGATTCTGGTGTTAGTATATCGATCCTAGGTACTGAGGCACACTTTCTAATTAAACTTCTCCGTCTGCCAATCATTCGTGATCGAGATTTGGCTGTTCGTGTTGCGGATGGTAACTTTCTTAAAGTCATTGGCCTTGTAAATTTACCCTTGACCATTGATACTGTCAGTAAGACGCTACGTGTACTAGTTACTCCTAGTGTAACTCTGCTTAACTTTAGGAGTTGATGCTTGCCGAATTTTTGGATTGAAAGTAAACTTTAGTACCGACCTTTTCCGTGCAGGAGGTGTTTTCCGTTTCATCACTTCGCAGTTTTGAGGAGTTGGATGCACAACAATGATTCGCTCTAGACGAGGTTATATTTTCCTTTAGTGAATTAGCTCACGATCGTTTGACACCCACTAATAAGGCTATCTATGTTATTGATACAGGTGACGCTGAACCTATTAAGCAGAGGTATTTTCCGTTATCTCCTGCTATGCAAAAATTTGCAGACAGGGAGCTTGATTCTCCGCTAGAAGCCGGCGTTGTTCGACCTTCTAATTCTCCATGAGCCTCACCCATGTTGGTGGTAAGAAAAGGGTATACCCAGGATTATCGTCTTTGCTTTGATGGTCGGAAGTTAAAAAAGTTACAAAAAAGGATGCTTATCCTCTTCCATATTTTTCGGATATCTTGGATAGACCCCAGGATGCGCGTTACCTCTCTTCTATAGATTTGCGTAAAGCGTTTTGTCAAATACCGCTTTTATCAAGTTAGTGCGAAAGAACTGCTTTTACAGTTCCTCGCAGAGATCTCTTTGAACACACGGTCATGCCTTTCGGAATCGCCAATGCACCGACCACGTAACAAAGGATAATGCATAACATCTTTGGGTTTTTACTAGTGGAGAAATTGTTCGTTTATCTCGACGATGTGGTCCTAGTTTCTTCTTTCTTTAAGGAACACCTCGATTTATTAAAAATTGTTTATCAAGTCTTAAAGACGCTAATCTCACAATTAATTTAGAAGAAAGCAAATTTTGCAGACCTAGTTGATCTTACTTAGGTTACATTGTGGACCGAACTGTATTACATACAGATCCTGAAAAGATCGCCTATTCATTACTTTCCACGCCCCGCTACCACGACTGAAATTAAACAATTTCTAGGCTTATCCGGTTGGTTTCGCCGTTTTGTACCAAACTTCTCTTCACTTTCTGCTCCTATAACTGAACTTATCAAAGGTCGATCTCGTAAGCAGCCTATTACTTGGTTCTCTAAGGCCGAAGACTCCTTCACCCTATTGAAGGAATCCCTTACATCTGCGCCTGTACTTGCTAGCCCAGATTTCTCTTTACCGTTCAACATCCAATCCGATGCTTCTGATGCTGGAATTGGTTGTGTTTTAATACAAGGAGTAGGTGACGAGGAACGAGTTATTGCATATGCTTTTGAGACCCTCAGTAAACCTGAACGTAAATACAGTGAAAGAGTGTCTTGCCGTCATTTTTGGAATTGAAAAGTTTAGACCTTATGTAGAAGGGTCTGAATTCACCGTTACAACGGATCATTGTAGTCTTCTTTGGTTGATGAGCATGGCCGATTATCTCGATGGAGTCTTCACCTTTCTCAATATAACTTTGTTTTTGTCCACCGAAAGGGCAAATTCTCAGTACCTGACGCTTCTTTGCGTGCACCTCTTAATATTTGCTTTTTGGAACTTTTTCCTAAAGATTTTGACTATTGGTATCAAAAAATGTTGAAACAAGTTTCTTCTGATCCCAATTCATACCCAGACTGGACATGTAAAGATGGATTATTATTTAAATCAATTTATAATGAACATGGTATTAATTCCAATCGAGTGGAGGAAGCAAGTTATTCCACGTTCTAAACGTTCTGCACTTATGAAACAGTTCCATGACGAACCTACTTCTGCGCATCTTGGTACTTTCAAAACGTATTCTAAATTAGAAGAACTTTATTATTGGCCAAAGATGAGATTTCTTGTTGCTAATTATGTACGCCGATGTAACGTTTGCTTAGCGAGTAAAGCCTGTCAAGGTGGTCGCTATGGCTTCATGAGGAAAAAAGATGAGATATCCCTTCCAATGCATTTCTGTGGACATTATGGGTCCTTTTCCACGCTCTACACATGGTAATTCCAAGCTTATTGATGTCTGCGATTGGGTAACAAAATTCGTCTTAGTGAAACCTGTTTCTCGTGCTACTGCTAGAAATGTTACTTCCTTTCTGGAAAATTACGTTTTACTCGTTTTTGGTGTGCCAAAAATCATTATGGTAGATAATAGGCCGCAATTTATTAGCTCTACTTTTAGAAAATTGATTGACCATTAAAAAGTGCCTCATATTTGGTACAGTGCCACGTTCCACCCTCAAGTAAATTTCGTAGAACGCGTTAACCGTGTTATTGGTACGGCGATCCGCTCCTACATAGCCGATAACCATCGAACTTGGGATGAGCATATTTACCAAATTGCACATGCTTTGAGAAATTCAGTACATGAAGTTACTGGTCATACTCCTTCTTGCTTGAACTTAGGCGGGACTACCCCTAATTCAGAGGAATATTATTCTCGTTTTAAACAACTCGCGGAGGACGAATTAAACTTAGACACACGTGAACAACGTGTTAAAGATGTCAACCACTTATCGGAAATTCACCGAGACGTTGGTAACCGACTTCAGAATGCTTAAAATGCTAGTTCCAAACGTTACAATTTTAGGAAACGTACCGTACGCTTTAAACCTCACGAGGTAGTGAGGAAACGAAACTATGTTCTATCGGATGCTTTTAGACAAATCAGTAGCAAATTAGCTCCAAGTACGTGTTGTGAAAGAAATTACTGGCCCTCTGACTTATCGATTAGTTAACGAGAAAGGTAAGGACGTTGGTGTGTGGCATGTCAAGGATCTTAAACGGCATCCCTTTTTGGACGCCAACGAATCCTAATCTTTGAACTATCTTGCGCCTTTTCTATACCTTTGTGTCTTGAGTACAATGTTGGATTTAATGTTTTATTTTTTGGCGAAACGATAGTTTTATATTTTTGTAGACGGTTGTAGAAGTATCTACGATTCTGATTAATTAATTTTCTTTTTACTTTGCCCCCAGGGACATTTAATACCTTGCTGGGATTTGCATATATGTTTTGACTTAATGTGATATGAGAGAAAAGGTTTTTCGTTAGGTCTATTATTATTTCGTCAATACCTTTGGTACTCAATACTACGCTACATGTTTAGTCTGATTCCTTTTTTTAGATGACTGGATGGGATCTTCATGTAGGGAAGATTATTTAGGGGTACTCTGACTTCTGTCCTTTCGTTCTTCGAGTGTAGCCTCTGCTCGAACATCAGAGCCCTTCAACTCTCTTTCTATTCTTTTGGGTAGGTTTCCGAGCGCAACTATCCCTGGTGCAGGTGTTGGGGTTGGGTATTGTTTAGGGTGGGGTTTTTAGGTTGGAGGCCGTATAGTCTGTCAGGGGTTGGGAAAGGGGGCGTAATCTACCAGTATGTCTAGATGAGTGAGTGAGTGTGAGATGATGACACCCAATCACCTACCCAAACTCAAAACCCATATCCGCTTTGTGATCCCAACAACTTAACTTACACCTTTTTTAGTTGATTCCGGTTCATTTATGTTTTAGTTTTGAGGGCTGTACTGTCTCACGGTATAAATTCCTTTACGCTGCGCGTTTGAAGACTATACTTGCAGTTCGCGGAGCATAAAACCGAGCTAATCTTTGGTAAACCGATCTATCTTCCACTCTTCTTATTTGCTTTTATTTCCCCTCTTTGGGAGAATGCTAAGTCTCTTGGGGTTTAAGACGCATTCCTGCCGTGCACGTCTGTCCGATTTCCTTCTTAGTGGATAGGGGTGGGAGCGGTAAGATGCGCAACAATCTTTTCTCAAGCCACAATCTATTTTCATTAACCACCATTGAGCGTTTACGTTTTTAACGTCAATGGTTTTCTACATTTTTAAGATCTATGGTAAGATAGTTGGGCGGTTGGCCGCGAGTTAGCGGAAGTGATTTTTGCTGAAATGGCATAATGCCATGAAAAATTAATTACATTTCTGCTAATTTTAAAGCATCCAAACTATTCCTAATGTAGAATTTAAGTAATAGTCTAACGATCAGTATTTGAATAACGATCAATTTTAAAATGCGTAAATATATTCTTTAAGGAAAATTTACTTTTACATAACTTTTGTTTATAAAATTCCTTAATACAAATCCAAATAAGTCTAAAAATTAATTAAGTAACACTAACTGTATTGTCGTTATTCTATAGAAGCGGGTGGCTTTGAAATTTGTTTACGTCAGCATCTTTATGTCTTAATTTATATCGTCTATTCTTTTACAATAATGCCTATTTTCGTTATGAAGGTATTAAGAAAGAGGTTGCATAATTATCTTAAAAGATTGATACTGAAATTGTTTCATTTCTTTTAATTTCCATTTTGTAGGTTTAAAGGTCGTGTGGTATTTATACTTTCTTAAATGTCCTAAATTACTTTTTCTCAATTTTTGTTCCTTTAAACATTCCCGTATGTCAGCACACCACGTAGGCTTCGCAGTGGCCGTAGCACGGGCAACTACTTGGGGCTTGCAGGGTAGTCTCTTATGGCTTCTATAGAATTATGTTGACCACGTCTGGGATAACTGAACAAGCAGCCATTTGTACTAATTGGCAAACTTAATAGAACACTAACGGCTTGTAGAGCTATATCGCTAATAGCGACGTCCGATGTATGACGAGGTAAGTGACCTTTCTACCTTAAATTCAGTTACTAGCGAAACCAGAATGATTGTTTCGGACTTCGCTAGGTATGGGAGATGGTCGGGTTTGAAACAAATAAGCCTCGTTGTTGAAGACTGCATAAATACAAAATGACGAGTTGGTACGTGGAATTTTAGAGGTATGTAAGAGAAAGAGTATCAAATTACATACATAGTGATTGACAGGTAGCTTAATATTCTGTATGTATCTGAGACAAAGCACAAAGGAAAGGATGTTGTGGAGATCAATTATGATACTATGGTGCATGGTCAGGGGCTGAAGCGGAATGCTTAATGCAAGGAGTGTGAGAATAACCATAAGTAAAGGAGCGAAATGATCTGTTAAAAATTCTAAATTGGTATCCCCCAGGACAATGAGGATTAGAATAAAGGTGGAATTTTGAAATATTGTTAATGCACGTTACGTTCCGGTAAATGGAGAGAACGACGAAGAATGTGAGAACTTCTGGAACGATGTGGAGGACGTGTTACACGTATGTAACCCAGGTCAAAGAATGAGAGTAAAAGACTTTATTTGACAGGGTGGGTGTACAAAGTGAACATACGGAACGTGTTTTAGGAAAGTTCAGGTGTTTAAGACTAAATGAAAATGGTGGACGCCTGGTGAACATTTGTGTAAAAATAAATTTGTTTATATCTAATGCATGATTGAAACATAAGAGGGTTTATTTATATACAAGGCAGAGACGTGAATCTAAAAGTATGGTTGGCCATATCGCTTATGATAAATGATTATGGATACAAAAGTAATACGTGTATCTAAAGTATGCGTAGGACAAACGTGAATGCGGAGAAACAAGCGAAGCGTAATGCGTACGTCAAAAATGAGGACCGCAACAGCTTTGAGCCAATATCTAAATGAAAAACATATGACATAGAATGAGCAAATAAGAAACACTGACATTAAAAGTGCGCTATATTGTCAGTAGTACTGCACTGATATGCGGAAGACCGACAGTGGGTGTTCAGGAAACGATGGTAATGTTAATCTGCAAAAGCGGCTGTGTATAAGAAAAAAACGCGTACATGGCAATGATTATTACAAATTATGGCCACCTTTAAACGGATAAAACAATGGCACGGTTTTAAAACTCGTTCATGGGTTGTGAGGGGTACATTCGATAAAATGTCTTCACTTATGTTGTAATATTTAAAAAATTGAATGAAATAAGGGTATATTGTAGTTATTAATTCACCCCAATTATTATTTATACTTATGTCAACTAGAAGGTTTTGAGCCTTTTAGTCAGTCAAAGATTAAATGGGCCGGGTTCTTAAAGTTTTGATTTGCTTTAATTTAAAAAGTGTGTGGTTAGATATGTTTGCTTTCCATCATTGATGTAGCCTCAACCTGTAAATAAATGTTAAAATATCTCGGACGCCAACTTATTTTATGGAAAACAAGTAAACCTTAAATGTAATAAATTTAAAACTAAAAAAACAATAACAAGATTTATTGTGTATAACTTCAAATTGTGTATAACTTCAAATCAAGTTATAAAGTAGAAAAAGAACTAAATACTAATGTTAGTAAACTGGGATTAACTTAAAAACTCATTATAAATTAATGCTTAACAATGAAATACCTGCAGTACTTTTGCATTTTGGTTGTCACTGTTATACTGTTACTGATAACTAAATGCTGCTGAATACATGCTTTTAAATTTGGTTGTGGAATGATTTTTGAAATGGAAATAAAACAGGGTATTGATAGATCCCAAATTGCAAATTCCTTTAAAAAGCAACCAAACTTACTTGATTTAAAAGGGTTAAGGTACCATCTACTTATAATTCTTCTGCATAGCAACAAACTTTTACTGCGTCATCCTCGATCAATTGAAACGTATAACAAATAACGGTAAACTTAGTTGTACTTTTCTTATCCAATTCCTTATTTACCATGTATTTCAGTATGTATACATTATCTATTGTATTTCTTCCTTTTCTAAATCCTGTCTGTCCATCTGATATCAGATCCTTTTTTGTGATTCCTTCTTAAACCTTTCTTCCAATACAGTCGCGTATATTTTGTATGCCGTGTTTAGTAGTGTGGTTCCTCCGTAAATTGTCGCATGTTTTTCCCTTTTTTTGTACACCGGCATATACGAGTATATCCTTCTCTCCACCTCTCCGAGACTCCTCCTCTCCATATTTTATTTACTATTTTCGTCATCCTTTTTGCTACCTTTTCTCCTCCATATATCCACTCCTCACCTTTTATCTCGTCTTCTCCTGGCGATTTACCTTTTTTCACCTTCTACATTTCCTCTATTACTTCCTCTTCTTTTATTCCTTCTCATTCTTCATGTGTTTCATATGTCTTCTTACTTTGTCTTCCTTCTCCTTCCTGTATATTCTCCCCTTCCGGTACGTTCCTGAAATATCCATTCGTTTATTTGTATTCCCGTTTGTGTCTATCTTCTCCTTTTTTTCTTTCTTTAGGTATTTCCATACGTCCTCTTCACTTTTTATATTCCTAACCTGTTCTTCATTTTGTTTTCTTCCTTTTTGCCCCCGCATATTTTCTTGTATATCCGTACTGCTTCTTTATATTCCTCTTTTCCCACTTTCACTGTCTTAGTGTTCTACATGCCTTCTTCTTGGCCTCCTTTCATTCTCTGTCCCACCATTGCTTCCAATCCGTTTTCTCCCCCCTCCATCTCCTAAGCTTGACTTTCTCTGTTGCTTCCTCCATTCTCTCTCTCATTTCTTCCACACTTTCTTGTACTTCTTTCCCTTCCCATCTTGTCTTTTCCCATTTTCTCTTTGAGAATTCCTTTACTTTTCTCATCTCCTCTCCTTCTCTCCTTTTCATTATCTTTTCCAGGGGCTGATGATCCGATTCAATCCTCTCCCCTGCCCTAAATGTCTTCACCTTTTCCTCCACCTCTGCATTCGTTATTGTATAGTCTATTGTTGATTCTCCACTTGCTCTTATGTACGTATACTCTCCTGTCTCTCTTTCCTCCCTTTCCCCATCAATTATTTCCCACCCCCTTCCGTTGCACACACAGCTCTTTTCCTTCCGTATTTAACACTTTACCCTTTGTGTGTCTTTTTCCCGTCCCTCTCTTCTCATGCATTCCCCTTCTTCCCCTATTCTCGCGTTAAAATCCCCTCCTATTATTATCATCCCTTTCTCCATCTCTTCTATCAACTCCTCTAACTTTTCCCTTGTCTCTTTCGTCTTTCTACTGTATACCGTCACTATTTTTAGTTTTTCTTTTCCCCACTGTGTATTCCTTTCTACCATACCTCTTCTTTGTTGCACTTTCTCTTCTTCTTCTTTTGTTTTCAACCATCTTCTTTTTATTCCCACTATTATCCCCCCTTTGCTCTTCCTTTCCGTGTACTGTACCACCCATGATAATTTACCTGGCATTTCACATTCCCACCTCTTCTTCTCCTATCCATGCCTCTTGCATTCCAACCACGTCCTGCTAATTAACAAACTCCCAGAAATCTTTATCTTTATTCTTTAATCCCGCCACGTTCCAGAACATTATCTTCAGTTTGTTCTTCCCTTCCTGTATTCTTTCCCTATTTTCTCTTTGTTGTTCTTTTCCATTTGCTTTACTCATTTTTCCGTTACACTTCCGTTTCGTCATCCTCCTTTCCCCTTTCTCCCCCCTCTTCTTTTAGTTTTTTGGCCTTTGTATGTCCCTTTAATCCCCCCTCTCTCTGCTTAACTCCTTCGTTCTCTCGTTCCATACGTATCTTTCGCCGTCTATCTCCATTTTTCTATATCCTACCCAAACTTTTGTTCCCTCCGCTCTTCTTTCTGCCGCTCTGTTCCTTATTTCTTTTTGTACTCTGCTTTTTTCCCTTGTTAGGTCGTGGTCTATGTAAATTCCTGTATTCCTCAGTTTTCTCTTCTCTGTCATAATCTTCTGCTTCTCCTCCCAGCTCTCCATTTCCGCCTCCACCATCTTATTTTCCCTCTCCCTGTTAACCACCATCACTTTCTTAAATTCGACTTTTACATCTAGTTTCTCCTTCACCATTGTGGAAAAAGTTACCGTAAAAATATAAGTGCTTAAAAAAGGCAAACATCTCAAAGAATGTAAAATAGGTTCAAATTGCACTTACTGTAAAACTACACAGCAATTTTCATCAAAATTTTTAAGAGATCAAAATGGATGCTCTCTTCGCTTTTAATCATCTACAAAACGATGCAAATGAAATCCTTGCACATGACCTGCCTAAAATTCGAACGATATGCGTACGAAATTAGAATAATTTTAATGCGTTTTCAGCCACTAAGGTATGCAATTTACATGACACGAAAATGAACGAAGTTGCCTACATTATTGCAAATTTCAACATAATATAAAGAGTTTGTTGCAACGTTAACAAACGATTGTATTGTTTTTAAATGAATTGAAAAAATTTGGGTGCCCTTAAAAATATTAAAGTATAATGGCGATAGCCCTGTCAGTAAGAAAACACTTAAATACATAAGTTAATAATACATTTACCCCAGCCTCCAGACGATTTAAGTAAATGTACTTCAACTTCTCGTTTACTAATTCTGCAACCGAAATTAGTATCCATTTAATACTGTCAAGAAATTCACAAATATCAGCCTTTACGATGGTTAAAAAATAACCTGTAAGAAATTCAGGTTAGAACTCAACAATTTCTGAGAGGCATTTGCGTACCTCATAACAAGGTTGTTTTCTTAAAAAAATTGAATTCAAAATTAAAATCACAAAATAGACGAACACCAAAAAACTGACGCTTAAAGCAAACATTTAAAAACGAAAAAAGCAACGTTTTATAACATACTTCTATCAATAATTAAAAAAATAATATCGGATTCTTGATAGATATAAACAAATCGCAACAATGTTTTACCACATACCTCTGTCAATAATTCCAAACATAATATCGGATTATCGGAATATAAACAAATCTCAATTAACACACTTTTTTAAAATGAAAAGGCGGATATGTGCAAAGAAATTAAAAAAATTTCGACACAGTCCGCTCTAAGCCACGATCAAGCAAAATCTGAACCTAAACGGTCGCATTTTAAAAAATGTAAAGGTGGTAGTCAAGAATGAACTAGGTACGTGTAATAATATATTGAGTACGCTCAATGTGATTTCATACTAGGGAGGCTGCATGAATCAATTGGTTGCTCTCCAGTAGGTGATTAAAGTGTATAAATGTGGAGAAAGACTTGTACTAAGCGCTTGTAGACTGGGATGAAGCGTATAACCTAATGAATAGGTAGAAGCTTCGGGACCTTTTGAGTGAGTATTAGTAACGGAACGCCGGATAAAGGAATACAAGTAGTAGATGACGGTAGCCGAGTTTGTGTCAGTACTATACGGAATTTAAAATTTTTTAAATGTAGCAGGTACCAGATAGAACAAATAGAAAATCGATATCATATACTTATCCTGAGGCACCATTACTTGCATCGGCCTTTTGTATGATTACCTGAAAAAGCCAAATATCTCTTGACTATGCTTGATGCTCACTACCCAAAGGTCAGTCACAGTTTTAGCCTAAGATAACGCCGCTGCTACTTTGTAGATGATAGGTCCTATTCCATATCAAGACTTTATATTGTAATATATGGTCGAACTCTAAGGTGGTTTGGGTAGACCGTACTTGGAACCGCTTTTGGTACTTGCGTGACTTGCGTCTGTCCGAGCCAAAATAGGCGATGTCCTCTTAGATAGTTGTGGGGTTTTTATACTTTCCCGTGTAGAAGTCTAGGTAGTCTCTAGTACAGTTAACACACTCTACCCAGTCGATGCAGTTTAGTGTTTAACGGGTGTGGTGATCAATTTAATTAATTCGACGCACTGTAACAACACGGTGAATGGCGAAAACCTTAGCACCGGTGGCATTACCCGATGCCAATTTTTTGCGTTAAACCCTAGTCCGTAAATCATAGACGAGCGACGTTCTCCACCTCCTAGCTCTTCGCGGCGTTCGTTTCGGTTGGTATCTCCGCTAGCACATGAGGGATTTAGCGTCTTTGCTGCTTCATTCTGAAACGAGAATAAACATTAATACTTCGCTATGATTGCTCTTATCTAACTTAAGCTTTAGAGTTTTCTACGTGCACGTTATGTATAACCGGTTTTACCACTCGCTCTTTGTCTTAGACTGTCACACCTATTCATGTAACTAGCCAACCTGTCTCGGTCTTAGGTTAAGGCAGAGTGGATATGGATTTCTTTGCTGATATCCTTGGTCATTATGAAGGCGTCCTGATAGAAGTCGAGCCAATGCTCCTTCCAACGATGGATTTCTAGAGCATGCTGTCCCTGGTCGCTACTAGGTTGTCCGTAAACTCCTCCAGAGATCCAACACGTTGCTTGTCGGGATGGGAGGCAGCGTTGACGGGTTAATCATCGGTATGTCCTTTAGCCGCTTCTTTTGCGTGATGAACTCATGTAGGCTGATGGATATGGACTTCTTCTACCTTCCCCTTCTCGTTAGTGGCGAGGGCAATAATGAACACCAATAAAACCACTAACTGGGTACGGGGACACGTCTGCTAACGGTGCTGACTTTGTCCTTCTCGGCCCTCTGTGTTGCTACGTGGTGGGTAGCCGGTGGTGCGCTGCTGCTTGGTAGGCAACACGACAAACTGAGCAGTGTCCTGTGGTGTTAACGGCACAAGTAACGACGGATGTTCCGTCCGTTTGAGATGGTAGTCTCGTAACTACTCCTCTCTGCTGTACGTGATATCAACGCCTGTAGATGATCTATTTTTCGACTTTGGACTTGGCGGCAGACCATAAACGTGGTGGTTGGAAATAGTAGAAAGCGCGATTAACAAAATAAATTTAGAGACTTTTATGAATAGAAGGGCGCGTTAGAATTAGTATGTCAATCTAGCGGAAGCGAGATAGGTGCAAATCTTGAAGATTTTTAGCTTTCATTGGTCACTTTCATATACATACTCTCCAGCTGTTTTAGATATTCGTAATTTAAATTTAATTTTTCATTTCTTTAAAGGATTTTGATTTCTATTAATAGTTTGTGGGCTTAAATTAAATCATTTAGCTAATTACTGACACACATCCAACGGATGGGAAGTATTCTATCGCTAAAAAAATTATTTTCTCAATCGCTTTAAAATGTTTGAAAACGTCCAAAAACAAAATTTGAGCAAAAATAATCTTTTCTGTGCGTCTGTCTGTGAATGTGCGCGCGCGCGCGTGTGTGTGTGTGTGTGTGTGTGTGTGTGTGTGTTGTTTTGTCATTTTTGAAATATTTCCAAAAAGATTAATTTTGGAAACCATCCACACGATTTTTGATGTTAGATAAAAAATCAATTTTCTTATCGAAAAGCATTCTTGTAATTTTTTTGTAAAGTTAATTGTAGTTGAGTAGTTTACAAAAAAAACAATTTTTTAATATGAAAGTATTGATACAATTTGCAGCGGTTTTTTTGTACTCTCCTAGATGTTATATCCGGATTTTAAAACTCTAAACGCGATAAGACTTTTTTTTGGTCTTTAAAAACTTGGCAGAGTATAGTTGTCGCCAAGAGTTTACACCGTTGTCGAATCTCCGACTTTTATTTCTGCATGTCAAAAAACGCGTTATATAAAACACTAATAAAAATATTATTTTATTTGGAGATGTGCAATGTTCTGATACTGCCATAAAAGCATGTCCAATGTCTCATAGAAGGCAGTTAGTTACCATGAACCCGTATTTTGTTGTGTTTTTATAAATTGGTTATTTATGTATTTTTTAAACGTACATATACGGTTTCTTAGAATAGCCTGTGATTTCAGTAGCCATAACGTACACAGGGTGGTCCACCACCAACGCGACGGTCTTTTGTATCTAGGCAATACGTTTTTTCAAATTTATTTTTCAGGGGGTTATGTATATCAGTAGTGGGCCACACTTTAAAATTATTTTCGTACATAATGGGTGTTCCAGAAAAGCGTGGCTTATCAACCTTATGTTTTGTTTAAATTGAACACCCTGTATTTTCGTTCAATTTTGGATAGTACTGTAAAAATAAGGTGCACTTTAATAAATCATCCCTATAGGTAAATATTACAGTTTCCGAGATATTTTGAATTTTGTGAAAATAATAGGTTTTGGAAGAAAAAATCATACTGAACGAATCAATTAAATTAGAATGACAAAATTCTAGTTGTAAATATGATTCTTAATTCCTTACAGGTTGTTCAAAATTTTCAGTTGTAAAATAATTAAACTCAAATCACATTATCTTGGTAAGATCCTACATTTTATTAAACTACATTATTCAAAAAGACATTCTCTATAATTTGGTATATGGGTTTCTTATACCTAAATATTACAGTTTTTGTTATTCAACATTTTCTTAAATTTAATATATTTATTTATGAGATAAAAGAAATATTTGAATAATTATTATCGTTTTTATTCTTCACACTCAAGTAGATTAAAAGTTATTAACTAAAAAATTAATGAGAGAAGTAATAATTATAATAACAAAACGAACAAGACGCTTGAAAAAATGTATCTCTAACATATGCTCAAAATGTCTGCCATCTGTCTGAATACAACAATTAATTCTATTTTCAAAAGATCTTATTTTATTTAACATTTTGGCGTTATAGTGTTGAAATCATTAGAAATTCTTATTTTCATATCCTCGGGAGTAGTGGGGACTGTTTGATTTACTATAAGTTGAACAATCCCCCATACACTGAAATCCATTGGTAACATCTGGAGATATAGGTGGCCAATTACAAAGACCACCCCTGCCTATTCACCTATTTCTAAATTTTCTGTTCAGATACTCTCTGACAGATCGGGCAAAATAAGCGGGTGCTCCATCCAACTGGAGCCACATTTTTTTTCGTATATTTAATGGAATATGCTCATGGAGTATCGAAAATCACGTTTTAGAAATTCAAAATTTTCTTCCATCAAAGAAATATGGTCCAATCACATAATCGCCTAATATTCCTGCCCAAACTTTTACAGTCCATCGGAGTTGGCAATCAACTCGACTCGACTCATCATAAGCATCATCAAGTAATTTCTTATAAACGGTAGCTACCTATTCGTAGATAACCATTTATTGCGATATCGAAAAGTCTTTCCCAAACTTATCTTAAAAGTATTCATATGTTTACTTGGTTATCAGGGTATTATGTTAAATGTTACTCATTTAAACCATAAAATTATGACTAAAAAGTAATTAAAAACATTTTTAGCAATGAATCATACATTTCACAAGGCTACAATATCAAATAATTTTTATAGTGTTTTGTATTAATATTAAATGTATTTTACAGGATAATTATATACATACTATTATTCAAAATGTCGACCATTTTTTCCATGCACTTTTCACGTTTTTGCGACAGTTCTGGTTACTCGACGTATTGTATTACGATCAATATTTTAATAATATTAATAATTTGATGTTCCAGAACTTGCCTATTTTCTGCGGGATCAAATTCATACCCCTCATTTTTGACATATCCCCATAAATAAAACTCTAATGGGGTAAGGTCCGATGACCTAGTAGGCCAACGCACAGGACCACCGTTGGATATTGTTCTTTCACCAAAAATCTTCCGTAAAAATGCTCGGACTTCCCCCCATCTTGTTGGAACCACACATTATTAAATTCATCAGAGGGAACGGCTTCACGAATGGATGGAACGAAGGTATCGTTGCCCTGTTAACGTGTGGTCATAAATAAATGGACCAATCAGACGATTTCCTGAAATTAATTGGGAATATTAAAAAAATGAGTCGTAGTTAATTTATTAAATGTTACTCAATTAACTCAAAGATATTACTTACCGATCATTCCGCACCACACATTAAAACCAAATCGTACTTGAAGTCGGCGTGGATCGCGAATATCTGGATTTTCACGGGACCAGTAACGATGATTTTTTTATTGAAGAATCCACAATTGGTAAGACGTGTCTCATCTGTCCATACAACTTTATCAGAGAAATCAGGATTTTCTTGACATTTACGATGGTATCAATTACAAAATTCGATTCATCTGTCAAAGTCACCTTCTTGTAGGCCTTGTATAATAGTTGGATTGTAAGGATGATATTTAACAACTTTCAAAACATTCTGTACAGTGGATTTTGAATATGAAGCTCCGTGCCACAATTTCGTACTGTAGATTTCGGATTTTCGTCAAAATATTCCAAACTGTTTTCGTTACGATTCTCATTATCGATCGCAGACTTTTTTGAACGTGGTTTTTCAAAACTTCCAAATTCTATTAAATTTCATACTATATTATTAAAACGATTTCTGCCAGGTGGTCTTCTTTCTGAGTACATTTGAAAATAGTCATCACTAGCTCTGTTAGCATTTCTTTCATTTTTGATATAGCACACTAATGTATCAAAATTTTCTTCGTTGGAATAATTTAACGCCATTTTCAAACAATGTTCATTAAAATGTGAGAAACTATTGTAGTCTTTTGACAGATAACATAATTGTTATACAACAATTGTTTTAAACTCATCAAAGCCTACTACCAGAAATGTATAATAATCAAATTCATTATTTAGCTGTAGTTTATTTTAAGTGTTTTAATAGGATTTTTCAAATTTTTCTAAATATTTTCACTTAAAATAAATACATTGTTAGGTGTTTACTTAAATTTAAACTTAATAAAAGAGTTATTTTTCTGTTATTGTTTAAGACAAGTTTGAAGGCTTTTTCGATATCGTAATAAATAGTTATCTACGAATAGGTAGCTACTGTTCATAAGATATTACTTGATGATGCTTATGTCGAAACGCCTATTATGAATTTGAGTTGAAATAAATTTACATTTGCAGAATAAATTGCTTTGGTAATTTTCTTTTCAAAAATATTTCATAAAAAAGAAATACTTGAAAATGTCAAGAATGAGTGTCGAAACGTCGAATTATCATTAAGTGTTATACATAGTTGGATTTAGAATATAAAAAGAATCATTTTATACCATTAGCTAATTTCCGCCCCATATGAAAAAATAAAGTTAATGATGGTCTCGAATCGACGAAACGTCGGATTAATTTTTTCTGTCACCAATCAATAGAGGATAAAAAGTGGCAATGGCAAAAGTGTAATTTATTTTTTATATCTGCTCAAATAAAAGAGATATAGCTAAAATAAAAATTGCCGATTTTCAGTTTTTTCGAATATTTTGAAAAATATTTGCGGTAGCCTTGATTTTAGAATGACATTTTAGTGGGCTTAAAATTATCTAAAGCTTTCTCCATTTAACCATCTTTCGATCTCTTATAGTTTCCAAGATAGCAATACTGCACAGACCAATTTTGGGCGCACTGTATACCATCACTCTGAATAGTGCATTCATCTGTAAATTCCACGAATTTAAACAAATCAGGATCTCTACCAGCCTTATTCAAAGCCAATAAGCCAAAGTTTAAACGCAGATTACAGTCCCTTTCTGACAAATGTTGATATAACTAAGTATGATATGGATAATATCCATTTTTTTAAGTATCCTACGGACACTTGTTCGACTGATACCTGTTTCATTCGAAATTTTCTAGTACTTGTATCAGTATCAGTATCAGTAACATAGTAACTCAGTTTCATTATTCCCAGTAACCTGTTTTGTTTTATTCACCTTATGATATGCAACTAACCCAGTAGCACGAAATCTATTCAACAACCTTTCAAAAATTTCTTTTCTTGTGAGACTTTAAAAACAACTTTTAATTGTGTTATGTCTAAAAGACAGCAACCTACTAGATTAGTTTAAATTTTTTGTTATAAGGGATTAACATTAAATGTAAAAATGACAGAAAGCATGCTACTAGATTAAATTTTAAATTTTGTTGTATTATGCGGATTTTACATTCAATTTAAGAAAATGTTGAATAACAAAAACCTGTAATATTTAGGTGTAGAAAACCCGTATACCAAATGATAAAGAATGTTTTTTAATAATGTAGATTAATAAAATACAGTGTGTTACATTTAAAATTACCAAGATAATGTGATTTGAATGTAATTATTTTACAACTGAAAATTTTGAACACCCTGTAAGGAATTAAGAATCATTTGCTATACCGATTTAAAGGATAACAGCATTACTATTTACTACTGGAATTATGTCATTCTAATTTAATTGATTCGGTCAGTATGATTTTTTTCGAAAACCTATTATTTTCATAAATTTCAAAACATCTCGAAAACTGTAATATTTACCAATTGATTAAACTGCACCTTATTTTTACAGTACTATCCAAAATTGAACGAAAATACCGGGTGTTTCTTAAAAAACATAAGTTTGATAAGCCACGCTTTTCTGGAACACCCAGTATGTACGAAAG
Organism: Vesta saturnalis; assembly: GCA_036346205.1. Classification (NCBI taxonomy): domain Eukaryota; kingdom Metazoa; phylum Arthropoda; class Insecta; order Coleoptera; family Lampyridae; genus Vesta; species Vesta saturnalis. The sequence continues at coordinate 811,901 of JARFJB010001836.1, forward strand.
AATTTTTAAATGTGACCCCTACTGAACCCACCTGAAAAATAAATTTGAAAAAACGTATTGCCTAGCTACAAAAAGACCGTTCCGCTGATCATGGCAACCCTGTATATACGTATCTTAGGTCACGTAATGGGTATGACGTATATGTTCGCATGTGACAAAGAAACGGGCTATCTGGAGTGCGACTTGAATGCTTTAATCTGGCCACTTAGGGGGTTAACCACTTATAAGTTGTTGTTTAAATCGTTTTTGATCTTAAATTGCCCTTCCTTTACAGTTCTCAATCTTTTCGTTCTCTTTGGCGCAAAAGTTCGTTGTTACATTTTAATAGGCTCAAATACTTTTGAATGAAGCTTCGAATTTTGTTTACGATTTTCAAAGTTTTCTTTAACACCTACCTTGTATATGCTTTTTTCTCTTTGGACTATCTGTTTATCTTGAATATTCGTTGTAAAAAAAAAGAAAAGACTACGTATTACATTCCCTCCCCAAGGGGAAGGGCGGGCTGCTCGAGCTTTCCTAGCTCCTTCAGCCACAATCACGGATTCCCTGCATACATATATACATTACGTATATATGAATGGTGGGATTAAGGATGGGTGTGGTCAGGATAGGATCGGAAGGAACGGAGTTAGGGTTCTGAAGGGGAAAATACTATTCCAGTATTCGCCCAAGTAGCCGCACATGGTTTGCAGTGACCATGCCGCTACATGTGTATGAGGAAAACCCCCTGAAAAAACCTCATAAAAGGTAGACGGTAACGGGAATCGAACCCATTACCTCCCGAATGCTAAGCATGTTGTGTCACCACTACGCTACCAGCTTGCTATTCGTTGTTACATTCTGCCTTGTTGTACTATCACAAACTTTCTTGGTTTTTTTAGTCTCGTATTTCAATAATCTTGAACTAGTTTAGAATCGTTTTCACGATTTTCAAATGTTCGAGTTGTTAATTCTTTTTGTACTCTCTTGAGATCTAATAATACACGCGCTAGTACTTGGAGAATGTTAAAGCTCATTAGAAATAACGAAAATCAGGCGCCTAAGATTTAGCAATGAAAACATTTTTTAGGTAATCGACTTAATACATTATCGTACTGGAGTAATGATTTTAATCTAACAAAAGAAATTGGAAAAAGGTGTAAACGTCAAGTTTCTCGATATTGAAATGTTCAATATGGCACCCTTTCATCCAATATTAGGTGCAACCTAAATAAAACTTTTTCCTGTATAACTATCTAGATAACAATTTTACTCAGAAGTTTTATTTCCCTTTTTCCGTATAAGACGAAACGGGTTTGGAAACGTACCTTTTTATGATGCTATAAAATGAGATTTATGATAGATGGCGTATAAACAATTCATTAAATTCATACAATATGTAGGTATACCGTACTTATGGGGTAAATATAACGAATATTTTTATGATCATAAAAATGTGATGACACCCTTCATAAAGAAGTGGTTTTGTGATATACCGTGGATACAAAATAAGTGTTCACGATTAAAACACTCTGTAGGGAGGTTGTAGTTTTCTACTGTCAAGGCTTTAACTTGTACAATTAGCGAAGAGTATTACCATTTTGCAGAAAACTAATTAATCAACGTTCGAATCTGAATTATTAGGAAATATAATACTAATTCCATTAAGTAATTGTTTACAAACGTGTTTTATTTTGTAAATATTGATCAAAATTAATTTGATATTAAATTGACGTAATATTTAACAAAGTTTATTAAGTGCTAATTTTTTTAATTCGTTTACGGAAATCGCTCTTGTGAGATGACTATGTGTTTTACTCTGTCTTCAGACTTTTATAATATTCCCTATGCTTTACTCCAAAAGTTCACAAATCTAAATTTAAACTAAACGTTTTGCAGGTCGAGAAACAATTTTACAATCGTACGCTTTAATATTCCGAGCGGTCCATTAACAAAGGAGGTCGGTTTTATATGGGGAACTACGTATCACACAGTTTCGACGAAAAACTGTTGATAGTAAAAGCACGGATATGCACTTATGTGTGTATATCTGTGGTAAAAGTGACCGAGAGAAATTACTGGAAATAAGTTTCAAATTCCTGCGATGGCCGCTAGGGGGCGCACAAGAACACCAAATTAGAAAATCGGCTTTTTCTTTTAAATCAGTATAATCAAGATGTCCAAAATAGTTTTATTGCAAACTACATCAAATTAGAAACATTTTTTTAGCATCTTGTTAAATCAGGGGAGGGGGCAGAGGTAAACGTTCTCTTAAAAAAAATGTCATAACTTCTTTTGATTTGTTTATAAACTAGGTCTCGTTTGGGAGAGGCTTCTTGGATGCTTCAAATAAAATTTTAACTTCGGTTTGGTTTTGTTTCTAGTCGGTAGATGGAGTTTTGTGAGAAAGCCGTAAATTTGTTAATTATTATACAATTGAAACATTAGTAATGCAATTTAATATATTAAATGTCCCCTGCGGGGCGTGTCTATAATTTTGAGCGGATAATAAAATCTATTTTTTAAATTTTTATGTTGCATTACGAATTTTCTTTTTATAATATATGTGGCCGTAAAAAGGACCGAGCATGTAGAAAAATGGTGTGCAACAATACTAATACTGAAGAACTCATGACGCTCCAAACGCTTAAATTGTCAACCGTACTGTTCAAAACAAAGCTGCAATCTGTCACGCACAGCCTAGTATATATTGTCTAGTAAAAACAAGCAGGGGTCTTGAAGTGCAAAAAAAAATAACACAAACGATAGCCACTTTAAATATTTCTTTGCTTCAAAAATATTAGCTGCATTAAAGTTTGATTAACGAACCGTGGATTTCAAAATGCCCTTAACAAATGAAATAGCATTTGATATGGTTCATGTATATTTCGAATGCCTGAGTTTATGCTGTGCGGTTTCCAGAAAGGCATCGTTACGATGAAATGGTTTTGGAGCGATTAACGCGGCGTTTAAGAAATGAAAGTATTCATCGTCCCGTCTAAACGTGGTAGAGGCCGAACTGAGGAAAGAGGTTCATAATGCCCTGAAATACATACCTTGTCTTATTAATATCGTTTAATAAAAAAAGTTTCACTCCAAATTTTGGGTTACACTCATACCATGCAGTTCTCCATCATGCATTACGACCGCTCGATCTTCAAGGAAGGCCTGATTATTGCCATTGGTTGCTAAACATGGTTGCTCAAAGTCCTAGGCTATTATCAAACATACTACAAACGGATGAGGCTACTTTTAACAGCGATGGGCACGTGAATTTGCGTAACATGCATTACTGGTCGCGAACCAAATTGTATGAAAGAGGTGGCAACGTTAATGCACGTGGAGCGTAAATGTTTGGTACGGTATGTATGTCAAAATATATATATATATATATATATATATATATATATATATATATATATATATAGGTAAAACAACTCTTAAGCACCAATGTATAAGAAAATTTATATATGCTATCTGGCACCATATATAAGAAAGTGGTCGGGATTAGTTGGTTGACATCACAAATATTTATTCTTGGAACGTTTGTTTTCTTTATAGGACAAATTGGAGTATTTAGTTCGAATTCATAACTACTTTAGGCTATGAGATACATGAATATTCATGAGCCAATAAATTGATTTAACTATTGTTACTTTACATTTAACGCAGCAAACAGTTTTCTCTTGTGGGAAAGGATTATTACAATCAAATTAGAACTATATGCATATATATGATTTTTTTGCATTTGTGGAAAATATTGTAAATATTAACACGTTTCACCATTATTTAGTGTATGATAATATGAAATGTTTAATCTCTCAGTGGATTGAATTATATCAGCTTTCATATACAATTATTCCTTGAGAAACCTTTAATACTAGCGGCACCTTGTTTGTCCCTTTAATTAATTCCGAATGGCTTAAGATGCCAAGATATGGTACTTTGAATTAGTTACTACACATTAAAACCAACCAAAATTTGGTCTTATTGTTGTGATACGAAAAACTATACTTACAAGTTTTACGTTGTTAGAAAGCATTATGTAGTTAAATGCATTAATTCGATTCCCAAGGCGTGAAATTCTTTGATTTTCAGTGACCATGTGTATTTTCACCAAGAGAAACCAAAATCGTAATTTTAGACCAATTTCTTTGGGAAACTTCGGCTCGATGTCGAATATGTAAAGTTTATGCAGCTTCCATGACATATTGATTTTGTTGTATAGACGTCCAAATCGTTATTTATGCACCAACATTGGCCAATATATGTCGAATTCGACTACATTGGGAAAAAGTCCCAAAGCATTACATCGATGTCCAATAGGTAAATTTAATGCATTTTTCGCGACCACATGCGTTTTAGCTAAGCGATATGAAAATCGCTATCTTGCACAAATTTCGTTGAAAAAATGTACCAAACTACTACATCGCTCAAAATGTGTATTTAATACATTTTCTTTGAACACATGTATTTCCACCAAATGTCAAAATCCTTATTTATGTAGCAATTTTGTTGGAAAACCCATCCTAATCGTTGTCCAATATGTTATTTTAATACATTTTCCGTGGCCCTATGGATATTAGCTAAGAGATGTCAAAATCGTAATAAATACACCAATTTCTTTGGGCAAACGTCCTAACGTTTCGATTCGATGTGGAATAAGTAAAGTTCATTTATTTTCCGTGTCCATATGGATTTTGCCCAATAGATGTACGGGGTGGCCAACTTAGAATGAGAGGTACTGCATCTGCGAAACTATACATCGTAGAGGCTTGCGGAAAAAAAGTTAATACTAAAAAGGCCAACACAAAAACCTGGAAAATATTTTCATGTTCTGAAATGGCCGCTAGGGGGCATAACTGTAATATTGAGTCTAAGAAAGTGATGTTTCTGTGAATTCTGCTATATTAACCTAATAAAAAAATAACTGATCTTTGAAGTCGAGGCGTATCTATAAAAATGAAGTGGTGGGGGTATTCAAAAGTTTCACCCCCCCCCCCCCGTATCTTCGAAACGGCTAATCCGATTTTAACAAACTTGGGCGCGTTGAAAAGAGTTTTTCTTGGGCTACAAATGTTCAAATAATTGAAGTTTTGTTAGTTTCACATGCCGTCGCTAGAAGGATTTGTTCGATATTCCAACAGAGATGGTTAATTTTCGCAAAAAAATTAAATGCATTGGTATGACTTTTTTTCATGAACAAGTAGCTAAATGATGCCTAAACAAGCTCGGCAAAACCGCATCTCGATATCTTGTTCCTCACCTAAAATATCGGCAAAAGAAAACTTTATACGAAAATATCTTAAATTTTTATTTTTGTAACTATATTTTTCTGGAATTGTTTCTATTATGTAAGTTGTGGCCCTAAAAAAGGACCGATTTAAAGTAGGAAGGTTTTTAATGCCCCTGTAAATGTTCGAAATGCTGACCATCACTCTGTGCATTGCTGAGACCTCTTATGGGTAGACAAAACTGCAACTTCAGTTTCGGCTCTGAATAGGTTACCTAGAAATTGCGATTTTAAATGTTTGTAAATTTATACACCAGAATAAAATCACCCTTTTTGAAATTATTACGGGCAAGTAAGCAATGCTAAAAGTTACACGAAAGGCCTATATTTTGTTTGTTTAAATGCATATTCACTATGGATATATAAGAAGAATACAATTAATAGAAGCAGACAATGAAAACAGATACCTAAACAAAACATACATAATCCTCAAATTGTCAATAGTTGTCAATGCTGTCGCGTTACTTTGAGCAATTTTTGTGCTTTCAAAATGCGCTTTACGAATAATGAAGCTGTTGACATGCTTGCGGTTTATTTTGAATGTCTTCAGAATGCCGCAGTAGCTAAAAGAGTTTACACGGCTCGATATCCAAATCGGCGTCCTTGCGATGTAAGAGTTTTTCCTCGATTAGTGGCGAGCTTACGAGCCAATGGTAGTTTTCGGCCTACGTTTCAACGGCAAAGAATTGGAAAAACACAAGAAAATATTAACCGTGTACTGGGCTATATTGAAGGAAATCCTCATGTTAGCACTGAGTTGGGCATATCACGGACAACGGTTCAAAATATTTTGAAAGACCATAGGTAAGTTCTAATGGCCATTAAAATATATAGGTATTCGTTTAAACTTTTGTTAATTACTTTAAAAATGCACCCATATCATGTCGTTTTGCATCAGGCCTTGAAAGAGGAAGATTTTGATCGAAGGTTAGACTATTGCCATTGAATGTTAGGCATGATACGCGAAAATAGAGAAGTTTTATTTCAAATTCTTTGGACCGATGAAGACACCTTCAGTAGTGACGGGAGAGTCAATCTGCACAATATGCATTATTGGTCTGCAGAAAATCCCTATTGGTTGCGTGAAGTTCAGCGCCAAGGACGTTGGAGTTTAAATGTATGGTGTGGCATATTGGGAGGCAGAATTATTGGGCCAAATTTTTTCGAGCAACCCCTAAATAGCAATGTATTTCTTGACTTTTTGGCCAATCAATTACCGTTATTGTTGGAAACAAGGCACAAGTTGTTTTTGCAGTTGGATGGTTGCCCAGCACATTTTGCTATTAATGTGCGAGAGCATATTAACGCAGTATTTTAACAGCGGTGGATTGGAAGAGGAAGTCTGTTTCCATGGCCTCCGCGATCGCCAGGCTTAACTTGCCTCGATTTTTATTTATGGAGGCGCTTAAAGGACATCGTGTTTCGGACTCAACCTACTACTAGAGAAGATATGAAAAACCAGATTCCTAACGCAATACGTAACATACGTAACGAGAGCCGAAATTGAAGCTGCAGTTTTGCCTAGTCATGAGAGGCTTCAGCAATGCATAGAGCGTGATGGTCAGCAATTCGAGCATTTACGGGGGCATTAAATACCTTCATCCTTTAAATCGGTCCTTTTTAGGGCCACAACTTACATAATAGAAACAATTCCAGAAAAATATGGTTAAAAAAAAATTTAAAGGATTTTCGTATAAAGTTTTCATTGGCCGATATTTTAGGTTAGGAACAAGATCTCGAGATGCGGTTTTCGCGAGCTTGTTTAGGCGTCATTTAGCTACTTGTTCATGAAAGAAATTCATTTAATTTTTTTGCGAAAATTAACCGTTTCTGTCGGAATGTCAAACAAAGCCCTCTAGCGACGACATGTGAAACTAACAAAACTTCAAATATTATAACATTTGTAGCCCAAGAATAGCTCATTTCAACACACCCAAGTTTGTTAAAATCGGCTTAGCCGTTTCAAAAATACAGGGAGTTATTTAAGGAAACCTTTGGATACCCCCACTACTTTATTTTTATAGATACGTGAAAAAGTGCCATACAAAAAAAGTTGGTGCACTAATAAAGATTTTACAATACCATGGTCAAAATCATTGTGATCAAGAAAAATGCTTTAAATTAACTTATTGGATAACGAGGATTTTGAACGTGTTATCGAATAATTGTGCTAATTTAATTCCGGTTTAACTATAAAAAATAGCTGTCGAACTTGTCAATTGCAAATTGAAGAAAATTCTTTTTTTTAATGGGATGTTATATTTTTTATGATTTGTAGAACCAGGAAAATGATATATGCATTCCCTATACCTAAAGTTAATATTTTAGGAGATATTTTACATTTATTTAGAATTAGCAGAATTTCTGTAAAGAAACGTATCAAGTAGCCTATGGAAACAAATTTTTAGTAAAGGCCGTGAACAGACCACTAATTATAAGCATTTTATAGTGCCCAACGAAGCATTTTCTAGCATCTTAAATCTTTAAGTTGTTTTTTTCCTACTCTACCTAGTAAATGATTTATTCTAAAAATAAATTAGTAAGTTATGCTTTATTATTGCATAAGGAAATAGGAATAAAAATAATTTATTCAATCATCCTCAAGATTTATATGCTGGCAAAAATCTTAATCTAGGTATAACTAAAAACTTTCCAAAATCGAAGGAACGATTTGAAAGTACAGGAGCAATAAATTATTGAAGATAAGGAGCAAGAAACGCCATCTTAGTGATCTAAAATCAACTTTTAATAACTCTCTTTTTCCCCCCATGTTATTTTGCATAAGAACGTTTATAGATTCTGAGAAAATGAAAGGCAAATCTCCAACAAACTCACCGTAAGATTGAAGTATGACCTTTTGGGGCATTTTCACACTTCACTCATAATTGTAAAATGTAAATTTGGAGAGTGTGAATGTAAATTTGGATAGTGCGAAAGTTCCTCAAGTCGAAACCCTCGGTGACGAAGCTCCTGTTGATCGTAGACTTGTGGCAATTGGCTCGCTTGAGAAAATGATGGATCTAGGAGCTAAAGATGCCAAGAAATGTCAAGGGGCCACCTTCAAGATTATCCACGAGTCAAGACGAAATCCCAGTCTAAGTTTCAAGTGCCAAATGTGTGATAGAGTGCTGATTGTTCCAACGGATGATGAAAAGTGCAGTTTACCAGTGAAGGAAGCCAGTGTCTGGGCTGAAAATGCCACCGGAATGGGGTATACTGACATGATTCATGCTGTGGCCATTCTCAATGTCCCGCTCATGACCATGTCTAACTTCCTAAGCAAAGAAGAAAAGTTTGACGACTCTTTGGCAGATGCAGAGTCGCAAACACTGCAGAAAAACGGAGAAGGAAAACGAAGATTGGCCATTGAACTTGGACGAATCGATCCAGATGGTGTAGTGCGGACGGAAGTTGAGGGTGATGGGCAATAGACCAAGCGTTCTTATCGAAACCAAGGGATTTCTCTGTCTGGATTTGGGGTGATAATTGGCTGCGTCTCCAAAACAGTGCTTTTTGTAGGAGTTAGAAATAAGTTTTGTGTAATTTGCGCCAGAAAGATGATCACCGTTGTTTCAAAAACTTCAAAGAATCTGCTAGTGCAATGGAGCCCGATATTCTGAAGGAAGGATTCTCCAAAAGTATGGAAATGCACCAACTACAGTACAAGCGGTTCGTTGGTGACGGTGATTCTAGTGTGTACTTCAATATTTGTAATTTGTACAACAACGATACCCAAGACTACCAAATTGTTCAGAAAGTGGAGTGCAAGAATCATGTGCTAAGAAGAATGAACACGAAATTACGTGACACTCTCACTCAAACCGGGTTTCCAGTTAGTGATCGAAAAGTTCTCGACCAATACCTGAATCTTATTGGAAAATCGTGTGCCTATAACATACAGAACAACTTTGAACTCCAGTGCGGCGAGAGAGACAAAGCGATCTCCTTGAAACAAGACCTGGACAACATTCTGAATCATGTCACCAACTGTAAAAGGCACTTTTGTAAGGATGGAGTTCTAGTGAGGCCAGACGTGTAGTTTGTGCGATAATGGCTCTGTTTCTTTACCAACTAAACCAATGAGATAGTCATCAAATTGTGTTTTGTTCAAGCGAGTGCAAGCGATTTTAGACGAAGCATTAAAACACTCAACGCCTTTGGTGTTCAACAAGACGACAAATTCAAGTGAATCTTTCAACTCTCTTATGAACAAGTATCTACAAGGAAAGAGACGAAATGTTGAACAAAGAGGAGGTATGGTTCGAAAATCCAGAGAGGTCCTTCTAAACCACGAGTTTGGCGACCATTGGTACGATCCAACCTTCATACTGGCATTCAAAAAAGTCCAACAGAAGTGTGGAACCAATCTGCGGCCAAAGAGAAGGTAAAACTACCCAAGCTGAAGAAGAAAGTGAGCAAAAGACTGTTTCAAATTGCTTTGACGAAGCCTGAGTTTTTTAGCCAAAGAGGCCACTAAGTGATGAAAATTGCGGTAACAATGCAAATCGAGTTGATGTGAGTAACAAGTTGTCACGTGAAAAGTGCGACGCATACTTAGTGAAGTCAATAGCTGACGAAGAAGGACAATGGAATGTGCACTTGGAAATTCGAGGTCAATTCGATAATTTGGTGTATATAGAGCGTAGAAGCATGATGATTACTGCAAGTACGGCTCACGAGATTGCCGCAATGAAAGATTCAACGTCGAATGTGGGACAGATGGACAACATCATAGCGCCAAATAACTTTTCAAATCTTGGGACGGTTTGGGGCAAATCAAGTGAACCAAAGGCTATCCGTCTCAACGAGACATTGAACGGCGTCAAAGTGGATTATTCGGTGCTAGTCCAGATTTGGTTGGACGATGGAATAGTTGAAGTGAAATGTTTATATATAGAAAGACATGGAGATCCTGAGATTATAGTTCATAGAAAGAAAGATAAGTTCTTGGAAGAAGTTACCGTCGACGGCAGAAAGTGTATTTGTCTGACAAGAAGCCACAAATATTACACTCAAGTATGATGCAACTTTATGTGACTGAACGTGACTGGTGTGATTTCGTGATTTGGACACAAGGACTACTGAATCAACGCCAATAAATCCAAGTGAGCGGTTCTGGCGAGAGAGGGTCTTCAAAATAGACGCCGAAGACGAGTGGAAGGTGACACATACCAAATTACTTCGATTTGTATACGAAGACCTTTTTCAAGAGATTATGGACTCAAGATACGACAGAAACAGGGGATATCAGCCTGAATATCCTTTGAATGCCATAAGAGCTACAGAAGCTAAGAAGGTAAAGAGCGCACAGGTTGACGGTGCAATTCCTGGCACATCAAATTCGACAACTGATGACACGATTGAGAAAGTGATACGTGGATTGGATGAAAGTAAAGTGAGTGACGAACGTCACAGTGAAGTGTAATTAAAGCTCACGTGATGGGTGGGCGGGACTAGTTAGCACTACGCTACTTGCTACCAGCAAAATATATATTACTTGAGATGATTGCCTTGTTTCCTTCAACAACATTCCGCATCTAAAAATAGTTTAGCACGTAGAATACAGAGTTATTATAGGCCCCCATTCTCTATTCAGATCTACTACCTGTATCTTGAAACTGATTTACCTAGGTATTGTTTGTGCGAAAGGGAAAACTGCAATTTTTATTTATGAACGAAAATTTAGGCGATCGTGCTACTGCATATATTTCACGCTTAAGTCTTAAAATTGTAATTAATCATTTTAATTTCATATTTATGGACGTTATTTTAAGACGTTAATCCAATAGGTACCTGCTTCTTTATTCATGATTTGAAAATTTTGTGTGTATTTGATTGAACACGTCAAATATAAAACGTGCCCTTAATATTCAGAATAAATTTCAAACTTTTCTATTCTTATATGTATATTTATATACATATATACATGTCATCTCAAACTTTTTACTTTTGAATTTCAGTACCTACGCCATATTAAAGACGTCAACTGCAAGTGCATGTGAGTGATGTTTGAATATTTTAAAGCAATTTACCTTTGGAAGTGAAATCATTCATCAAGATCAAAAATTAATGTAATTTATTCCAACAGTCTTGTGTGCGATCTTTTAATTTGAACATTATAGTCGTCATACCTTGGCTAGAATGCTGTAATACTTAATAAGCCATGTGTAGGTTCCTGATTTCTTAAATTACAATGAATTTGGTTTTCATGACCAACCCTTATTATCAAAACAGTGAAATTTGCATTCATATTGTAAAAAACTGAACAATTTTAACTTTTTTAAATATGTAATTTTACTCATACTTTACTGTTAATAACGTAAAATGTTCAATTCTGTACGAAAAATGTTTTGTTACAGGTTATCTAAGGCAACTCTCATTGTTGCCATGCCAAATAAAGTATTAGACCCTTATGAATTCCAGGACAGAGGAGTTGAGAAGGCACAATTAAGCTGTTTAGAAAAGTATGGAATAAACGTAATTTATGAAAATGCTTCAACCATTTTCAACTCATCAGGTTAAAGCACATTATTAACATTATAATATCTAACTCAAGTGTTTTAGGTACATATTGTCCCCCATATTGGGATAATATATTATGCTGGCCCGAAACACCTATAAACACATTTGCAACAATCACGTGTCCATCATACATAGGAGGATTTGATAAACCAGTAAGTACTAACAAAATATTTATTTAAAATACACAATTACAATATTAATCATCCATATTAACATCTTCGCCTTTTTCGCCAATTTCTACATCATTTCTTTCATCATCCTTTCTACTAACTTTTACAAAACCTTCACCTTTAATCCAATAACCTTTAACAATAAACTTAAAAGTTGCTAATCGATAATCGAGCAACTCTAATATTTTTGCCTGTTCCGGTGTTAAAACACTGTTCTCTTTACAAACTTCATAGTCTTTAATTAGCGTAACAATTCCTAAAAGTACAAATCAGCACAATTACAAAAAAATAGGAAGCAAACCTTTTTCGAGTTTCGTAGGTAAACCGAGTTGACGTAAATATGGTTCTAAGGAATGTGGAAATTGTTTTAAAGGCCCTTCTTCCAATTTCACATGAGTCGTCGTTTTAAATCCAGTTCTAGCAAAATCTTCAACTTCGTAAGTATTAAACCATTCTAATACCTCTGTTTTCGGTGAGTTTGTAAATAGAAGTCCAGATTGACCTTTTAAACAGCTCGATAACTAAAATGTTGAGATGAGATTATGACAATTGTGTGTAACATTACCTTATGTAGATCGTCATGGACTTCTTCTTCTGGTGTTCGACCCAATCCTAATGCAATTATTTTATTCTTTCCAAAGAAAAAACGGCTTGGTTTCCATTCTTGCCTTAAATTTTGCATTTTATCTGTTCGCATATTACTGTATGTGAATACATAAATACTACTAAACTTATCCACGCAGTTTTTAACATCCTCAGCTATTTTTTGTTTTAGTATTAAGCCTTTTTTGTTGGTTTTTGTTAAAGATACTAGAAAAGGTTGTACTAAGATAAAAAGAAAGTGGGGTTATGTATCCTCACCTTTTTTATCTCGTTTAGATTTTGGCATTTTTATGTTTTATTGTTGCAAGAGATGTATATTATCTTTAATTACGGCTTCCAGTTGTACAATATACGAGTAATGGTACTAAAAAATCAATAATTTACTAAACACGTGCGTCAAAATCAATACTGAGGTTAATAGAACTAAAAAACGGTATATGCGTGTAGTAACTACAAATGATTGATTAGAACTTCTACCCATGACATTAACTGCTGTTTAAGTATTGAAAATCTTTACGTATTATTTTTAAGAATTGCAGCAAATAAACACTTATACAGTTTACAAACGTAATAAATTTCATTTTTGTCATTTTAATTTAATAAACGTGGGTCTGTGTATGAACATTACCAATGAGTACCTATTTATCTTTGAGATATTACTATTTGTTTTGTTCTATACACGAATTAATACAATACTTTTTCATACTAAAAATCAGAACATTCGTTGCTCAAATGCAAAAGATTTAAAAACTGGACATGGTCAGGTATTATAATAAAACGGTCACCTTAAGGACTTACCTTGAATTATACAATTTCCCGAAGCGTCACCTTGTCCATCTGTCGGGCAACGTTTGCTGGCGCCTAAAAATCGTTTACAAATGCAATTTAAATGCTACTAATGGGTAACTTTGCCATTATAAAATGTTCAGGTACTACCTACGAGGGGTCGTTTTTATATTCTCGGACTGGGCAGGATAAGAGTAGATTAGAACAACAACGGCTTGCTTTTCAATACAACTATTACATCGTTTCAATAACATCTTTAACCCATTATAAAAATATTTTTTTGGTTTGCTCGCAAAATGGCTTTCAACAGCCGCTATAAGTTCATCATCGTCCCTAAATTTTCTTCCCCTTAGTGTTCTTTTGAGATCTGGAAACAAAGATAGTCACTGGGGGCTAAATTTGAACTATAAGGTGGATGATCAATTTCTACAAAGCCACATTAAGCAACGGCAGCTTTTGAAAGTCTTGACTTATGGGTTGGTGCATTTTCATGAACCAGCAGGACACTTTGCGTTAGTTTTCCGCGTTTTTTCACTTTAATAACATCTCTGAGGCGATACAATAAGCTTGCTGTGATTGTACCACCCTTCTCCAGACAATAAATTATTAAAATTCCTTGGTAATCCCAAAAAACAGTTGCCATTATTTTTTCTGCAGAAAGGGTGTCTTTAAACTTTTTGAGAAGACTGGAACCCCTAGGGGAGAGTTGGAGAATGGTGCGCACCTAAGAGAGCATTGACCTAGTAGCAACTGTATTAACAGTGCATAAAATCTAAAAATAGCAATAGAAGCCCTAGTTTATTGACTGTCAATGAGCATAACCACAATTTAGTAGCTTTTAACTTAAATCACAAAAAAATAAAAGTACTGAAGTGCATTTGCGCACAATTCCCCCACCCCATAGGGTAATGGTGCGCAGAACATTAAAACACAAAATATTTAATAAAAAGCTTTTATTTGGTAGGTAAGCAATAGGTAGGTATTTTAGTTTTTGCAGAAGTCACAAATGTAATTTTTTGGACTGTCCACCCCAGTGCAGTCGGCGTGATTCCATAAGCCACACATGACACATCTGTACCATAACTCGTTTTTTCCGGGTTCCCGCATATCCCACATGGGCCGTTTTCACCCTCAGGTTGTCTTGGTGTTCGAATAAAATAATCTATTTCGTCTATGTCGTCCAGGGAGTCATCGTCGCAAAGATTATTTTTTCAATATCATCGGAAGAAGACTCTGACTCTTGCTTTTTTTTCTTTCCTCTTTTTTGTATTACTTCGGATTCAGCTATTCGCCTCTTCGCAACGTTGCTTTTAGTGCCTTTGCCACCTTTTGACTGAATATCTTTTTTTACTTTAGTGTTCTTCCTTTTTTCTTGCGCTCCTTCCAATATATCTTTCATACGGATACTGGTAAGAATTTTTGAGTGTTGCTTCGAGCGTGAAGTGTTTTTTATTGATTTAGGTTTGTTTTTGGAAATTGGAGCAAATTCAAAAAATGAATTGTAAGATTTGGATGAACACGGCAAACATTTGATACAGACGATTGGTTTTCTTGATCCATTTGAGCTTCTTGATCAATTTGACTCTCTGTCTGAGATTCAGGTATTGCTGGATCAAGAATGATCTCTGATTGGGCTCGAGGTAATGCTGAATTAGTGTTAGGTTGGGAAGAAGTCTACAGAAAATGAACCTAATTCATGAGCAGCTGCGAAATCATCTTCATTGAACTTAGTTGGATTGAATGGAAATATTCCAGCAGAACGAAAACCGGATGCGGCCTTTTCCATGGTTGCCACTTTCATAAAAGTTTTGTTCAAAATCTCTGCAATATCGTACTCTGTAATCTTTTTATGGCCAGTGGCCGTTAAATACATATCATGCTATCTGTATAGTGCGTTCTTTAAAGGCCCAAAAAACGTTAGATCCAGGGACTGCAATCGATGTGAAGTATGAGGTGGGACATGAATATACTTTGTTTTGCAAAAATTGTATGATTCTATTGCGATATGACTTGAGTGATTGTCTAAAATAAGCAACACTGGGTCTTCAACGGTGGGCTTCGCATGTTTTACAAAGTGATGTAACCAATTAAGATATAGATCTGCGTTTATCCAACCGTTTTTTGAACATTGGTAATTGGTATCAACTAGGCCATTTTTCTGTAAAGCAGGAGCCATCCTTGTCCTCGGGTATATTAACATGGGAGGAGTGTAATTCCTCGCAGCACTCATGCAGAATACGCCTGTAATCGTCCTACCTCGTTCACCGATGTAGCAGTTCCTATTTGCTTTACTCCCTTCTTACAGTAAACTTTAGGACATTTCTTCTGGACGGTAGTTATGCCCGTCTCATCCATATTAAATATTCTATGTCCCTCAAGTGTACATTTTTGGAACACACTTTCTAGGTTTCGGTAAAATAGTTTAGTCTCTTCTAAATTAAACGCAGAAATTCTATTTAGACTGGTGCCTTCAGGTTGCCTCAGACTTTTTTTTATGATTGTGGACCTGAACAGGCTAAATAAGGTCTATCGTGCTAAAGCACTCAGGAACACTTAGGAGGATGGATAGAGGGATAATGAATTGCCAATAGATGCCTATGAACAGCTACCTTAAATTTTCTCCTATCATAAGTGAGAGGAAAACAGGAACTAGGGAGATCATTCCAGAGTTTAGAGGCCGTGTAGAAAAATGTGGATTGCGCCCGTTTGGTACGACAAGTGGAGATTTGTACTGCATACTGATGATGTGAATGAGCGAACCGAGTGTTTCTCGCAAAGATAGCCGGAGATGGTGTCAAAGAATGTAATTCACCAGTACAATGGCCGTTGTAATAACGATAATACAAAGAAAGAACTGAAACCATCCTTCTATGCTCAAGGGACTGTATTTGAGAAGTTAAGGACGGGTCATTTATAAGCCTAATCGCTCTCTTTTGAATACGATCAACGATATCGAGAGCGTATTGGGGAGCACTAACCCAAAGGTGAGAATTATATTCCAGATGAGGCCGAATTTGGGTCTTATACAGCAGAAGGTGTTGTCGAGAGGTAAAGTACTGCTTAGATCTGTACAAAAGCCTATTTTACGAGCAGCTGTTTTGGTAGCTGACAGAAGATGGTCAACCCATGAGAGATTTGAAGATACAGTCATACCCAACAGAACTGAAAACTTAAGAACTGAGCCATTCATACTTACAACAGGACACAAGGCAACACTGCGTTTTGTTAGCATTAAATTTAACTAGATTATTGCTTCCCATTCGAGAATACGTTGAATGTCTTTGTTGATTGAATTTGCCATTTCAGCTTTAATTTCTTGATTTGACATATAAGGTGGTTATCACTGTGAGTAGACTGAGATGAATTACAGTGAAGAGTGCTATCGTCAGCAAAGCAATGGATGGGGTTAGTTGTTGAAGAAATAAGTTTATGTACAGCAGAAAAAGTGTAGGCGCTATAACGGATCCCTGTGGTACGCCCGCGTTAATGCTAACTTCTTTTGAAAAAAGCCATCAACTACGACACGTATTCGTCTTTTATCAAGGAAATTAGAAACCCAGTTGATGAGCGTATCATTTAACCCAACGAGGTGAGTTTGGCAAGTAAACACTTATGCTAAATTTGGTTAAATGGTTTTGTGATATCTAAAGCGACTACAACTGTTTCACCGGACTGCTCTACTGTATTGTTCCAAACTTGGGTCACATATGAAAGAAGATCGCCTGTTGAACGACTTTGCCTAAACCCATATTGGTGGTCACTAAGGAGTTTGTTAGTTTCAAGGAGCGTGAGCAGTTGCTGATTGATGGCTTTTTCCATGATTTTAGACAAAATGGATGTGATGGCAATTGGTCTGTAATTTGAGGGATCGGTCTTATCACCTTTTTGGGAATAGGTTGAACATTTGCTAACTTCCATGATGAAGGGAATTCCCAGAAGATATAGAGATCGTATAGAGCTTAGATAGGACTGGTACTAGTTCGGGGAACATTGCTTTAAGACAATAGCTGGGATACCATCTGGGCCAGTCGCCTTATTGAGATCAAGCCTACTGATGATCGATTCCAAGAGCTTGTACCGAAAATGAATTGGTTTCATAACGTATGAAGAAGAGTTGACTAGGGCACATCTTTTCCAGAATCATTGAGACACGAGTTTGATGCAAACAAATCCACAAAAACGTTGGCTTTGTCTACAGAATCAGCAACTACCGATCCGTCAATAGATGTCAGGGGGGGAAATGAAGATGTTCGAAAGTTTTTACTAATGGCTTTAGCTAAAGACCAAAATTTACGACTGCCTAAAGGAGATGTAGCTAGTTCATTGCATTTTCGTTGTTCGAACAACTTTTTAGTTTTAGTGATGACACTTTGCAGATATTTCTAGCACCAACATATTCTACATGACTGTCAACCGATTTATTAGATTTCCATTTAATGTAACATTTATTTTTAAAGATATTGCATCAGAACAAGCCTTATTGAACCAGGGTTGGGAACGTGGATGACCTACACGGTACTGTTTTTCGAATGTACAACTCCATTCCCATGAGGATGACTTCAGATACTGAAAGAGCGATGTCCGAAGAAGAGGACGACTTAAAACAATATTCACGCCATGGAATGGTTGCAAAGAAATCCCGTAAATCACTCCATCGAGCTGACTTAAAACGCCACAAGGTTCTATCGGTTTTGCGAACAACAGTGGAATTAGGTACAGTAGAAATGATTTTATTAGACAATGGTCGGAAAGACCTAAAGGCGAAAGAACGAAAGTTTTATAAACAAGAGGGTTTAATGTAAGAAAGAGACTTAGAAGATGTGGACTATGGTTAGGGTTATTAGGGATTCTTGTGGGTTCGGAAATCACATGAAATAGCAAATGTTTCTGCACTATGACCAGCGGGATTTGTAGTAGATGAAAATTGAAGCCAACTAGAGTTATGAACATTAAAATCGCCTACAAATGAGATATCGCAAGATGGAAACTGAGACAGGAGATAGTCAACTTTCGTACTAAGGTAATCGAAGAAGTCTTGAAAGTTGCTGTCATTAGGAGACCTATAAACGCAGCAGTAGAATTTCACAAAATTAGGACCAGAATGTTTAAACCAAATCACGTCAAAATTTTTATTTTCTAGGAAGAAACCCTCTTGCAAACAATTATGTCCTTGATGTACGCACATACGCCTCCTTTATATGGAAAGTTAGAGTGAAGGTGGTATTGAGGAAATTGCAAGTCGGGTGACTCGGAGCTTTCAGAGGAGACTTGTGCTTCAGATAGAAACAATATATCAGGTTGTAATTGTTCAAGATGTTGGTGAATAGCATTAAGATTAGACCTGATACCGCGGATGTTGCAGTAGT
Source organism: Vesta saturnalis (assembly GCA_036346205.1). Taxonomy (NCBI): domain Eukaryota; kingdom Metazoa; phylum Arthropoda; class Insecta; order Coleoptera; family Lampyridae; genus Vesta; species Vesta saturnalis. Next base: position 830,620 of record JARFJB010001836.1, read on the forward strand.
GAATCAGAATGTTGATACTTTCGATGACCGAGGTCGCTTGGGCCCTGCCTCCCGGACATCCGAATGGGGCAGGATTTTACGTCCGGAATTTATAACCCTAGAAACCACATCCATCTTATTTTTTAATTTGGGACTTTTAATCCGATAGGAAGACAGTGAGGGTGAGAAGTAAGAATAAGGATGATGGAAAAGGTAACCAGCAGCCCTTACCGAGCTCAGAAAATCGGAGACCCAATATTAAGGAGCCCATGGTAAGGGTGGTGGTACCTCCCGGCTGACATGGAGTATACATGCCTACCACCTACTACCTATTTGAGGATGTCGTCTAAGAAATCCGTAAAGCCAAGCTTTACCAGCTAACTGGAATTCTCTATTAAATGCATGCTCTATGCCATTTGCTTCTGCATATTTAAAAGCTAAATGCCGCAGTTGTTTGGGCGTAATGTCATAATACAATTTTGCCAGAGTCAATGCATACTCTTCTAAATGGCGTTCTACTTCTTGCGAAAAGATTGCCTTACGCCCCAGACAAAGCGTTTTCGGTTCATCACGTTGAAGTTTCTCTCGTAGGGTTGATTCGGGAATGCCGTATGCTTTACCGACTGCCCTAATTTTCCTGCCATCGTTTCTGATAGCATTTAGTGCTTCCTCCAACTTTGCGCACTGTAGGCATTAATATCTGTTTTTCTTATATATTTACGTGGCATCTGAAATGAAAAAACAGATTTGTATTGCTTACCATTGAATTGAATGAGGGGTAATGGTGCGCATTTTTGCGCATCATTACCCGACCGTACATTTCAAACCAAATCACCTGACATTACAAAAACTATTTAGGTTATATTAAACAAGGATAGATGCATACATGCATGAGATCATATCCTTTAAGAATATATTTATTTCAAAATAATCGGTTTACAATTAGAGACTTACTGTCTTATTTTATTCACGTGGAAAATTACAACAACTTGTACATAAACACACACGATCACTTTCTGAGAGCAACTGACACTATAGAGCTGCCGCTTGTGGTGTGATCGAATCGTAAGTGACGCTGCTCAAGGTTTCGTGGAAAGGATGTTTCTAAATACCGCTCAATTGCTAGATATAGCTGTGCGCACGGTTACCTCTTGCGCACGGTTCCCCAACTCCCCCCTAATATGTTTTCACCATTCACAAATAGTCGACTTAGAAGGGCAATTATGCCCGTATATAATCAATATTTATTCACGAATAACTTTTGGAGATTTTCCTTGTTTTGTAAAATCTTTATAACAGCTCGATATTCAAGTTTGTCCATTTTGAGACGTTACAACAGAAACTGACAGATATTAGAACTAATAATGCTGCAGTTGTTTTGTAAATTGTCAAACACGTTACCATGGCATATATGATTTAAAATCAATAAAATGAAAAATTACATTAACATTGTAATAGTCCGGGAATATAAAAACGACCCCTCGTATACTTAATATTTTGCCTAAATTATAAGTAGTAATAAAGTAGTAATACTAGTATAAATAAACACAATAGCAAGATTCATCTTTTATTATTTAAACTTTTATTATACAAACAACTAAACTTAGATTAATTATAGACACAAGTAAAAAGACAAAAAATTAAACTTAAAAGTTGCCTGGGTGATGAAATATCTGTTAGGTCAGGCAATACTGTTATTATTTCATTTTTAGAGACATGACTTGTGCCTGGTACATCAGGAAAAAAGAAATTTTTTTGCTATAAACTCGACTATAACATATTTTCCTTCGGTTAAGAACTCATCAGTAATTTCGTCCGCTAAGTCTTCCTTTTCTTAGGAGCAAACGTGGAAGGACTTCTAAGGTCTTTAATATAATTTAACAGGGTTTCACTGACTTTGGTCCCACTTTCCTCAAATCTTTTGTTTGGCATTCTTTTCAATACTTCATTTCGATCTAATGGATAGGAATCCACTTGTTATAATGCTAACGTCATTAACTTTAATAGTATCCATTAGACGTTTGAGTAAAACGGGAAAAGTCGATTTATTGAACACATTGTCCTTTGGATTTTTCAATTTATAATCTTTTAAAATATTTCTCCAACGGCCTAAAAAAACTGATATCTAGTGGCTGTGTTAAGTGCGTTGACTTAGGGGGGAGAAAGATAAGTTGTATACCATGTTTCTGGGATTCTCTTAAGACTGCTATGTTTAAATGGGATGATAAATGATCCCCCACAACAATTTTTCTTCCTTCCAGAGTCTTTGCCCAAGGGATCACTAACTTCTTAAACCAATCCTCAAAACAAAACGAATCGAACCAACGCGATTTCGGTCGATTATATCTGGTGTTTTGTGGGCCACCAATACACCAACCATCATATAACCGTTCCACTTTGTAAACTACGTATGGGGGTAACACCTCACCAGCAGCAGTAGCTGCAAACATAATTGAAATTGATGTTTTTGTAAAATTTAAAATTCGTTCTGGGTATTTCGTACTTCTCTGAAACATGTATTTCTTGGAACCAGGTTCATCAGTGACGTTAGTTTCGTCAGAATTCAAAATATTGGAAGATGGTACATTTTCCAAATTTTCTTCTGAATTAGTAAAATAATTGTTTGCCTCTTCTTCGGTTTGTTCAGCCCGAACCCGTTTTATATTTTGGCAGTGTCAATTTGTTAAACGATCTTTGTGCCGCTTTAGAAATAAGTGACACCAATCTTCTCCTGGCATATTATTTGAAAATTTTTTAATGCGAATACTTTCTTTTCTAAATAAGTTTTTTATGCTAATCGGAGATCTAACATAGTGAGGGGACAGCCAAATTCCGCACTAGCAATTACCACATCAACCAGACTTCTTTCGACAGCTTCAGGAATAGATTGTGGACATCCAACATTGTGTGCGTGTTTATCTTTAACTTTTTAACTAAGGTTCTTCTTGAAATTGAATACATTTCAGAGGCTTCTCTATAAGTAAGGCGTCCATTTTTTATTGCAGGGACAGCCCTATGGATACTTTCTTGGGTATAATTTTGATAAGATCTTGATCCCAAACGCGTTTTGTAGTTGCAAGGCATTTCTAAGCAATAGGTACCAATAAAAAATTGTAATTTAAAACGCCGGGGTAACATTACCAGGGCCAAAAATAAATCCTAATATTTAAATTATGTGCCTCCTAACCACACTTTAGTAAAGCTAATAATCCCACCTTTAACTTGTATACATTTCGTTTCCCTACTGCAACTAAAATAGATATGACAAACCTTAGTAGTTCATCATCTCAAAAAACTTACCTTTTTCTAACACGAACACGACTACAATATTTGGTGCGAAACTCTATGACACCAACACACCATCCACGTCAGTTATACACTGTGAAGATAAACACTACCAGCATTGCCAACATAACACAAAATAATTTTAAACGAAATGGCTCGTGATCCGGCAAAGTTACCGCAGTTGACGGTACTAACAAAAAACGTCAAAATATGTGTACTCAAAGCGGTTGTATATTCATTCAGCCTACTACAACTAATCGAAATACATGTCCCACATGTACCGGTGCATCCTCAAGGCGAACCACACACGCGGAACATTAAAAAGTTGTGAAACAACAACATTGATACTATTACTAAAATATTAATTTTTGACAGCAACAAAAAACATAATTAAAAAAAAGTTAATTATAAGTAATGAGTGGACGCAACATACCACCCACCAAAATACAGCGTATTTTAACTTAGAGGAAGCGGACACAGTTTTTTTACAGGATGTTGCAACATGCAGCTTGAAGTGCGAACGGATGCAACGCGGACTTTTTTATCCAAACCGGGGTATACCTCAACCACACGACCAATGCGCCACTTGAGTGGTGGAAGGTTGTCGCCTTTAAGAAGAACGAGGGTATCCACTTCAATCGGGGAATGACTGGAGAACCATTTGGACCTTTGATTGAAGGTATGCAAATGCTCCTTGGACCTCCGGTTCCAGAAGTGTTGGGTAAGACGAGATATTAGTTGCCATCGTGTTAACCGGTTAATTGGGACCCGAGACAACGCTGGTTCTGGAGGAACACCCAAAACGTCTTGGGTCAAGAAATGTCCGGTAGTCAAGACCGTTAGGTGGGTGTCAGTGCACGTGAATTAATGATAGCTTCAATTTGAACTAAAAAAGTCAAGAACTCCTCATAGCAACATCTTTGCTCACCAATGATCCTCACTAAATGAGTTTTAACGTTTTTGACCGCAACTTCTCAGAGCCCGACAAAGTTAGAGGCAGAGGATGGATTAAAATGACAAGTAATATTTTCTTGACTCGCAGCAGAAGCCATAATGCCGTTGAGCACGTGACTGGCGCCCACAAAGTTCGTGCACGGTCGCTATACAGATTTGTACGTCGACCACGATGAGGAAGAAAATGCCTTAGAGCGGCTAGAAAGGCCGCAGTTGAAAGATCGGAAGCAAACTCCAAATGTGTGGCTTTAGTGGCCAAGTATATAAATACAAAAATGTAGGCCTTATATGATTTAATTCCCCGGTGTTTCGACATGTTAAGCCAAACGGGTCCATCGAAATCGACGCACGTATGCAAGAAGCATTTAACCTCCGACACGCGAGCAGTTGGCCAATTACCCATTAGAGGAGGAGACAAAGGCTTTGGGCGAGTCCTCCAGTACTGTAAGCAGTATGCACCGAATACATCGTTTAGTAGACATTATCCAAAATGTCTTAGCCAAAATACACTGCGTGGTCTGAATACCAGCATGAAGATACTTCTTATGCGTGTATTCCATCAATTGTTGTGTGAAGAGATATTGTGTACTGGAAATTTCCGATCGAAAGGAATCAACGAATATCGCAGCCGACCACCCATCTGAATTAAATTACTCTGATCAAGAAAAGGAACAGGCTTCTGAAACTGCTTTGGAAGCTGCTTGTCCTGGTTAATCCTTGAGATCTCGTTAGTAAAAAAGAGTACTTGAGCTCGTTTAGAAAATATCGGAAGTGCCTCATGTAGTTCACATGAGGTGAGACAACCGTTTATCTTTTGATTAGGATGTCTACAATTGAAAATGAAGCGGTTTGAATAAGCGATAATACGCTGTACAGTTCTTAGGGAACAAAATATTTCTAAGAATGTGTCAAGAAAACTTTGCTCCACGGTCGCCAATAAAACCATTACCGTTCGCTCCTCGCAAAATATGTCTGATGAAGAAGAATGGGAAGATCAGAGTCGAAGCAATTTGCATCAATCGATCTATGAGACTCGGGAAGGTCTGATAGCAAGGTAAAATCATTGCTGGACCATTTACGAAGTTCGGAAATGGTCCGCACACTGAAGTAGCGAAATCAATTGCATTTTGAGACTACTAGGTTCTTTTCTTGTAGGGCATGAACAAATCACATCATCCACGGTTGTACAGTTACGAAGAATATCTGAGGCTTGAGGGTACTCTGTAGCATATATATCTGCCAAGTACTGAAGAGGGCGGAGGGACAGAAATGGCGAAGATGATACTCCGTACGTTACAGTACGAAGACAAAAGTCTTGTAGTGGTTCATCAGGAAAAAATCTCCAAATAATACCTTGAAACTCCCTGTGCTGCGGTGCAATTAAAATTTGACGATACATCATCTTAATGTCACAGGTCAAAACAAACGAATGCAGCCGAAAATTCATCAAAAGTGTTGAAATATCTTGCTGAAGTTTAGGGCCAATAAACAGCTGATCGTTAAGCGAAAATAGTGTAGACGACTTGGCTAAAGCGTCACACACAACCCTTAGTTTTGTAACTTAAACTCTCCGGTTTTAAGATGCAATGATGCGAAATATAATACCAACTTAATGACACAGAAGGACTCACACGGCCCATATGGTTTAGATCAAGATGTTCTTGCATAAATTCTTTATATTGAGTATAGAAGTCTGGAAATCTTAATAAAGGTTTTTCTAATGATATGAACCCACGAATAGCTAAGTCACGTATATGAGGAAATTGAGGGTTAGAAATTTTAAATACAAGGTTCACAATGAACCGAGCAGACTTCCGACGGGTGGTTTCAGTGAAAATCTGTTCGCACGTTGATCAAATTCAAGTCTGCACTATTGCTAACTTTTTTATTATTGAAGCTACGAGGTCGATTATATTAGAAAAGTAGTAGTGGTATTCCTACCGCTTGTAATAAAAAATTAATAGGGTATAATATTAATAATTTCACCCTTAATATTACTTATACTCCTAATAATAAATAGAAGGTATTGTGCCTTCAGCTCATGCCAGTAATTAAATGGGCCAGGTTCATAACATTGATTTGCTTTAATCAGAAAATGTGTGTGTGGTTAGATATGTTCGCTTTACAAAAATTATGTAACTTCAACCTGGACATAAATGCTAAAATACCTTGGACGCCAACTTATTTTATGGAAAACAAGTAAACCGTAAATGTAATAAATGTCAAATTGAAAACAATAACAAGGTTTATTAGAAAATCTTTGTCAAGTTATAAAAGTAAAAATCTTAATCCTAATGTTAGTAACTTAAAAAGACCTTACACTAATAATTTGATATGAATTACCTGTTGTACTTTAAAATTCTGGTTGTCACTGGTGTACTGTTAGTGATAAGATGTGCTGACGAAGCCACGCTTTCAATTTTGGTTGTGCAATTAATCTTGAAATGGAAATATAATAAAAGTTTTGATATTCGTTGATCCCAAATGAATAAATTCTTTTACAAAAAACCAAACTTGGTAGGTTTAAATGGGTTAATGTACCATTTATTTATAATTTTCAGCACAGCAACAACCCTATTGCGTCATCCACGTTAAATTGAAACGTAATGATACAATGGAATTACGTAATAGGAAAATGTGACCTAATAAAAGTAAAAATAAAAGTGTAATAAAAGTGCCTAAAAGGGATAAATATAATAGACAAAGAAAAATAGGTTTAGTTAACTCTTACCATTAATTTAACGACACTTTTTTAATAAAAATACCCAAGAACAAAATAGGGCTTTTTGTTTTCATGTCGTAACAACGACTGCAAAAATGGATGTCTGCGCATGAACTCAATGTGCAAGACGAAATGCGCGTACTACCCCACTTTAAAATATCTAAACGAATACTTTTTAGCTACTAAGGTATGCAATTCACATGACACAAAAATGAACGAAGTTGCCTACATTGTGGTATATTTTAATACAACTCAAAATGGTTTGTTACACGCTGATTAACGTGGTGGTAACAGAAAAATAATTGAACATCGCGTTTCCGAGTTATTTTAAAAATGTAGTTTTTTAAATGGGGCACCCTGTATATTTATACCCTAATCGATTGCCAACGCTTTTCTTAACATAAAAGGTTATTATGAATTTTCTTTAGCTTATCTTGGCGGGCATAAAATATAAAATAAAAACAAAACAAAACGAATCAATTGATTTATTTTTTGTTAAAATTATTAGAAAAGCTTAAATTAAATGTTAGAAAATATCTCTTCCTTGCTCAATACATTTTTAGGCACACTTAAATATTCTTCTTGTAACCTTTAAAACCGTACGCCTATCTATGCTACGTATGATATAAGTTATCGCTATCTGAAGATCTTCGATATTATTGTAACGATTTTGGTGGACTTCGTTTTTTAAAAACCCCCAGAAATAAAAATCAAGTGGTGTAAAATCTGGAGAAAGTGGAGGCCAACAAACTGGTCCCCTGGTAGCAATAACACGATCATGAAAAAATCCACTTATCAAATTATTGACGTTTTGAATATTGTGTGAAGACGCCTTGTTGAAAAAACACTCTCTGGCATCAGCTAAACTAAGGTCATCAAAAAAGTCTTCTAAAATGGTTCGGGGCGAAATTTAAGGAGCGATCGCTTGTTAAAATGCCTTCGTAAAACACTGGTCCGACGATTTTAGAGACAAAAAGGCCATACCATACATTTAAACTAAAGTGTTTCTGTGGATTACACGGAACATTTCGCATTAGATTTTCATTATTCCAGTAATGATCATTTTTTCTATTATACATGCCTCTATTGCTGAAATTAGATTCATCGCTCCAGAGAATTAGGGTTTGCGGTTTTTGTATTTACAAACCGTTCGCAAAATATAATTCTTCTTTCTTGGTCATCTGGTAAAAGATTGTGAGTATGCACGTATTTATGTTTTTTCAAAATATTCCACATAGTTCCGAAACGTAATCACAATCTCTCATGCAATCTCGTACGGAATTTTCCCGATTTACTTCAAAATAAACTAGCACATGTATTTCCGTTTCTTCATACCTCACAATTTTTTTAACATACCTTTGGCAAAAACATTACCATTTGATCCAAATTTTCTGTATAATTTCAGAAAATATTTGAAAAATCTGGAACACTGGAACTGTGGGAGGATCTGTAACAAATAAAATACACCTACGTACCACACAAAATAAAAAAAAATTAAAAAACACCGAACGCGTTTCAATAGCTTCGCTATCATCATCAGCGATCGACTAGTCTACTAGTCGACTGGCGAAAGCTGTAAAATAAGCCAACAAGTCGATTTAGCGATAGTGAAAAGAAGTCGATTGTATAACCTTCTATACCTACATATGTATATGTAGGTTGGAAGGTAAAAACGACAAGATTCACTGGTTTTATTTAAATTTTATGGTATCCTACAAGCGAAAAATGCAGTAGGCTCATATCTCCTTTACTTTTGGTTTTAGGCTGAAATTCATAATATTCTTTTATGCTAAGAAAAGCATTGGCAATCGATTGGGATATAAATATACAGGATCTCCCTTTTAAGAAAACTACATTTTTTAAAATAACTAGGAAACGCGATGTTCAATTGTTTTTCTGTTACCACCACGTTAATCAGCGGATGGAATACTACTACTTGTCTAATTTAACCGACCTCGTAGCTTCAATAATAAAAAAGTTAACCATAGTGTACACTTGAATTTGATCACCATATATGTATATATATATATATATATATATATATATATATATATAGGGTGTGGCGCGAAGAGCTTTGATTAAAAGTAATGGCGGATACAGTTATGTTGAAAGGGGAGAGTGGAGGGGTAACCAAAAGGCAAAGAACTAAAAAAGAGGCGGGGGAGAAAGAGAAAGAAAGGGCAATGAAACGACAAAAGTACCGAAAAACGAGGAAGGGAAAAGGAAAACAACAACAAAGGGAACGAAAGGAAAATATAATATAATAAGAGACCAACGAGCTAAACATACTATTCTGAAATGAGGCGGGAATTAAATACCAAGATTTTTTGTAGTTCATTAGGGAATAGGACGTGGTGGGATTACAAGAGACATGTAAGGAGGAAAAACAACGGGACTGGTGGGAAAGAGAGATTCCAGGGGAATTCTCATGGGTTGTGCAGTACGCGGTAACGGTAACAAGAAGAAAATGGTTGATACAAGGAGAAGAGAAAGTCAAACTAAGAAGAGGAATTGTAGAAAGGACTATATAGAGGGCGAAAGTAAAAATAAAATTAATGACGATAGCAAAAAAACGAAAGGGACAAGGGAGAACTTAGAAGAGATGACAGGAGAGAGGTATAACGGAATGATAATAATAGGAAGGCACTTTAACGTAAGAATAGGAGAAGAGGGAAATACAAGAAAAGAAAAAGACGGGGAAGAAACAGACAAAGAATAAATTGCTAAACGTAGAAAGAAAAGAACTACTGGAAGTGTGCAATGAAAGGGGGTAGGTAGCAATGAATGGGAATGGAGAAAGAGAATGGGGGAGTACCCTTACATAGGAAGAAGGGGAAAATCAATAATAGACTATGTAATAACGAATGTAAAGGCTTGGGAAAAGGTGAACGCATTCAGGGTAGGAGTTAGGATCGAATCGGACCACCAATCCTTAGAACTGATAATGGAAGGGAAAAAAGGGAAGAGATGGTAAAGAAAGATGAATTTATAGCCAACAAAGTCTGGGCAAAGTCTGATGGAAGAAGTGGTGGGACAGAGGCCAAGAGGAAGGCACGAAGAACGGTAAGACTGTGGAAAAAGGGACGGTAGCAAATAAATGCAAGAAAACATGCGAGTGTACAAACGAGGAAAACAAACAAGTGCAGTTAAAGGATATAAAAACAGAAGAAGACGTATGAAAATATTTAATGAAAGAAAAGCGGAGAAGATGGACACAAACGGGAATACAAATAAACGAATGGGAGAGATTTTTTAGGCACTTTCTGGAGGGGGAGCAAAGAAAGAAAGGAGAAGTAAGACAAAGTAAGAAAGTATACGTATATATATATATATATATATATATATATATATATGAAGAAGGAGAAGTAATAAAAGAAAAGGACGTAATAAAGGCAATACAGAAGGCGAAAAAAAGTAAAGCGGCGGGAGAAGATGGGATACAAGGTGAGGAACGGGTATATGGAGGGGAAAAGGTAGAAAAGAGGATGGACGGAAGTAATAAACAAACTATGGAGAGGGAAGGTTTCCCTGAGAGATGGAGAGGGCATATGATCCCAGTGCACAAGACAAAAAACAAGTGGGAAATTATGGAGGAGTCAGATTGCTGAACTCGAGCGTGATAAAAGAAAGGCTAAAGAAGGAATCATAGGAAAAGAAATTGTTACCATATGGATAGGCAGGATTTAGGAAAGGAAGAACGATAAGTAACATATACATAAATAAAGATACGGCCAATAAGGAACTAGAAAATAAAAGTCGGAAAATAGTGGCGGTATTCGTAGACCTAGTAGCTGCATTTGATAGGGTGAGCATGCAAAATGTGAGAGAAAGGATTGAGGAAATTTATGACGAAACTAGGAACAGGGTAAGAGTGAATGGGGAACTGAACGAGAAATTTGTAACAAGGAAGAAACTGAGGCACGTATGCCAATTCAGCCCAAGCCTGTTTGCTGTATACACAAACGACCAGGAGGAGACATTAAGGGAACAACAAGAGGGAGGCTTGGTGGTGGGATACATGAAAGTGTAGACGCTGGCATATGCAGACGACATAGTATTAATAGCAAAGAAGGAAAAAGGAATGAACAAAGTAATAAAAACGATGGACAGGTACTTCAAAAAAAGATCTGGAAGAAATATAAACGAAACAAAGGTAATCGTGTTGAAAAAAAGGGGAGGGAAGAGAAAAAAGAAGAATGGAAAGAAGGGAAGAGGAGATAGAGCAGGCAACGGATTCACATACCTGGGATACACAATGAGGCAAGACAACAAAGATCAGTAACATGTGAAATAATGAGTGAGAATAGGAAATAAAATAACAGGGCAAGTGTGGAGTCTGGGAGAAAGACTGTTTGGGATGAACTTAGGGAAAAGGATACTATTATTTGATATACTAATAAAAAGTGTGGTGTTGTATGGGGCGGAAGTGTGGAATGGAAAGGGTATGAAGAGGTGGAGGGGCTACAAGAAGTGGGTAAGCGAAGTATAAAACACTCCAAGAATGTTGGAAAGAAATAAAAGAAGAAAGAATAAAATATGGACAAGAAAACAGAAAGGAATATTATGAAAGAAACGGGTATGCGAAGGAAGAAGTGCAGGGATAAAGAAGGAAGGAAGTGAGAATGATGAAGAACATAATAGGAAGGGACAGGGATGTGTAAAACCAGGAAAGGTGGACAAAGGTGAAAGAAGGATAATATAATGTAAGCTATAGGAACATTTAGGGAGAAGGGATACCAGAATATTTGAAAGGCGAAGAAAGGAGAGAAAGAAAGAAAATGATAGCGAGATTTAAATGTGGAAACGAGGAGGGGGAAAACAAATATTGGAGAGGGGACGAAGATAGTTGTGCGGGGAAGAGATAGCGACGATCAAACCTGTGCTGAAAGGATGCAGGGAGTTAAAGCAAGAGAAGAGATACTAGAAGAAAAAGGAAGGGAAGCGGATAGGATGGAAGAAGTAGAAAAGGAGAAGACAGATAAGCAGAGGGGACAAAATGGAAGAAGACGGTGTAACTTAAGATAGGAAAGGATGTAAATAAATATAAGTAGTAGATGTAAATGTAAAAAATAAATACGAATACTTTGCAAGATTTGCAAAAATGAGCAAATAAAGGTAAACCTATACATTAGGTCACTGAATACACAATACTGGTCATGGTTTATTTATTAAGCGGAAATTTCTTATTTGAATTACAGTTTAATATAAAAAGTTTAAACAGTATTTGAGAAAATATCTGATTCATAAACTACCGACTGATCGTTGCGTTTGAGTGATATTTATTTATTTCAGAATAGTTTTATAAAGTTAGTTACATAAGTGCAAGTAGAACCCAAAAATCGGATAATACAGGGTGTTTTTTAAACAATAACTTTGTCTTGCCCTGATTTTTTGGGACACTCTGTATAATCCAAAATAGTTTTATAATGCGCACACTTACTAGCCATAGAATATGATAAACACATTTTATTGGCAAAGTTTACTCATAAAGCAACAGTTTACTTTACTCTATCGTTGACTCACTCGGTACATCTAGGTGCTTTTATGATCAAAACATACTTCTGTATTATCGATCGTAAGGAGTCTTACAAAAAGGGACAATGACCAATCAAGATACAATAATAATTTTAACTTCTCACCCTTTACATATTTCACGTTACAATTTCTTATTCCCTTGACGTATCCAAACATAATTTTATTGTGTGAACATATCTGTCCTTTGGGATACGTTACACATCTGAAGACTTATAGGATAAACATCAGTTGGAGAATCAGAAATTTATCTAATGACTAAGATTGAGAAATGGTGGAGAGATTTATGAGCGGTTTTTGAGTATAAGTAGAAAGCAAGTATATCAATTTTCACTTTTGACCTTGAGAATCTCCAAGGTCACTCACGTGGGGGCCATATCTTGACCTTAAGACTGACCTCGGATTTGACCTTGGAATTTTCCCAGGGCAAAGCTATGATATTGGCCTGAGTTCAGGACCTCCGCGGTAAATTTAAGTAAGGGTCCCCATACTAGCTTATAAGACAGGTATAGGAACTTGTTCTCGGGTCTGAGCCCCCTGATTCAAATTGTATTCTAACAAGAGGCTCCAGTCTCGTAAGAGAGGTATAAACAGCGTAAGGTAAATCTAAAAATTCAATGTGAATGAATGAAAATGGTTAAATCGTATTATTGATATCGTATAGAAGCAGATGACCTTGGTATTTTTTAAAGTTAACAGGTGTTTATGTGAAAAATCTGGAACACTGGAACTGTGGCAGGATCTGTAACAAACAAAATATACCCACGTACCACACGTGTGGTACGTGGGTATATTTTGTTTGTTATGTGTTTATGTCTAACATGAAGTTTAAGTATCATTCGGAGATGGAGTTTTTGTTTTACACTGTGATTTATTTTTCGTAATGAGTTTATTATAAAATATGTGAATAACGACCCCGAGATTGTAAAAAGTCACTTTCATCATCAAATGAAGGATTCATTCATTGTAATGGGTGAAATTTTGAAATTACTGTATTATTGATATTGTATAAGAGGGGGTTTGAATTTTTAAGTTACCATGTATTCATTTATGTCTATTAATATAACACAAGGTAAGTCTAAAAATAAATTAATTAAATATGAATGAAGATGGTTAAACTATATTACTGATATCTTATAGAAGTGGCGGCCTTGGAATTTTTTCTAAGTTAACATGTATTTATTTATGTCTAGCGATTTCACCTTGAAGTCAACCTGCAACATTATACATGCAAAAATTACTTAAAAATAAATGAGTAATTAAGTAACAACAACATACTTTTAATGACCTAGTTATTCTTTACTAAAATTTAATTCTACAGTTGGCTTTATACGTTTCGCAAACTGCAATATTAATAGCAGACTCATGTTTATGTTTTAATTTTTCAACTTTGACAAAATTGTTTTCAAAATCTTAAACAATTTTAACAGATATTACTATTGACGAAGATACCTGTAAGTGTTATCGAAACGTCTAGATTGTATAATTTAAAATACACCATTAAAAACCCAAAAAAGAAAAGTATTTTATTAGTTATTAGTATTTTAACAACACACTTATTTTACCTCGAGGTCAGTCTTCGTATAGGAACTGTTCTCGGTCCTTCGCCTTTTGTCGTGGCTCCCTTGACAGTAAATAGTATTCTAATAAGGGGGCCCTAATGGTAGCCTGTAAGACAGATCTTCGGAACTTGTGTTAGAGTCGGCGCCCTTTTGTCGTGGTCACCTTGGTTGGAAATAGTATTCTAATACGGGGCCCTAGTCTTGTAAGACAGGTGTAGGAACTTGTGTCAGGCCCCTTGGAGCTAAATCCGGATTTGTCCCGCATCTAGTTGTGTATGGACTAATGAACGTTTTCTGCAATAGCAGTTGATCGTGTTTGTCTCTCTCTCTCTCTCTGTCTCTCTCACTCTCTCGTTTCTCCCCCCCCCCCTCTCTCTCACGGCTCTTGTTACGGAACTCTTAATTAAAACAATGCTGGCTTGGTTTGTTTACAGGATCCGTGTTCACAATAATGGAATAAGGTCTAGGTGCGTGTCTCGGCAACTGATTAGAGCACGTACAACTCAGAACACATTGTTGTGGCTGGGGATCGATTTCAAACATTTCAACACTATCGCACCGCATATATTGTTGTTGGTATGCGCCCAGTCTTGCAATGGTAATGTGTTTTCCAGCGCACATATACGCTCCGCGATGTGATGGTTTAAACAACTATAAACGTTTGCTTTCTTTTCAATTTTTTAATCGACGGACAACCAATCTCGTTCAGGTTTAGTATTGGTTTGTTAAGGAATCTTCAAAACTGTTGTTTTTCACTGCCCTTGACCTGAATTTGATATAAAATAATCGCGAAGTGACTTTATCACGGCAATTTCTTTCGGTATGATTTCGCTGTTAACACCTCTAAACTTTTGCACGTCCAAGTATGCATCCATCTTCTTTCAATTGCTGCTATACACTGAAGCTTGTGATCTAGAGTTGACCCTTTTAACAGGTTTATCGATCTCGATCACGTTATCGAATTCGGCGTGCACCAAGCAGTTAAAGGTTTCAACGAGAGCTTCAGCCGACTTCTAGGCGAAGGGAACCGTTTCTAACCATATCCCAGTGCGTGCTAGTGTGTGCAGACAAGTTAGGGGTTAGATCGAAGGCAGCCAAACAGGAACCGTTGGGGTAATCGCTTATCGCTGTATCGTCGCCCTCAATTAAAAAATGAATACCCGTACCGGAGAATAGGGTGTGATACACCCTTACATATAAACCATTAGCCGTAAAGTCTAGTTGTAGGGCCTTCGAAGGAATTTGTTGGCCGTCAATATGTAACGATATGCACTTAATATTGCTGTCATGGAAATTAAATGGATTTGAGGCATAATCACCATTAAAGGCTTTATTTGCTGCAAAGCCTACTATGCATCGTTTAGGTAACTGACCCAGGACGACATTATCCAATGGTTTTCGCTGTATTCCAGCAGGTATAGTTAGCACTTTTACGTCTGTTCTTGTAACAGGGTATTTTGTCTTGTAAGTTGAACCATGCACCACCATTAGACTAAAGGTTGTACATATTTAGCCATTAATTCAGCACCGCTTATCAGAAGCTTTTCTTGATTAAACAACCCCGAGTGCACGTGACCAATCATCTCAACCTGTTTGCTGGTCGCTGCAAGTACTTGACGTTTTGAGAAACCGTTATTTGCAGGCCCCAGTGCATTCATCTGCCCGACTGTATCATTGTGCATAAGGTACAACAGATGTGAACTCGTGTCCTCTTTTCCATAATTTAGTAATGTTTCGCTATATGGGTGTTAGGCGTAGGTGTTGTTTGGTTGTTACACCATCACGTGACTGACATCGTAGTTTGACATTGAGACTGGCCTTGGGGCCTGCGATTGAATCGGCCTTGGAGTTGGCCCTGGGCTAGCCATGGACAGAACCAAAAATCTGTTCAGCGGGAAATTTGAAATTTTCTAATAGGGAGCGTAATGCTAACTTGTAAGACAGGTATAAGAACTTGTGTTAGGGTCTGCACCTACTTGTCGTGATCTCCGCGGCTGGAAATAAGGGGGCTCTAATACTAACTTGTAAGACAGGTATAGAAACTTGTGTTAGGGTCTGCGCCCTCCTGTCATGGCCTCCTTGGCGCAAAATTTGAATTTGTTTGTGTCTCCATCTAGTTGTGTATGGACTAATGAATATTTTTTGTAACAGAGGTAGCGCCACCTAGCGGTATATTTCTAGAACTAATTAGGCTTTGTTTGTAGTGCCATCTAGTAGTATATTTTTAAACTAGCGAATGTTTTCTGTATTAGAGGTTGATCGTGCACGTCTCCCTCGTTTCCACCGTTTCTATGTCTCCACACACACGTCTCCCGCGTCTCCCTCGTTTCACCTCGTTTCTCTCGCTTCTCCCCTGTCTCTCTCTTCCTCGTATCTCCCTTTCGCCTCACTCGCCTCTCTCACCTCTTTCATCTCTCTAAATAAATATATTTTAACTTAAAAAAATTCCAAGGCCGGCACTTCTATAAGATATCAATAATGCAGTTTAACCATTTTCATTCATATTTAATTAATTAATTTTTAGACTTACCTTGTGTTACATTAATAGACATGTCAATATAAAAACTCCAAGACCAACCGCTTCTATAAAATATCAATAATACAGGGTCATTTCAAAATTTCACCCATTACAATGCATGAATCCTCAGTTTTATGAGGAAAGTGACTAATCTCGAGGTCGTTATTCAGATATTGAAAAAATTTTAGCTAATGCATCTGTAATAATTTTAATAACATTTTTTTGAATAATTATGTAGTCTGTTTTATAATAAACTGATTACGAAAAATAAATCACAATGTAAAGCAAAAACAATTATTCATAACATAATGATACCTAAACTTTATGTTAGACAGATAGCAATCGACATAAACACATATTAACTTTAAAAAATACCAAGGTCCTCTAATTCTATAAGATGTCAATGATACGATTTAATCATTTTCATTCATTGATATTTAATTTTTAAATTTACCTTACGCTATCTATACCTGTCTTACGAGACTAGGGCCTTTTGTTAGAATACAAATTCAAATCAGGGGGCTCAGACCCGAAAACAAGTTCCTATACCTTATAAGCTAGTATTAGGACCCTTATTAAAATTTCCCTCGGAGATTCTGGGCTCAACTTTTTTCGGCTCAAGGCCAACTCCAAGGCCAAGCCCAGTACCAAATTCATGGTCTTGCCCTGGGAAAACTCCAAGGTCAAATCCGAGGTCAGTCTCAACGTCAAAAAATGCGCGCCTCTTCGCCCAAGCTTATTGTGTCGGGCAGGATTTATTATGTGCTCATTTTCTGTAGATGGGAGTAACACACTACTGTACTACAAACGACCCTATTCCCATAACATATTTAGGACCAAAACACTTTTTAAGGACTCTAACACGTCTTAAATTTGTAGATGAATAACGCAACTCGTCAATGCATGGAAGATGGTAAATGGTTCTTTCACAACGAATTACATAAATATTGGACTAATTACTCCCAATGCTTTGGTACGGATGAACCTACAGTATTGATCGGCCTACAGGGTGATGTAGCAAAAATATACAAGGTAACTCCATAATTATATTAGGCCAACTCACTAATCCACCAATTTCAGGATTTCGTCCCAATTCTAAAAATCATACCACGGGTTGGTTACTCAATTTCACTTTGCGCGCTTTTAGTAGCTTTTGGTATAATGTTTTCAATTAAGTAAGTGTATGAAGAATTGTTTTTTATTACTTGCTTTTAATATTGTAGAAGGCTACACTGTCCACGAAATAATCTTCACATGAATTTATTTGCATCATTTATTTTACGTGCGTTTTTAAGTTTATTAAAAGATATTTTATTTATTGATGGTATTGGATTATCAACGAATTTTAAAGAGAAAAATGGCGAAGTTTTATTTCTGGAAGACACTCAAGTAGATTTTTATTTGATAAGAGTGCATTCATTAACTAGTGTTTTTACAGACAAATAATTGGAGTTGTAAATTATTTACAACGCTCTGGGAATTTGTGATCACAGCAAATTACTCATGGATATTAATGGAAGGTCTCTACTTATATAATTTAATATTCCGAGCACTGTTTATGGATTCGTCCAGTAAAATTACACTCTACATTATCTTAGGATGGGGTACGTATGTATAAAATAGCGTTAGAGTACTAACACGTATTTTTAGGATTACCAATTTTGGTGATTATACCATGGGTAATTGCACGCCTGTTTTTGGATAACAGCCTGTGTTGGACAACGCACGACGCTGATCGGCATACTTTGTTAATAATTCGTATACCAACTATGCTGTCAATAATGGTATAGGTCAGTTCGCTTGCATGTAAATCTGCACAATTGATTTCAGATAAATACGGTTCTATTCATAAGGATTGCCAAAGTATTATTCAGTAAGCTGCGATCATCCGAAAGTGAAGAAGCGAGAAGATACCAGAAATGGGCTAAATCGACCTTGGTATTAGTTCCACTGTTTGGTATACACTACGCTATATTCCTTGGCATGTCGTACTATATGGGAAAAAACGAAGTCATGGAGTTAGTATGGATTATCTGCGATCAGCTTTTTGCCAGTTTTCAGGTTTTAACGCCACTGTAGTAGAGCTTCATAACTATTTTGTACGCTTTAGGGGTTTTTCGTCGCAATTCTCTACTGCTTTCTAAATGGAGAGGTGAAATCTGAACTAAAACCCTATATCCATTCCTTGTACGGTTCAGGTATTAGAAGTTGCTGTCAGTGTATTGAAGATGACTTTAAGTACTAATAGAATGTTGGTATTGAGGATTATTGAATTTTTGAATTTCTAGGACTGTTAAAAGTCGATCATCTGTTTGTACAATGCTTTCTAGCACATCTCTATACAACGGGGTCTCTAACCATAATAGGCATAAAGCAAAATTGGATTGCTTCCATAACTCTAAACACGCACCATGCTCTGGTAATGCAACCATTTTTGAAGCAAACACTGTGCAAATCTTCACTTTCTAGCCAAACAAAAACCCCACAGTTGCAAGGCAAGTGTGCGGAGTTGGCATGATATATCACCAAGAAAAATTCCGAAAGATCCCCCAGACTTTAGTGCTATTGATGATAAACAGACCAAAATTGGGTTTTATCTTAATAGTAGTGTGTCGGTATGTTTTGAATGGTTAAATAATGTTCTCGATATTATTATAATAATATTTCAGGCAGTTGATATATCACCATGCCCAGATTGTGCAAAAAAGCAGGGACGGTGTCGATCAGAACCTCAAATTGGTATGGAAATGATACAAATGTTACCGGAAGATAATTAAAATTTGGAAGTAATTTACACTCAAACTCATCTAGTCACACAGTAATGTTAAGATAAAAAGTGTACAATACCTGTGTATTATTGTAAATATTAAATGTTATTTTTCGAGACGTAATTTTGTGTTAGTGGCTACGGATAAACAAAAATTTGGGAAATGCTTGCACAAAATAATTTTGTGCTCTGTAAGGTTGATTACGTATTTTGTACTCGCAGAAAACAAAGTATTGTATAAAGTAAATGTGTAGCTACACTTTGAAGTTTGTCTTAGGCATAATAATAAAAATTATCTGCAGGAAAAAACAAAGTCTTTAAAAAATGTTCTTTGAACGCTCTAATCTAGAGAATACCAGGTATATTAACTAATTCTTATAAATAACAAAATTTAAAGAACATTAAATAAGAAGCAAATCACCATTATGGTGTACGGGGTTTTCTTGACAAAGCATTAATCTCTTAAAAATTAGAAAATGTCCGTCAAGAAGTCATGGTTATAGCAATCGGGTATGTTAGATAGATTGTTACACGTGCAAACCGCATAAGGCGTCGTGTCTGCTTACCGAGATAAGCGGGTTGCCAATCCAGCTGTAGTGGAAATGGGCGTGGTCTATATAAGGAGTAAAATGATTGACAAGTAGTTTCAAACACCTTACACTTACCATTAATCTACAACTCACAAAGCTCAGTCCGGGAAAAATTGTCTCCAGGTGCCACCACAATCTTAAATTTTGCTAAAATAGGTAGTCTTAGGCGGGATGGCAAATTAATCCTATTTGACTGTGGAAGACAGAATTACAGCCTACTCAGTAAAATCATTCACCATTCAAATTCAATCACACTTCAAAGTAAATTGATCTAAAAGCTTAAGGAAAATTCTAAAATACACGGGTCGTCGTAAACTTATTGAACACACCCTGTACAAATGAAAATTCCCAAATCGTAAGACGTTAGTTTGAAAACTTTTTAAGTATCCTTCGTATACCTGTAAATTTATATTTCTAACTGTCATAAAACTTTCAATTAAATAAATATTCCCAATTTAGAAAATTGTAAATAAAATAAACGAAATCGGTTTAACAATGAATTGTTATCTCAACAAAATGTTCGTTGATTGCTGAATATTTCAAACATAGAGCGGTTAGTGCTTGTATCATCAATAATATTAATTATAATATTAATACTTTATCTTTAAAATCGTGTTTTGACATTCATTAAAAGGTTTAGTTTAGTACTTCAAAACTGTAGTTTATGCTGAATAAAAAAAAAGTACTTTGTTAGTAGTGTTCTGGATTAATATTTCAAAGTTAAAATAAAATTTTGTGATTGATCTGGCTCATTACGCAACTTCCAAGCGATCCTTAAATTCCAAAATATGCAAAGACTAATTTCACTTATCAGAAGGTGTAACCAGTTAGGCACACAATTGACACAAGTAAACGACAAAATAAATTAAACAGTGGATATATATTGACAAGTGAATATACAACGACGTAGTTTAAAAAAAAAACCACCAAACACACATAAATACGTTAACTTAAATTACTCAATTCCTAAAACTAAAAACCAAAAAATAACTAAAGTTCGAGTACCAATTTTTTTTCTTTGAATGAACCATGTAGGTAGCGGACCGCGAAAATTTTATTATTGTAAGAAACGTTTGTCAAATCGCCATTGTTACCACGATAGAAACGATAATTAGTGGATTTTTAATATCTTGATAATACGTCGTAATTTACTGTTTTCAAAATATTTTTATTTGTATATATTTATCTAAGGAATGCAAGATTGTTTGTAACTAATATGTATGTAAACACATGTTAGGGGACGAGTGGCAGGTGCACGCTTAAAAATGCTTTACTGAAGGGGCGTAACAAATTATTGGAATTTTTCTTGTACAGGTTGTCCCATTTTCGTATGTTTTACGGGGTATCTTGCTTATTTTTTAGGTTAGAACCTTGCGGTTTTCGCGACAACGTGCTATTTTTTAATCCAAACATGCACTAATCAAATTTGCCATAGCCATCTTAGCTTATGTGCTACAGGGTGATTTTGGAAAAATTGCATTTTCAGTCATCCCCTGTAACTCTGTTATTGTCAGACATATTAAAAAAGTAAAAACTGACGTAGAATCCAGTGGCGGTACTCAGATTTTCTTTAGAGGTCACAGTTTTTGAGATATTGACATAACCTGCTTTTTCTTTAATGGGACACCCTATATATTTTTTTAAAGCTTTTTCCCCTTGCCAAGAGCTTTTTCAAAAATATAGCAAAGTCTACATTTATTTTTCTAAATAACGTGACAAAATGATTTTTTTCTATGATTTACATTGATAAAAAACAAAATAATTAATTAATCACAAATATTGTTCAAATTGCAGACCATTATGTCTCCTACAAGTTTCACAAAGTTTATAAATTCTTTTAATAGCATTTTCCAAAATAAATGATTGTCTTCGTAATTCTGCAAAAGCATTTTCCGTTGCAATTTTTAATTGTTGCATGTTGGCATATTGCCTTGAATAAATTTTATTCTTTAAATATCCCCACAAAAAAAATCCAAAACCGAGAGAACCGGTGATCGTGGTGGCCATCGAACAGGTCCATTTGTTCCAATCCATCTCCTGGGGAAACGTTCATTTAGCCAGTTCTGTATTATTCTAGCATTGTGGGCTGGAGCCCCATCCTGCTGGAAGAATATATCGTTCAGTTGAGCCAGTGGAATATCTTCTAAAATGTTCATAATTTTTTCTGGTAAAATTTGTAAGTACCATTAGAGTTTAGGTTTTCTTCATAAACTATTTTTCGGTTAAAAATAAAGCAGGAGACATTAAATCCGAACCTGCCTTGACTCTCTCTAGAAAAAATCACGTGGGTGTTTTCTTGACTCCAAAACCGCGAGTTGTGTCTATTAAGAATTCCCGAACTTGTAAAATTATTATTTTTTTCAAAATTATTGTCCTGAGTTTTCATATTTATAAACCAATTGCAGAACTCCAATCTACGTTCAGCATCACCAGGGTGCAGATGATGAACAAGTTTATACTTGTAGGGTTTGAATTTATGTTTTTTTTTAATCCTTTGCACTTTTGTTTTAGACACACCGGTCTCTTCATCTATTTTCCTGCACGAGGTTTCAGGAGTGGCTTGAACAACTGCTAAAACGTTGATCTCTGATTCCTCGTTCTCTTTGTTGTAAACTCGGGGTCGAGGTTTGTCAAAACATCGATGTTGGCAAAGATTAAATCTTAATTTTTGAAATATTCTTCTGTCGGGTTGTCTTCTTTCGGGATATCTATATGAGCAAATAGGTATATAAAATAAATACAAATTCAAAGGTAAAGATTAACTGACCTGTTCAGATAGAGTTCTAAGGCCTGGTCTGCGTTTTCATTAGATAATATGAAGTAGGTATTCATATCATTTTTCTCAAAGTTTTCAAATTTTTGGTTTCGAGCCATATTAAAAAATAATTAAACAACAACAACAAGAACAAGAACGAGAGCAATAAACAAAAACAACGAATAACAATAAATATCAGCACTAAATTTGGGAAAATGTAACCAAGAATAATTTGAGAGAAGTAGAAACTTCAAAAATCAAATACCTAAGTAATGGCAGAACGTTAATTATTTTGTTTTTTGCGTTACCATGGTTACCAACGGCTATCCACTATTATCAATGTAAATTATAGAAAAAAATCATTTTGTCGCGTTATTTACAAAAATAAATATAGACTATGCTATATTTTTGAAAAGCGCTTGGCAAGGGGAAACAGATTAAAAAAAAATATATAGGGTGTCCCATAAAAAAATAGGTTATGTCAATATCTCAAAAACTGTGACCTCTAAAGAAAATCTGATTCTAAGTAAAAAAATCTACAAATATCAGTTTTTACTTTTTTAATATGTCTGACAATAACAGAGTTACAGGGGATGACTGAAAATGCAATTTTTCCAAAATCACCCTGTAGCACACAAACTAAGATGGCTATGGCAAATTTGATTAGTGCATCTTTGGTTTCATTAAAAAATAACACGGTGTCGCGAAAACCGCAAGGTTCTAACCTAAAAAATAAGCAAGATACCCCGTAAAACATACAAAAATGGGACAACCTGTAATCGGCTTGATGTAAAAATGTCATTGCTCTAATGATTGATTACGGCTGGGCAGACCGCGATCAAAAGAAACCTTTGTTACTGGGAAACTCGAGAGACGTAAATGTAGGGTTTGTTACGAACGAATGCATATTTTTAAAATTAAGATGTCGTGCAAGAATTAATATGAGGCTGTTCCAGCATAAGTTAGTGTTCCTTGTTTTTTTTTATTACTTTTGAAAAACGGGGGTGGTTTTTCTGGAGTAGATATAATTAGTTTTGAAATCGAAGGTGGGCAGTGACAGTTGACTTTTCAATCGAGCCAGATCCATTTTTGGGTTGATTAAATACCTTCATTGTAAACTGTTTGTAGTTTTGTAGTAATTCTTGCGTGTACATTTTTTTTTTAATTCTCTAACACTAGGTTGTCTTTTCTTCCGGGGTTAAACCGCGTCTGTTAACGATTTGTGCCTGTGGTAAATTAAGGGAATATCGATTCTAGTGTAAGTATGTGTTTTTATGTAACTGAAGGCTCGCAGCAAATCGCTTTACCAGTGTAGATAGCGTATTAAATTTCAAACATGGTCTTGCAAAGGTATCTTATTCGTACGCGGAGTCATTAAGCTGAAATCTCCTAAAATAAAAGGACAATACAGGGCCCTCTCCCTTTGGTATTTGTGCGAATTAGCATTGTTGATTGTTGTTTATATTTATAATGGTGTAGAGGTGGCTGGTGAATTGGTATAGGATGCCGCGGGTTATTAATTGTAAAAGGGAATTGCCCGTTGGTACATACTCCAGACCATTAGACACCTCGAATTTTATTTTTATTGTTTTTATTTTGTTGTATAGTCGAATGTGTAACCGGAGAGAGAGACGCACGGTATTGTTCTAACGCACGCAAACTTATATATCGGTCACGATGTGAGTGATCTATTTATAACGTACCCTTGTAAGGCTTTGTTTTAATGAGTTTTATTTCAGTTTGTTGAAGTTGAATTATTTGCCTGCCAACTGATTTCTCTTTTGTACATGCTTTATTGCAATGTGACTTATGTATTTTGTGCTTTAGTTAGCACTAAGCAATTGGGTAATTTTTTAATTCCTTCTCTGTTTTCTTTTGGTCCTCGCATTTACCTTATTACCTGTGCAATTTTACTGTTATTGTATTTTATATGTACCGTGATTTGCTTTATTATTTTATGTGCTTATTTACTTAAAGACCGGCATGATTGGTTTTTAAAAAGGGCCACATGTTTGGTGTTACGATTTTTATTATGATTTTTATTTTGATTATTTATAAGCCAATTGTAAGTGTGTACTTCTTTTATTATTGTCTTTCGGTATAACTAAACTGCTTTTTATTCATTCTCCCTTAATGTTATAATTTTGTACGCACTTTAACCTGATTTAATGATGTTTTGTTATATATTTAAACCTTTCATTTTTGTGTGTTATTTGATTTATTAATGTACTTGTGCAATTACTTATTTATGAATAAAGTGGGTTTTATTGGTGGTTCTTTCCCACAATAGTAAATTAACCGGTTGAACCACCGGTACGCCAAGTTCGTTGATTTTAATTTGAGACGTTTTATTTTTTTACTTGTCCGCATGATGCAACACGTACCTCATCGAGACTATCTCATTTAGATAGCATAACGTACCTAACACTAGACGGCCACTTCGTTTGATCAGGTTTGAGGTTTGCGAGTAATTAAATATCAGACTTGTAAATAAATGCTAATGTTTTCATTATCACCCGGAAAGGCAAAGTAAGGCAGTCAATTAATTTGAGTAATAGTGACATTATTATCAGTCAAGTCAAGATAAATCGCTTAGTGATTGTTTGGTTCTTGATTTTGCATTATTACAAATAAGTTCAAATTACTCTTTTTAAGATAGGGTACCTGGGGGACGCTACAACCATAATTAACGCAACTATAACAAAAAAAGAGTACCTAAAAGATAATCGTACTTGTCTTGGTTCAATAAAATTTAAATCTAATTCTTACGTATTACCTTCATTAATCCTTTTTGGTGCAGTAGTTGTAGTCCATATGATCTGCTTTCGGAAATACCTTTTTTTTATTCTTAGATGCACTATGCACAAAACACAAGAGGTAGCCGTATATTCGCCCTACGCACTCAGCTGTAGTACTCACTAACGCAGTGTCTATATGGTTTGTTCACTCGCATACCGGGTATGGGGCTCTTTAGTCTAACATAACATCACCTTATACTGTGATGTTTGCTCTTCAAAACGTTTATCACAGTGGAAAAATGGGTACTTCCATATACGTATTAAAGTTCTTATTTGCTTTGATACAATCAATTTGGTATTGCTAATGATTGTACACATTCAATGTCAATGATGATCACCATTATCTTAACTAAACTTTACAAACTTTCTTTGGGTAGCATAAATGGTTACCTTCGGTTCTCTTTATATTAATATTAGATCACACGTCCCACAATTGAACACTAATAACAAAATATTTGCTGTGTTAACTTCTAATCTGCCTAAACACTTTTTATTTCTTGAAGAAAATCACTAATGTTTTCCTTCAACCCACATTATTTATTTGTTAATGTCTATACGATTTATCCCCTTATGCGTTAATGCAGTCGCTACACATGCCCCGCTAAACTGTAATTTTCACAAATAAACTCCAACACAACCCTTTCTAATGGTTATCACGCGCTTGACCTTTACTCAGAGTAAAACTTCTAACCAAGTAACTTCCCCTTAAATTTGGGCACTCGCTTATATTCCTTCTGCCCGACATATTGCCAATACATCACAATAAATTCGCGCTGAGATCAAAATTTACCTATCACAATTGAGTGCGTTTCTTTGCCACGTCGAATGTTCCAACGCTGAAGAAGACGCTAACGATGCGAAATAAACGTAGCCATCTTCAATTACTTTGTAAATTCACTAGAAACTTTTCGAAGAAATCATCAACTGCAATTACATTCACACTGTAGGTTAACCAGATTATATCTCAAATTTCTATGAAAATCTCACATGTCGGCGAATCTTATTTCCGCACAATCTAACGAAGCCCTCACATTCTATCAACTTCATTCTTGAACATGCATTAAACTTTCCTATTGCACCATATTACAAAAATTTCTACATATTCCTTACTGAACGATAATAAAATATCAATATATCATAAACTCACTCACTCATACGTCTACAACCATTTCTTTAGTTCAAATTCCTCCATACATAGTAGCAAAAGGACCAGTAGTTTTACCAGTGCCGTATCTATAAAAATTTACTCAAAACATAATTTCTCAACCAAATTTAACGCTTTCAACACGAAAATCTTTCTACTGCATTCAAATATTCTTTCACACGATAACCTCACTAAATTCCAGTGGCGTATCAATTACATCAAATGACATTACGCATATACACAAAAAATTCTTTTCATACAAACTCACTTCAGCTACATTCAAAACACGTTACATACGTTATCAAAATACTACACATGCACGGTGCATTAAAATAACCTTACAAGATCTATTACAGAAAGTATTCATTTTTTTTAATAACTTGTCAACATTGGATGGGACATCAAGTTACTATACACAGATATTAAACCCATTCTTTACTACGTAGAATAACATGATAATTATACAATGTGTTCCATTTTAAGAAACACCGAGCTTATTTTCTAATAGTTGTGACGCTGGACAGGCTAAGTTTAACCTAATTTGTCAAAGCCTATGAACAGCCCCCTTAATTTTTTTCATATCATAAGCGAGAGGAAAAAAGAAACTAGGGGAAGCATTCCAGAGTTTAAGAGCGGTCTAGAAGAATGTGGATAGCGCCTGTTTGGTACGACAAGTGGAGATTTGTCCTACCTAGTGATGATGTTTGTAAATGAACGAATGGAGTATTTCTAGTAAAGGTGATCCGATACGATAAACAGGAATGTAATTTAGCAGCACAACAGCTATTGTAATACTGATAGCTCAAACAAATTAAAACGTTTCTTCTATGAGCAAGAGTGTCTGTATGTCGGGAGTAAAGGACGGGTCATTAATAAACGTAATCGATCTTCTTTGAATACGATCAACGATATCGAGAGCGTATTGGGGAGTATCAACTCAGTGGTAAGAATTCTATTCCAGATGAGGTCGAATTTGGACCTTATATAGCAGAAAGAATTGTCGACAGGTAAAGTACCGCGAAGAATTAGAGGTGTAGCTCACCGTTCTAATCAGTACGCTAAAGTTAACAATACGTACATAGAAGACTCATTTTTGAAAGCCTATTTAATCTATTACGATGTAACTAACTTATAAGCTGCCGCCATGTCAGAAACTATAAGAGATCGGAAGACGGTTAAATGGAGAAAGTTTTAGAGAATTTTGAGTCCACTAAAATCCCATTCTGAAATCAAGGCTTTGTCATTACCACTTTTTATCCTCTACTGATTGGTGGCAGAAAAAAATTAATCCGACGTTTCATCGATTAGAGACGATCATCAACTTTATTTTTTCATATGGGGCGAAAATTAACTAATGGTATAAAATGATTCCTTTTTTTTTAGTCTAAATCCACTGATGTATAACACTTAATGATAATTCGAGGTTTCGACCCTCATTCTTGACATTTTCTAATATTTCTTTTTTTTATGAAGCATTTTTGAAAAAAAAACTATCAAAGCAATTTATTTTTCAAATGTACATTTATTTCAACTCATAATTCGTAATAGGACGTTTCGACCCATAAAAAGCATCATCAAGTAATCTCTTATGAACAGTAGCTACCTATACGTAGATAACTGTTATATTACGATATCTAGAAAGCCTTTCCAAACCTTGTCTTAGATAATGACAGATAAATAAATTTAAATTTAAGTTAACACCTAACAATACATTTACTTCAAGTGAAAATATTTAAAAAAATGTGAAAAATCCTATTAAAACACTTAAAATTTAACTACAGCTAAATAATGAATTCGATTATTGTGAATTTCTGGTAGTAGGCTTTGATGAGTTTAAAACAATTATTGCATCACCAAGTCATCTCTCATGAACGGTAGCTACCTATTCGTAGATAACGATTTATTACGATATCGAAACGGCCTTTCCAAAACTTGTCTTAAAAATACTCAAATGTTTACTTGGTATTCATAAATAAATTGCTCAAGCAAGGGAGTGAAAATAATGGGGAATATTCAAAAAACACGTAGTAGTTGTTAGGGTATTATGTTAAATGTTACTTATTTAAACCGTAAAATTGTGACTAAAAAGTAATTAAGAAACATTTTTAGTGATGAGTCATAAATTTTACAACGCTACAATATCAAATCATTTTTATAGTGTTTTATATTAATATTAAATGTATTTTACAAGATAATTATAAAACCGACATTAGTTCTACATACTATTATTTATGATTAAATACTTCTAGCCCAGAGCTATAATTAGCTATGGAAAATAATGGGTAACTAGATTTTATGCACACTGCTCATAGATAGATTAATAGGCCCAGTTTCAACAACATTCGATTGGCAAGACGCTAGGAAAAAATTAATTTATCTCTAACATATGCTCAGAATGTCTGCCTTCTGCCTGAATACAACAATTAATTCTATTTTCAAAAGATCTTATTTTATTTAACATTTCCGGCGTTATAGTGTTGAATGCATTAGAAATTCTTATTTTCATATCCTCGGGAGTAGTGGAGACTGTTTGATTTACTATAAGTTGAACAATCCCCCATACACTGAAATCCATTGGAGTAACATTTGGAGACCTAGGTGGCCAATTACAAAGACCACCCCTGCCGATTCACCTATTTCTAAATTTTCTGTTCAGATACTCTCTGACAGGTCGGGCAAAATAAGCAGGTGCTCCATCCAACTGGAGCCACATTTTTTCTTCGTATATTTAATGGAATATGCTCATGGAGTATCGAAAAATCACGTTTTAGAAAT
>JARFJB010001836.1:865000-875000 GCA_036346205.1 Vesta saturnalis
ATATCAAACCATAGTTTGTTCAACCGTTAGAACTATCTGTGTCTACTGTATAAGCGAACAGCTGTTTAGCTGACGGAACGCTACTATTTGAGTCTAAATGTACAAGGTGTGTCATAAATCATGCTAACTGCTGGGGTTGTATAAAAAGTTATTTATTTCAATTACTGTGTAAATCAAATTGCATATTTATTTATGATCATTGGGGTTGTATAAAAGTTGTTACTTTTCACTGATTACAATTTAATAGTTGTTTATTACAAAACTGTTTGAATTAGGGTTTACTCATGTTAATTTTTGTTTTGTAGCCATATGCTTACTAATGAATGTGTCAATCTGTGTTGCTCCTTTATTAAATTCTTGCATTGTGAATGCCAAATCTGTAATGAACTTAGCCTTTCTAAATTTTCTAAACGCTTCATGCGTACTTTGTCTGTAATGCTCATAGTAATTACATTGAATAATTTTTTTTGCTTACATAAGGTAAACAACAGGGTAGACATCTAGTGATAATTTTCGCTTTATATTTGGGGTTTATTTGCGTTCGGTTGATTGGAAACTGATAGATTAGTCCGACGGAGAAATATCGGTGTACAAGTATTCAATTTCGGATAAAAATATACATGTTTGGGTATTCTCTTTTTTTAGGGTCAACGCTAGATGCCGGACCGTATTGTGTCTGATTATGTAAATTTTAAGTATAATTCATAGTTTTTTTCTAGATTTGGTTGAAAGGTAAGTTGATTACTGGTGGTTTATTTTGTAGATATATTGTATCTGATGTGATATTGATTGATGTGTTGGGAATATTTCCTGAAAGAATTGTATTTATGTCCGCGAGTTGGCGCTCCATAATTTTTATGTTAGATACTTACGAAAATTTAATTATTATTATAAAATTTATGCTATTTTACAATGGGTATATTAAATAAGTGGTGTTAAACGATCGTAAGTTGTTTCGTTAATCCTGTGTTCTACGATCAACTTCCTAGCCAGTCCTTTGTCAGTGTGGACTTAGTTCACCATATTATTTTAGTTGTCTCTTTTGACCTGTGTGGCCGTAGCCCTTTTCTTGATAGAGGGGCGATATAAAATTAAATCAAGTGGTGCCCTTTTTAAATTCTATGTATATCTTTTCTCCTGCCAAAACGCCCATGCATCCAAGTGTTTAACCGACCGACTGAGCTTCCGGCTAATTCCTTAATCTGTGCTACAGCACTTTAGCAACAAATTTCTACGATTATCCCTTTGTGCACGTAACAGTGTGTGTGTGTGTGTGTGTGTGTGTGTGTGTGTGTGTGTGCGCGCGTGTGTGTAATATACATGCAACCTTATGGCCTTGCCATGATTGAATATTGCTCGCTGACGTAGAATGGAAGCACAACTTACTCCTACTTTAATTTTCACTTTTTCTTAACAATGTGCTTATTTGGTAACAAATTTCTTGTTTAAAAAATATCAAATGGGTGAAAACTACTGGGGCTTGATTTTTTATAGCGTCCTCCCAACACATATACCTGAATGATTTCCCTGCAAATTTAAAAACGTTTTAAAATCTTATATGTGTTACAAAGCATTTTATGCTTTGAAGAATATTTAAAAAGCGACTTCAATGATGCCTGTGTAGTTTTGTTAACTGTGTTACTGACTTTATATTGTTTAAATAGTTTGCCTTATTTTACCTTAGTTCTGTATGTTTGTATTTTATTGACGAATGTGAACATCTTCTGTATAATGTATTAACACTAAATATGAAATACATGTTGTTGTATAGGACATATGGCTGTAAATGTATCATTACACTAAAATTGTACGCATGCACCAACGCACGTACGCAAACAACAACACAGGCACATACGCAGTCAGCAAGTCGGAATACATAAACACACTCAAACCTAAAGACAGACATATACACACAACACGCACGTACCATGCACGAACGAACACTCCCACGCATCCATGCACACACGTACAAATGCATACACGTAAATGTACACATGCGCGCACGTACGCATCTACGCACAAACGCACATGAGAACACATGCACGCACACACAAGCACACACGCACAAAACATACAGGCACGCATACACACCCTCTCACCCACACACACTTACGCACGCCGCACACACACATCCACACATTCACACATCCACACATCCACACATTCACACATCCACACATCCACACATCCACACACATACGCACACATATACTCATATCCACACATCCACACATCTACACATCCACACATCCACACATCCTCACATCCACACATCTACACATCCACACATCCACACATCCACACATCCACACATCCACACATCCTCACATCCACATATCCACACAGCCAGACAGCCACTCAGCCACACATCCACACATACACACACCCACATGATATAATTTGTGCTGCTAAATGACATTTCATATACCTACAATTTATTTTTAACATTTTTTTGTAGACAGCGTTTGTGTAAAACTAGAATTAATTATGTTGATAATTCATTTTGAAGAATTTGTATTATTGACTTTAAGTGGGCAGTATGTTCAGGGTTGTCCTTTAAATTGTGCGACTGGTGTGGTCAGAATGAGGCAATAGAGGCATCGCGCACACCATGAAAAGTATGTGTGCAAATTTCAAGTGCACGCCATTTGCACGATGTGTTCCTCAAATAAGCTACCGTTGTCCTAATTTTAATGTATATGCAATCTTATGATCTTGCGGTGATCTAATCTTGTTCGCTGACATAGCATTGAAGCAAGAACTTTAATTTTCTCCTTGCCTTACTAACAAATCTATTGTAGGAGATACATGTTTTTTAGTTGTATAATTACATCAAAATTGTACAATTATTTTTTCATTCACCGCTACGCGTTTTTGTGTTGATTGCCGTACGGGGAGACGTGTCGGATCGGTACGCATAGTAATCGTTATAAACAAATAAATTTGTCATGCATAACCCATGTTTATCGTAAAGTTTTACTCAGCTAATCATTTTTTTAAACAACACGTGCACACGCTCGCAATCACGCACATACGCGCATGCGCAGGCGCGCTTACACATACACTCACATACGCATGCGCACTCACGCACCCGCGTACAAAAAAAGTACTAACGCACCCACGCATGCACGCACCCACAGAACCACTGAGAAATTTTAAAGTGATGTAGATTTTGTTAGACTGAACGGATTGAAATGCAATTTGTTTTAAAGTAAATATGAATAAATTTAAAACAAATTTCAGCCAAAAACCAGATTTCGAACATTTTAATCTGGGGTCATCCTTCTACCCTTAAATGTAAAATAGGATTTTTTTCTATAAATTAAAATTAAATATGAAAAAAATTTAATAATATTGTAACACCCTAAATTAGTGTACAATAAAATGTTTATTATTACCCTGTTTTGCTAGCTCAGTTCTCTCATGAGAGGTTCTGTTGGCAATTTTCAACACTAAAGTGTGTGTTGGGTTGTCTATCGTTAAAACAAATTAACACAATAAGTGTAAAAAAATATATTGTATCAATGTAATTAGTTAAGGACAAATTAAAATATAATACTTTCTTAAATAATATAAAAACAAAAAAATCTAATTTAATTCGTAGCAGGTTGTGTTTCGTCGTAAACTATAACAAATTCTTATTAAACATGTGTTATTTTCCGCGGGTTTTTATTTTATATTCTGGGATAATAAATTAATAATAATGAATAATGAAAAATATAGGGGTTGAAATCTTTGTGATTTGAGGAGATTAAATCAATTGAATATAAATAGTAGAGATGGAGTAGAAATCTGGTATATGTAAACAGATTAGGTTTGTGTCCTTGATCTATACCACGCGTCGGGAATGCAAGCAGATGATTGCTTGCTTCGGAAAGCTTGCTGGTTTTTACTAAAATAGATTAAACGGTGTGATATCGTGTACGGTAAATGAAAGTATTTGCATGAAATGTATCTATGGAATACAAAGGGTACTTTAATTATAACTGTGTGAAATAATTACACTTTAAATTAAATAACGCTAAGTGTGAGAGGGCAGGATGGGGTAATTAGTTTTGTTTGATATCTAATACTAGGATCAGGTGAAATAAAGTGTAGCTAATTTATGTTAGTGGTGTTATATTGAAGTTTCATGACAATGTGATGGATATAAACGATTTTATCCTCAGGTTACAGGAGTTCGGAAAGGAGTTCAAATGGGTGTGTGAAGGAGGGATTGTATAGAGTAGTGGTATGTTGATAATATGTTGATATAAGTTCTGTTTTGTGAATCAGGATTTATTAATTAAATAAGGTTTCCTATACACCCTTCGGGGTGGTAACTCCGAATGGATGTGAGAATAGGAGAAAGTTTACACAATTATATAAGGGAAAATTATATGGATAAGTTTTATGATATGCTGGTAACGATATGAGGTTTGCTTTGGGAATCTGGATTCATTAATTAAATAATGTTTTCTATACACCCTTCGTGGTTGTAACTCCGAATGGATGTGAGGACGAGGTAAATTTTACACAATTATATAAGGAAAAAGTATAGGGATATCGCAGTATAGGATTACCTTATAATTGGGGTCGAAATCACCATTAATAAAGTAATGCTATTAACAATTTCTGTCTATCCTTCGAAGTACGTACACCGAAGGGACAGATGTGAGATTGTTTCTCGGACGTTAGGCTAGAGGGAAAAGGGGTTTCGTAAAGTCGCTTTACTTCTTGAGGCCGAAGCCGCCAGTAATATAACCACGTTACTAGGCAACTAGTTACTACTCCTCGAGGTACAAACACCGAGAAAGTTTAAATAGGTACTTACGTTTCTGGATATTTTGGTAACTGTAACTAGGATATCGAGAGATCAGGAAATATGTTAGGAATATATTAGGTAGGTTAGAATTGAGTTAGTGACATGCCGGTTATAATAAACAGGCAGGAAATGCGTTTGATTTTTACTGGTCAGGGTAGGTAGTTCTAGATCAAGTGGAAGTTAATCGAATTGAAATAAAATAGAATAAGTGAAGCTGAACACCGTTATTTATGGGGGATATACTAGGAGATGGAAAAAGAGAGGGAAACTGATAGGATTTTTAAACAATACTAAATGCAGTTGAGGAAGGAAATAGGGAAGAAGTTTTGATACGAATTTCTTTATTAGGATAGGAAAATTAATTGGGATGATTTTTAGGATCACTACAATATAAAACCTTTATCCAGCCGTTAATAATGATTTAAACGAAACTATTATTAACAGCGTTAATTTATTACAATATGCAGTTAAAAGGATTGGACTTTTACAAATTAAATAAGATTTATCATCGTTACTTACATAATAACTTATTCGTGTGTTTCCTATTTGATTATCTTATCTGAGTGAATGCTATCATCTATTAAAATAATTGCTTATTCGTGTTGGAAATAGTTCAGTAATCCGAAGTGTATCAGGATATATGGATGGTACGTAACATTCCTAATTACTAATTGTATTAAGACCTCTTAATTGCAGAACTGCTAAAGATTCGGATGGAAAACAATATAATATACACGCCAAACCTCAATTTTGACTACAGCGAAGGCGTGGGTACAACTCTATATCAAAAATTAAAAGAAGGGAAAGGTAGAGCGTTTCAAGTAAGTGAAGTAATTTTATGGTGCATATAAATGTTTAGAAAAAACACTAAAAATTAGGAGAACATAATTTTATAACAATATTTATTAAAAAGAAATAAAAACTTAATTTTTCTCAGTGTGATAAAGAGAATTAAAAACGCTACAAAGTTCACATTTGATTACACTGCATATTTAAGTTAACAGCACTACAATAATTCAACATGTGTAGGTTGGAAGGTAAAGATCATATTAAACGTACTACATTGTGTTTTCACTGTACAATGAGAATTACAATTATTAGTAACCAAAAAATTGTTTCTTTGTTGGACCTGTAGTTGATACGTCACGTTTCTATTTGTGAATGCTTGTATAAATTTCAAATTAAAGTTTTTAACAAGTTTACACTTACTTCATAAATAGTTTACATTTTTTTTAGTTTGCTCTTCGGTTAAGACATTTTTCAATGTTAGCCTTCGAGCGTTATAGGGTATTCTGATTTATCATCTTCAAGGCAGTTTATCAAACTGTTATATTAATAGCAGGCCTATATTTGCGTTTTCATATTTCGTAAATTTATTTTAACGTCTTAAATAGTTTTTAAAGATATTACCATTTACTGAAGACGATAACTGTAATTATGATCGAAACGTGTACATTTATATGAAGATAAATATAAGAATACACGATATAATACATAGTGTAAAGGGTTTTGGGTGGTGGCAAGTGAAGCTTGCCCTCCACTAGCACAACTCAAAAATTAAGACTCGTTTGGAAAATTCTATTTAAGTTTAGTTTTAATTTACGGTATTTATTTTATGGTTTGGTGTGACCAGTGACCACTCTTGGACTATTTGCAGATAGCGGTTGTTCGCTCCAAGAGTTGGAAACGGATTCGGGCGCCACCCAAAGATAGGATAATGTCCAAGCTGTCTTTGGGTGCAATCCTGGACGTGTGCGGTATCCAAACGGCTGCTGCTGCTCCAGGTGCTACAACGGAAAAAAAATTCAGAGTCTTATCCTATGATAGAGGATATGTACCTGATACAGCGTTAATTCGGACGGACGGCGGATACGGAAGTTGATAAAGGTCACTGGTCCCCTTGACAAATAAGATCCTTCTCCAGTGATTTTTGATGAATGAATTATTCTTAATAAATGCTAGCACTATTAATTGCCTTAAATTTCAAGGGTTACGGCTTAAACATGAGCGGTGACCAGTAGTAAAGCAACTTTTGAAAATGATATTACGACAAATTGAATACGTAGTTTTAGAGCGAGTATCTATTTACCTTAATTATATTAATCAGTTAAAACTACGCTTTATCTCATAATCATTAACAAAAGCAACTTCGATCTATCTACTTAAAACGGTAAGAACAAAAGATAAAAGTTCAGCCGTGTCACTTGTCTATATAGAATACGAAATCTTAACGGTGGGGCAGTTGGACATCCCCAAGTTTCCTATGACGACGCAGCACCGTCACAAGTTGTTTAATTAATATTAAATCAATTTATAATTTAATACTTATTCTGTCAACCAAAATTATTGGTCATTAAATAGTGGATCGGTTGATATACAATTGTTGGCACTTTTATTACTCAAAATTTACAGAAGTCGGTTGCTGCTTGCACATACGTTAGTGGTTGGAATGTATTATTAAAATAGTTTCTTTGACACAATGTGACCGGGATTACAATTTCCATTGTAGTTGTTTACCTGGTTCATACGACAGAAATTATTGCAGGTTTAACTTTAATTATTTATGTCGAAAATGTTATTAAACAAATCAATTTTCCAATAAATCAATTAATTTATAAGAACGGTTATTAATTATTAATTATTTTGTTAATTCGAGACTTTCTTAATTATATTTATAGGTTTCAAATTCTATTTTTGAATAATTTGGTGTATTTATCTCTAACTAATATTAGGATAAAAGATTTTGAGTGTAATTCTTCCATTCACCAGATACATTTTAATACAAACTAAAGTATTGTATATCAAGTTTTAATTTCGGGATATCACGAGAGAGAATTTGTATTTCTATTAACGGTGTAATTATTTATAGTACTTAATTTCATTTTTATCAAAATTTAGGGTTGAGTTCTTAATTAATTGAGGGACTTAATTACGGTTTTTGTAGCGGGGTAAAAGGAAAAAACTAATCTTCACAATAAAAGATGAGTGTTTCAGTTAGAAGTAACTATCATTTGTTTACAATTGACCTCATAAACGTTAATTTATCTTTTTATGTTGAAGAATTCAACATTCATTATTGTTTTAGACATTCAATAAATGTTTTCAAATTTTAACTAGGACATTTTAAACAAACGTAAATGCAACCTCCTCGTCTGTCTTTAACACTTTGCTCGCCTTAACTTAATTTTAACACCTTATGATGATAAACGGTTGGGTACGCTAGTGTAATACAACGGCCTTTCCCTTCAGTGGTATCCACACAGATTGTCTAGTGCCAATAGGGCACCCCGCAACACCCCCGGGAATTGCACAGCAACATTGTTAGAATCATAGTTTTCGAAAATAGTTTGTTTACACGAAACGCTACTCTATTGTCAGGGTATTTTGAACACCCTGTATACGTAGTGGGTAATTTTGTTTGTAGTTTTATTCACTTAGTTAGATTCCGTATATATATATATATATATATATATATATATATATATATATATATATATATATATATTTCTTCGTTGTCAAATTGAGTTTTATAGATAAATTTGTGTTACGCGTGTAGCGACCTTTAGGAAAGGTGTATGGCGAGCTTTAGTTTTTTTTGTTTGTGAATTATTATTCCGTAATTTAGGTTGTTTTTCCTTATTATTCCCCGTTTATAGAAGTTTGAGTAACGTTTATTTGTATATAGTTGTATATAAGTTTAAATAAGGTTTATTTTGTTTGATTTCCGTAAAATTTAATGGAAAGTTTTGTAAAAATGACGTAACTTATAGAAAGAGTGTAGATTTGAATGTATATGATGTCATATTGGCGACATAAAGTCGCTTAATTGTAGTTGTTCAGATTAATATTGAGTATGTTGGTTTTAAGTTATAGAGATTGAATGTGGGACTGATTGTTTGTACTTAAATAAAAACATAGAGATGCTTTGCACGTTACTTTTGCTGACGTTTGAACTTTTGAAAGTTCCCGAGCCCTGACGGATAGAAACGAAGTTTGTTTGGGGACTAAATCTTCCCTTCCGTTTTTTTAATTGGTGGAATTAAATTAGATAAGATTTTTTGAGTGGTGGAATTCAAAATTCCAAGATGGATTTTTAGTAATAATTTGCGGGATTCTGAAACTGATCGCGCTCTCATGTACTAGTACGGTGCCACTGGTTGTTACGCTTTAAGGGGTGGTTTAGAACGTTGATATTTTGGACCTTGTGGTGTTTAACGAACGTACTTTTTGTGTAGTAAGGGTAGTTTAGCTACTTCTGAAGAAGACCTGTATAGGAATTTTATTAAAACTGTTCATCACCAAACGATTATACCTAGTGCCGATTTCGATTTTACGTAAAGTTACCTAGAGGACATCGTCGTGTTATATTAGTGCTTCAGTGACCTCTGTGGTTTTTCTCGCTTTTGCGGATTCTTTTTTAAAATCAACGTTCTTGCAGTGCCACTTATTTACCGTACAAAGCGTGTTTATGGATAAAGAAACTTTCGCAATATATTAAAATTATAGTTATTTAAAACAAGTTATTAACCTTTTGGATTGTTAATGTGAATAAAACTATTTAAAAGATTAAAGTCAACAAGCATATTGAGTGCACAAATTAGTATTTTAAAAGAAGTTTTTAATTTATGCAGTAACATTTTAACGAGTTTAAATCAAGGAATCGTTTGTGTATAAAAGAACAATAGTCAACATTTTATTCATCATT
The DNA here is from genome assembly GCA_036346205.1 of Vesta saturnalis. Lineage (NCBI taxonomy): Eukaryota > Metazoa > Arthropoda > Insecta > Coleoptera > Lampyridae > Vesta > Vesta saturnalis. Next base: position 874,510 of record JARFJB010001836.1, read on the forward strand.
TTGTCAGACCAGGGAGATTTCATTTCCGTCATAGCAGTCATTGGTCATCATTTTCTATTGTAACACAGGAGAGGTGTAATTCTAGACTTTAAGGTAACAATATTGTTTTTTTTATTGAATATTTCAAGATTTTTGTGTGTTTCGAATTATTTTTTGTGTTAACGAAGGTTTGAAAGCGGTGTCGTATTTTTTTTTGGTAAATTAAGTTGTTGTTTTAACTTTATTCAGTGTAATTAATTATAGTTCTGACGCTCCGCCTTCACATTTTGTTATTTATTTTAGTATCAAAGGGAAATTGACCCTATTGTAGTGTGGGTACATAATCCACGATATATATAAATATAGGTTAAAATCAGTTAGAACGGCGTTAAGCAGCATTCTGATCAGACATTCTGTCGCCTGTTAAGCTTTAGTATTTTTTTTGTTTATACGCATTATCGTATGGTTATATTTATCTTACTTTTTTTATTTTATTATATCTTTGTTAGGTT
>JARFJB010001836.1:877500-932500 GCA_036346205.1 Vesta saturnalis
CAGACACACAGCACACAGACACAACAGACACCAGACACAAGACACACAGACACACAACACACACAGACACACAGACACACAACACGACACACAGACACACAGACACACAGACACACAGACAACAGACACACAGACACACGACACACGGACACACAGACACACAGACACACACAACACACAACACACACACAGACACACAGACACACAGACACACACACACACAACACAACACACACACAAACAACACACAGACACACAGACACACAGACACACAGACACACAGACACAGACACACAGACACAGACACACAGACACACAGACAACAGACACACAGACACACAGAACACACACAGACACACAGACAACGCACCAGACACAGAACACAGACACACAGAACACAGACACACAGACACACAGACAACAGACACACAGACACACAGACACACAGACACAGCACACAGCACCAGACACACAGCACACAGCACACACAGACACACAGACACACAACACACAGACACCAGCCCCAGACAACAGACACACACAGACACACAGACACACAGACACACAGACACACAGCACACAACACACAGCACACAGACACACAGCACCAGCACAGACACAAGCACAGACACACAGCACACGCCACAGACACACGACACAGACACACGACACAGACACACGACACGACACACACCAGACACACAGGCACACAGCAACACACAGACACACAGACACACAGACACACAGACACACACACACACACACACACACACACAACAACACACACACACACACACACCACACACACAACACACAGACACACAGACACACAGACACACAGACACACAGACACAGACACACACGACACCAGACACATAGACACACAGACATGCAGACACAGACACACAGACAGCACACGACAGACACTCAGACACAAGACACACAGACACACAGCAACACACAGACACACAGACACAGACACACAGACACACAGCACACAGACACACAGACACACGACACGACAGACACACAGACACACACACACAGACACACAGACACACGACACGACACACAGACACACAGACACACAGACACAGACACAGACACACAGACACAGACACCAGACACACAGACAACAGACACACGACACACGACACACAGACACACAGACACACAGACACACAGACACACAGACACACAGACACACAGACACACAGACACACAGACACACAGACACACAGACACACAGACACACAGACAACACAGACACAAACACAGACGACACAGACACACAGACACACACACGACACAGACACACAGACACACAGACACAAGACACACAGACACACAGACACACAGACACACAGACACACAGACACACAGACACACAGACACACAGACACAGAACACAGACACACAGACACACAGACACACAGACAACAGACAACAGACACACAGACACACAGACACACAGACACACAGACACACAGACACACAGACAACACACGACACACAGACACACAGACACACAGACACACAGACACACAGACACACAGACACACAGACACACAGACGACACAGACACGAGACACCAGACACCAGACACAGACAGAGCACACAGACACACAGACACAGCAGACACACAGACACACACACAACAGACACACAACACAACACACACACACACACACAACACACAACACAGACACACAACACACACACACACAGACACACACACACAACACACACACACACAGACACACAGACACGACAGGACACACACAACACACAGACACACAGACACACAGCACACAGACACACAGACACTCAGACACATAGACACACAGACATGCAGACACACAGACACACAGACAGACACACAGACACTCAGACACATCAGACACACAGACACACAGACACACAGACACACAGACACACAGACACACAGACACACACGACACACAGACACAGACACCAGACACACAGACACACAGACAACAGACACACAGACACACGACGACACAGACACACAGACACACAGACACACAGACACACAGACACACAGACACACAGACACACAGACACACAGACAACACAGACACAAGACACACAGACACACAGACACACAGACACACAGACACACAGACACACAGACACACAGACACACAGACACACAGCACACACAGACACACAGACACACGACACACAGACACAAACACACAACACTAGACACACAGACACGTCAGACACAGACACACAGACACACAGACACACAGACACACAGACGACACGACACACAGACACATGCACAGCACGACAGCACGCACACGTACGCATCACACGCACGCATCACGACTCACACACACGCGTGACGCGACGACCGCCAGACGCACGCGACAGACGCAGTCACAGGACACACAGACACAGGCCAGGACAGGCACACGACACGCACACGCACACACACACGGACACGGACACGTACACGACACTAACACGACACGACGACTGCAGACGGACACAGACACACAGGCACAGTACAGCACAGCGACAGCGTCAGCACACATACGCACACAGCACACGACACAGACACACAACAGCACACGCATCACACGACACACACCGACACACACACACACACGCACACACACACACGCGACACGACACACGCACACACGACACACACGACACGCACACACGACACCACACGACACACGACACACAGACACGACACGACACACAGCACACAGACACGACACGTCACGACAGCACGACACACAGACACGTACACGACACACGACATACACGACACACGGACACACGACACACGCACGACACACACGTACACCACACGTACACACAGACACACAGTACACACAGACACACAGACACGACAGACACGACAGACACACAGACACGTACGTACGACACACACACACAACACACACACAAACACACACACAAACACACACACAGGAACACAGACACACACAGACACACAGACACACAGACACAGACACACAGACACTCAGACACATAGACACACAGACATACAGACACACAGACACACAGACAGACACACAGACACACAGACACACAGACACACAGACACAGAAACACAGACACACAGATACACAGACACACAGACAGACAGACAGACAGACACACAGACACACAGACACACAGACACACAGACACACAGGCACACAGACACACCCACGCACACATGCAAGCACGCACGTACGCATGCACGCACGCACGTACGCATGCACGCACGCGCACGCACTCACGCACTCACACACACGCGCGTGGACGCGGACGCGGACGCCGGCGCAGACGCAGACGCAGAAGCAGACGCAGTCACAGGCACCGACACAGACACAGGCCAGGCACAGGCACACGCACACGCACACGCACACACACACACGGACACGGGCACGGACACGAACACTGACACGGACACGGGCACGGTCATGGGCACGGGCACAGACGTGGGCATAGGCACAGGTACAGGCACAGGCGCGCACGCGCTCACACGCACACACGCACACGCACACGCACCGCACACACGCACACACGCCACGCCCACACGCACACACGCACACGCACACACACTACCGCACACACGACACCACACGCACACACGCACACACACGCACGACACGCACACACGCACACACGCACACACGCACACACGACACACGTCCACACGCACTAGCACGCACGACGCACACACGACACGCACACGCACACACGCACGACACGTCACACGTACCACGTACAGTACACGTACGACACGTACACTACGCACGTACACGTACACGTACACGTACACCGTACACGTACACGTAGCACGTACGCGTACACGTACGTACCTACACGTACACGTACACTTACACGTACACCTACACGTACACCACACGCACCGACACGTACACGTACGACGTACACGTGCACACGTACACGCTACACGTCACACGTACACGTCACACGTACACGTACACGTACACGTCACACGTACACGTACACGTACACGTACACGTAACGACGTACACGCTACACGTACACGTACACCTACACGTACACGTACACGTACACGTGCACGTACACGTACACGTACACGTACACGTACACGTACACGTACACGTACGTACACGTACACGTACACGTACACGTACACCTACACGTACACCTACACGTACACCTACACGTATACCTACACGTACACCTACACGTACACCTACACATTTTGATAAAGAATAACTAGATCCTTAATAAATTAGATATTGTTAAAGTGCTTTGAAAATGATAAATCGGAACACCCTCTAAAGATCGAAGGCTAACAGTGAAAAATGTAATAAACAGACAAAATTTAGTCAAATTATGATGTAAGTGTGAATTTATGAAAAGCAGTAGTTTGAAATTGATAAAAGCATCCACAAATAGACATTTGTTATTTGGAAGCGTGGAGATGAAGCACTACATAAAGTTTTAATTTTTATAAATATACTTCCTAGCATCCGGTTTACTGTTGACAACGAAACTAATGGAAGTTTACCATTTCTTAACATACTTATAACTAAAACTAATAATTTACTATCTTTCAAGGTTTACAGAAAGGCAATCCTTTAGTGAATCGATCAAGACTAATTTAAGATTCTGAATTTTTGACAGCTAAATATAAATATATAGCAAAATCCTTATAACCTAATGAATATTCATTTAATGATGTTAATAATGTTATTACACCTGCTACACATAACCATACAGAAAAACCAGTTCTTAATGTTGGTACTGCTATGCTTCCTTTTATAACTGATGTTACAGATAGAATTGGAATAACTCTGATTAATCATGGCATTAGAACTATTTTTAAATCTACAAGAAAAATTAAAGGACATAAGGTCACCTAAAGATGTCTTTGGTATATCTAGCCTTTTTGATGTGTTTTTTTTACAATTATATGTTAATTACCACAGCACTATAATTTAACATATTTAATTAAAATTAAAAATTATATAATACGTGCTACATTGTGTTTTCACTGTAAAAATGGCACTTGTATTTATTAACAGATATATCTTTTAGCTTTAACGGGATTTTTAATTGATGTCAAGTTTCTATGTGTGAATGCGATTATCAATTTAAAATTAAAGTTTTTCACAATTTTACACTTACATCACAATTTGATAAAATTTTTGTTTGCTCTTTGACTGTGATATTTTTCACTGCTAGCCTTTGGCCGTTAGAGGGTGTTCTGATTTGTCATCTTCAAGTCAGTTTAACAATATTTAATTTACTAAGGATCTAGTTATCCTTTAATAAAATTGTATTCTATAGTTGGCTTTATACGTCTATTAAACCGTTTACTTAATAGCAGGCTTGTGTTTGAGTTTTCAATTCTCATATTTCAAAAAATTTTATTACTACCGAGGACGCTAACTGTAAGTGTGATTAAAACGTTTAGATTTGAATAGACATAAATACAAAAATACAGCATTAAAAAACACAGAGAGCTAAGTATTTTAAATATATGTAATAATGGTGAATGTTTACATTTTCATATTAAACCAGCTGCTCGAAAATAAGCTTTTTGTACAGACCTAAGCAGTACTTTTGTCCCCTGACAACTCTTTCTGATGTGTAGGGCTCAAATTTGGCCTCATCTGGAATATAGCTCACTTCTGGGTCGGTGCCCCTTAATACGCTTTCGATATCATTGATCGTGTTAAAACAAGAGCGATTAAACTTATAAATGATCCATCCTTAACTTCTAACATACAATCTCTTGAGCACAGAACAATCGGTTCAGTTATTTCTTTGTATGATCGGTATTACAATGGCTATTTCACTGCTTAATTACATTAATTGATAGTATCTCAGTCCACCTTTGTTAGGAATACTCGGTTCGCTAATTCGCATCATCAATGTTTACTGTTTAGTACAAATCTCCACTCGTCGCACCAAACGGGCGCAATCCACATCCTCCTTTATGGCTTCTAAACTCTGGAATGACCTCCCTCGTTCCTGCTTTCCTCCCAATTATGATATGAAAAATTCAAGGTAGACGTCCATAGGCATCACTTAGTAATTCAATATCTCTTTATCCATCCTTCTAAGTCTACCTCAGTGATTTAGCACGATAGAGCAAACTTAGCCTGTACAGGACCACAATTATTGAAAAAAGTCCCCTGAACACAGAAGAACTGTTTCAGCTCTTTCCTTGTATTATCGGTATTATAATGGCTATTGCCCTGCGGAATTACATTCTTTGATACCATCTCGAGCCACATTTGGTAAGAAATACTCGATTCGCTAATTCATATCATCAATGTGCACCACAAATTTCAATTTGTCGTACCTAAGGGCGTAATCTACATTCTTCGACACGGCTTCTAAATGTGGAATGATCTCCCTATTTCCTGTTTTAATTTCATTTATGATATGAAAATTTATGGTAGCCGTTTATAGGCATCTTTTGGCAATTGAATATCACTCTATCCATCCTCCTAAGTGTTTCTGATTACTTGAGCACGTTAATTCAAGCTTAGCCTGTTCTCGGCCACAATTATTAAAAAAATTCACTGGGTACTACACACATGTACCCCTGAGAGAATTCAAAAGGACCAGTAACAGTGTATTCCGTTTAATTTAAAATGTTGTGTAACTTCGTAAAAATATTTAAATTATTTATTTTCTAAAACGTAGAAGTGGAATTATAATATCTTTTGAAAATCTCGTTGTCATTAACAATATTTAAAATAACTTGCAAACAAGACTAAAACATTCTATTAAACTTTATGAATAAGTTATAACGCGAATCTTTTTGGTTATATAATTATAAGGTTCTTGGCGGTAGCGATATAAAGAGGGAAATGCAGAGAACTCAAGAAAGGTAGAAGCGGCAGTAGATAATAACCTATAATTTATTAAGTGAGCATCAGGATTCGTTTAACGTTACTGTTTCTCAAGAGAGCATTTAGCTTATCGCTAAACCAACCAATTTGTCACCAAAAATTAATGAGAAATAAGCCACGCGAGAGCGTTGACAGGTATAATTTAAAAATCAAGCTTCTCATATGTATAAATTTACAATAAATAATGGGAATTATTAAAAACGGTTGCACATTGCAACTTAATTAATTAATGTGCGAGAAATATTTATGACGTAAATAAATCGAAATTCCTAACTTAATACCGTAACCGAAATTAGGCAAATAGACAAGAACTTTCTAGACCCCTAATCACATTTAATTAAATTAAAGCGTATCGCGAATAGTACAATACATTTAACTTACGCAGTTTCACCTAAATAATTTTTGAGTTGCTTGATACATAAGAAAAAAAAAGCTACACCAAGGTAGAAAATACGTACATGTAAATAAAGCTAAATTTATATAAAGCTGTAAGGTCCTTTACACAATTTTTATATTTGCCGCGGCTAAACTGCAATCGGTCTTTAGATTATAAACTAAAGAGGGGGGTGGGTTCGTCGGAATATTTAATCTTTAGCTCTACACTGTCCACATAACATAATTAAAATAAAACTGTTTAAAAATATATTTTCCTATATTATACAATTCTAATATATTCACACTTATACTAAATTCCCTGGTTAACAACTAACATAAACGTAAAATGAGGAAACAATTTGCCTTTAAGCTTTAGACGGCGGCGTCGGGGGCGTCCACTCGGTTTGGACGGCAAGTTTGGATGTCCTCCTTCCTTCCACTCGCTCGATACGACGGCTTATTATTGTCGCACTCGTTTCTGTAAATAGATATTAATACTCCCTAGTTACACTCAATGATGACCGTAATATTTAAATGATTAATAACGTTGTGTTTAATTAATTATTTATGCTGGATACGGCCCTGTTTACAGCAGAAAAGCATTTATAAACAAACTACTGGTTATTCAAAACGAGGGTTGCGCGAATCTAGGTCACTAGTGAAAATCGATATCCCGAGTTCACGATTGTACGCATGACGGTTGTACCGGTCTAATTGCTTGCTGCTCTTTACCTTCAGTAATTTCTGGAAGATGGACAGGCGCGTATGCTTCGTGAAGCAATTGACTTTCGCGATCTATTACGGTCGAAAATATGACTTATCTTCAGTGGTTTATTCTCGCATTAAATTTAGACTGGGCGGATTATACAAGTTTGGTTGTATAATTAATATGTAAGCGCGTTATCTTCAGGGATGTAATTTGATGGCGATGATTTCCTTGGTGCAAACGAAGGAAACACACGTAGATACAAACGAACGTTACCTACTGGTATACGTACAAAACGCGTATTTATTACAGGCGGTTTTTATACTTGCGGAATAAGCTGGTGGAAAACAATTAATTGATTGTTTTCTTGAAATTCGATTACTAAGCGCGTGGTTATCGGTGTACGGTTTTCTTTTACGACAGGTCTTTGACGGATACTCTACGTTTAATTCGTTTGCGATTACAGGCACTTCGGTCTTCGTCAGCGAGCTGGTGAATTCAGGTGTTTAGCATGTAAGTGAGGGTAAATGATAAAAGCTGCAGGTCTATACAGTCCTACTTAGCTCTCGTCGTCAGGTATATGGTATGTGGTGAGTGTTTGTACTCCCGACTGCTCCGGGGTGACCCGTCGCTCTCTGGGGGTTTTGTGTGTGTACTATGCGGGTGTATACTCCCGACTGCCTCGTGGCTTAGCCCGCTGCTGTCTGGGGGTTTTTGTGTATGTTTTCGGCACTCCCGACTGCTTCGTGGCCTTGCCCGTAGCGATCTGGGGTTTGTGTGTGTGTGTGTGTGTGTGTGTGTGTGTGTGTGTGTGTGTGTGTGTGTGTATACTCCCGACTGCCTCGTGGCTTAGCCCGCTGCTGTCTGGGGGTTTTTGTGTATGTGATGTACTGAATTACTCTACAGGCTTACGTGTCGAGGATAGCGATTTGCAAAAGATTCGCGGTGCGCGTTCGCAAATACAGGGAGCTAAACTCGCGGTGGCTATCACTAGGTCTGCGGCGATTTACTTTAACGCAACCGTCACGTGCAGGTTTTCTGGAATCGGAGTTAGTCAAACGGACCAACTACTACAGAAGCTGGTGAAACCAACTAAATAATTCTCGGCGGCGGGATGCATTTACGGGGCGCGTTTTTAAATACCGATAGATAGAGATCTATATATCTATTTAAGGTGCGCGGCGCGGTTTTTATAGAGGCCTCTCGGTAGGCGGTGGTGGCTTCTGTTTGGGGGAATCCTATTTGTAATTGGCGGAGATTACTCTGACGTATAAAACTTTCGATGTTTTATGAAATCTACGTTGGAGTGGAAACAAATTAATTTTTGTTGTGCAATCACACGAAATACTAAGAATACTAAGAAATCTTACATCATTTCTTTTACGAGGGCTGATTGTTAAATAATTAATTAATTAAAAAAAATTTTGTTGTAATGACTTGCGGTTCGTTACAAAGCAAGCGTCGTGCAACTAATATTCGTGATAATTTATACTACAATTACACGAGGTATATATTACTAACACAAACACAAACGCAAACTCAAACGCAAATGCGAACGCTACCGCAAACGCGAGCGCGAATGCGAACGCAAACGCAAACGTAAACGCAAACGCAAACCCAAAGGCAAACGTAGATGCTAAGTCAAACGTAAGCGCAAACGCAAAAGCAAACGCAAATGCGAACGCAAACTCAAACGCAAACTCGAACGCGAATGCAAACGCAAACGTAAACGCAAACGCAAACACAAACGCAAACGCATACGCAAACGCAAATGCAAACGCAAACACAAACGCAAACTCAGACACAAACCCTAACGCAAACACAGATGCAAACACAAGCACAAGAAAGAACACACCCGCACGCGCACACACTCGCTCACACTCACACCCACACACGCACGTATACGTCCACGCACATGCACGCACACACACTCACACACACTCACACACACACACGCACACACGCACACACACACACACACACACACACACAAACACGATTTAGCGTTAGTGAAAAAAATTCATTATTATAATTTTACGCGTATAAAATCCGAACTGTATCCAACGCATTAAATAATTAGTAATACGAATTGACTGCATAGAACCATAATAACCTTTTATGGTTAAGGAATTTTAATAACAGACCTTTTAAACCCTTGAATCTCAAGACAACATGTAACATAGTATAACGTATTATACCATTCCCATGCGGGGTAGGCAATGTCATTCCTGCCAATTGATTGTTAGTGGAGTTTATGGGCCTATTTCAACAGTTTATGCTTTTTGAGGGCGACGTTTCGGAAGCGGACTCTGCTTCCGTCATCAGGCTTAGTCCTGAGGACTATTTTCGCACTTGAGTCGAATTCATATGTTATATATATAATTTTTCCCAAGCATTTGACTACTCTCAGATTCGAACTTGGTACACCTTTACCGCTGAGCCACTGAGTAATCCAATATATATATATATATATATATATATATATATATATATATATATATATATATATATATATATTAAACTTGTTCGTGGTTGCGCAGAAGTTTGTTGCACATGTTGCGCCGTAACTTCTTGCGTAGGTGTATTGCGCTTAAGCTCTTAGCGCATTATTGGAATCCATATGGGTTTCATTTCTACACTAGCTTGGCTTATTGGATTTTCTGCTAGTGCGATGTATGTGGCTTCTTTGAGTTTCCGACGAGTTGTGTTCTCGTCCTTTGCCACTATCTGTATGTTATCCTATTGGATACGGTGGTCTTCGTTCCAGACGTGTTTGGCGATTCTTGATCTCTCTGTGTCGCCCTTACGGACGTTGTTCTTGTGTTCCTGAGTTCTCACTTTGAGTGGTCTACTGCTCTCTCCTATGTATGCTCTGCCGCATTCGCATGATGGGTTGTATACACAATTCTTGGAATTCTAATCTTTATTGTATGGTTTGGTTTTGGTTAGTATTCCCCTGAGCGTTCTGGTCGATTTCAAGGCAGTGCGTATCTTGTATTTGCTGCCTATCCTTCGTATTTTGTCTGAGGTACCTTGAATATATGGTATTATCGCTATACATTTAGGTTCTTCTTTTTCGGTTACCCTTTCACTGTTTAGGTTAGGTGTTCTAGCGATATTTTCTTTTTCTTCGTTCAGGTTCTCTTGTTTTGAGCATATTGTTTTTGCTCTATCGTACAAGCATTTTGCCACGCCTAACTTCACGTTTTTGTGGTGATTGAAGTTGTAGTGTAGGTACCTCCACGTGTGGGTAGGTTTCCTGTATACACTTGTCGTGAAAGTGTTGTCATTCCTGTGTACAAGTACATTCAGGAATGGAAGTTTTTGTTCCGACTCCAATTCCATTGTGAATTTGATGGAGGGCGCGCGGCTATTTAGATGATCTAGGAATTCATCTAGCCTATGCTTACCGTGTTGCCAAACTACGAAGGTATCGTCCACGTATCTAAACCACATCCTTGGTTTTTCTGTGAATTCGGATATCGCTTGGTCTTCAAAGTCTTCCATATACGTATATTGCTCACTATGGGTGACAGTGGGGAACCCATCGCCATCCCAAACTCTTGTTGGTAGAATTTGTCTTCTACCTGGAAGTATGTAGTTCTAATGCATATTGTCAGAAGTTCCATTATTGTGTTTACCGAGAGTTGCGTGCGTTCGTCTAACGTTTCATCCTTTTCCAGCTTATCTCTTATGATCGTTAGTGCCTTATCGGTAGGCACATTTGTGAATAGACTCACAATGTCGAAGCTTACCAGTATTTCTTCGTGGTTTGGTTGGAAGTTTCTGATGGTTTCCACGAGGTGCTGCGTATTGTTGACCATAGACTCGGTTTTTCCCGATAAGGGTGTGATGATACCTAGCAAATAGTATGCTACTGGGTCACAAGGTTGATTATTCTTCATTTGCAATTTTCTCGACAATCTTTGTTTTGTTAATGTTTACCTTCATGCTTACAGAGAGACCTCATGATCAAATTATAAATACAATTTTGCGTTAACGATTTACCACTCATCATATCGTTATGTACCAGAAGAACGCCAAATTTAAAAGTTTTAAAAGACAATTAAATCGTTCCAAAGTATCCATGAGTAGTGCTAGTTTTTTTGTGGTAGGTTCATAATGCAATCGAGTAGTGTAACTGATTAAAAATCAAAGCTTATTAAAATTCTATTACACCTTTTTGTTACAGATAGACGCTAAAACAAAAGAAATCGATACTTACGACCATTTCCTCCAAAGATGTATTAGAACAGCAATTACAATGCGAAATCGTGGCGTCAAACCTAACGATGTAATCACAGTTTGCAGTTCGGCTCATTTCAATACCAACGTTCCCTTCCTTGCAACTTTTTTCGTAGGGGCAAGGTGTGCAAACATAGACCCCAAATTGCCATTTTCGGACATAGTTCATTTAATAAAATTGGTTCGGCCCAAAATCATTTTTGCCAGTACCAATGTGGTCCATTTAATTGACAAAGTAATCAAAGACGCTGATATTCGTACTGAGATAGTTGTTTTTGGAAACACAGCAGTGCATACACCATTCTCTAATTTTTTGGACAAAACAGAAAAGGAAATGGAGTTTGAGCCTTATAAAGTATGTGACCTGAAAGAGGTTGCTGCAATTGTGTTTACAAGTGGCACGAGTGGGTTGTCAAAAGGTATTTGTCTTAATCATTACGCACTTCTTCGAGAATCATTGAGCATCAAGTATGATTTAAAAAAAACACTGTGAATAGCCTGATTTAACACATTTCTAGGGCACTTGGTGACCAATTTTCAGGATGTGTTGTCTTAGCCTCATCTTTAATTTATTGGATTACATACATTCTAGTACTATTTGATGTAATTATTGGTAAAATGACACGGTTAATAATCACAGATTTTGATCCATACAGCGTTTGGAACCTTGTAAAAGAATTTCAGGTAATGCTTTTGACAAAAATTAATTTCTCATGTTTTGCTTTCAGGTGTCTATGCTAATTCTGTCTACAACCCAAATAGCTCTCTTATTGGAATTACCACCACCTCTAGTAATAGAGGTACCCAGCTTATACTTAATCCGTTTTGGAGGTTCCTTTTTTTCAGAAGAGCAAATGCTGAAATTACGTAGTTACGTTCCTAATTCAAAGATTATTTATCGTTACGGTTTGACCGAGTTTTGCTCAAAAGTGTTAGGGTTTTCGATGACCAAGCATGACCTCGAACTATTCAAGAACAATCCGTTATCCTGTGGTCGGCCTATACCAGGATTCACATATAAGGTAATAAACAAAAAGGTTAACATCCAGTAAATGTTTGATCAGATTGTAGATCCGGATAGTGGTGATATTATCGGTCCAAACCAAGAAGGCGAGTTATTTGTAAAAACTGAATATCAAATGTCTGGGTACTACAATACGGACGCATCTGATCAATGGGATTCTGACGGTTTTCTCAAAACTGGAGACTTAGCTTACTATGATGAAAATTATTGTTTTTTCATTGTTGGGAGATTGAGAGAAATGTTTCGGTATCGTGGTTTCCAAATACTTCCAACAAAATTAGAGATTATTTTAAAATCGCATCCTGCCGTGAATGATGTTTGTATAGTTCCAATTAGACATCCCATTGACATTGAACGACCTGCTGCACTTATTGTCTTAAACCCCCAATTTAAGGGAAAAATTTTGGAAGGAGAAATTAGGGAAGAGTTTGATCAAATGGTTGATGATATTTATAAACTTAGAGGGGGTGTGAAGTTTATTAAGGAAGTTGTAAGAAATTCTGCGGGAAAAATACTAAGACGGGTGATGATAAATCTTTTACGTGAGAATAAAATTTAAAGAAAATTGTGTTGTGGTAACAGACACATATAAGTAAATAAAACTACTTATGTGACGGTAAAGCTGCCAAAACCTTTCCGTTGTTTTTGTTCTTCGTTTAGTAATAGGACTATTACCAACGAGTTTCATTTAAAAAACGTTAAAAAAGAACTGAGAAGAGACTCAATATTGCGATTGGCTATGGGTCCAACTCCATTATAATGAAAGTTCAATATCAGTGAACAACAACAATGACTAGGATCTTAATGACCACAAACAATTTTTAAACCAAATTATAAACACTCTGTGTGACTTTTCCCTTGCTGCACTGTTTTCTCGATCACAAAACATTGTACCTTTCGGTACTTTCTCCGAACCATTAAAACATCAAATTTAAAATGCTGTACCGCAGAATATCTATTCGCAATTAAACGAACAGGTGTTTTGATAGATTAAAAGATTCCAAATTGAGCTGAAATTGACAAATGGCCACTTTGAGGTCCGTGAGTATCTAATAGTCTCTCCGACAATATTTTAAACATAATTTTAAAATAATCGTTATCAGTTTACCAAACTTGTTTAACTATGCCACCAAGCAAAATGTTTATTGATTAAAAACGAAATTAGTAGTATCAAGTATCGTTTCCGGAAAGCGTGGTGATATTTTCGATCCAAATCAGCAGGGCAAAATATTTGTAAAAACTGAATATTAAATGTTTGGGTGCTACCATTCAGACTGTAACGCCCTTTTCGTTCAATGAAATTGACTTTACTTTATTTTGCCTCAGAATTAGCTCAACCGGTTCTTGCTTCTGCAAGAAGCGGGTGGTTCGTTTTTATCGGGTTGATCACTCATTAGGTTAGCCCACACTGACCCATGACTTATAAGGGTTTAAACGTATATTGTCCTATTTATTACAACACTAAAAATTCACACTTAGCACAACGGTAACATATGTAGAGAAATGAAATAAATTAAACAGTTAACGACTCAAATTAAAACGTTACTCTCAGCTGGATCGGGATACTTTAATCTTAGTTAAAATAAGTTATCAACAGAAATAAATAAATATTTTGAAGCCGGTCCTGTCTTTTACAGGGGCTACGGCAAGCAGGAAATATTCTTATGTCGTTATTGAACACTGGACAGCAGGTGCCGGGTGATAAGGTAACAAGGGTCGTTACTCCGTATACCTGCGAAGGCCTTTTAAAATAATCGATATTTGAAAGAGACTGGTTCTAGTTTTAGTTTTCCTTGATAAAATCAAAGCTTTTGCGGTTTTATTTAATTGAAAGGTATTTATTTAAATGAACTAAATAAATATGTACCGGGTTCACGTATTCTCATTAATTATTTACACGAGGTTATTAATTAGGGTCCCCTAAGATTTACTTTAATTGTCTTTAGTAATTCAATGAAATTGTATCCAATATAAAATTTATATTTTAACTAATTTGCTTTTTTTGCTTTTTACTAAAAGCAACGCTTTCACGGTCTTACTTTTATTTTGCGTGTAGTTTAAAGCGGGCTAACTAATTTATTAACTACAGTTGTGGATCTATTCCAATTACTCTAATTATTTAAAGCAGACTAATCTTATTATTTACATAAGATTAGTAACTACGGTGCAGTATCTATTCTAATTGTTGATCGGTCTCTTAGTGAGATAACATCGGCCGGTTTACTGAGTGTTTGGACTTATTGGACGGAAGCAGACGATATCTTATCCACTGGGTCTCTCACGATGAGTGAGCGGTTAGGACAGGGGTTATTTACTTATTCTAATTAAAACGTACTACTCACGTATTTACATGACGTTCGGGATTTCTTTAAGAAGCTAGGTAACTGAATCTGATCTACCTTACGGGCGTCTGATTGCGGTCAATCTGCTGCGTATTGCACTTTCATTGTTTTGCCTAGTGTAGGCGTATTTGTGAGTCTGTGTACTGTGTGTAGGTGGAATATCACGTACAATAATCTGGATAAATACCCGTTGCGCTGTTTAAATGATCTCCCTGGGGCTGACAGAATTTAGGCTCTATTCATCGGAGTAAATGAACGATTACGTCGGGTGTTTAACCCGGCGTGGCATTGGTCATCAGCGTATGTGCAATGTGTGTTTTGAATTACGTGCATTCAGCCTCAGATTTTAGCAGCTATAAGCCCCGTATATATAGATGATATTCAGGTGGCGGTGTCGCGTTAATGAGAAACGGCGGTGCAATATGATAACGATGACAAGCGGCCCCGCATATACAAAGGTCGACAGGCCGGCGGAACGGAGCGGCGTAAAAGTAGAACAGAACAGCGTACAAGTGGTACAAGTGGTAATCCGGTAGAACGTCTCGCGGTTTTATAGCGGACCCGTGGAAGGCGGAAACGGTTTTTGTGTAGGGATCTTCAGGTCGGTTGGAAAGACAGGAGGGGACTCTGACGTAGAGAAACTTTCGATGTTTTTGAAATTAACGTCGAAGGGGATATAAATTCGTTGTTTGATAAAATCTGTGAATATTAGTAATTAATTAAAGCAGTACAATTAGCAAATAATTAATAATGAAAGGAAAATGTGGTAAAGGAGGCTGGCTCTGTACAAGACGCGTTTTGATCAATGGAATTCTGATGGTTTTCTCAACACTGGAGACTTAGCTTACTATAATAAAAATTATTGCTTTTTTCTTTTTTTTGGAATATTGAGAGAAATGCTTCGGTACCGTGGGTTAGAAATGCTTCCATAAGATTAGAGGTTTAAAATCTAATACTGCCGTGAATGATATTGTAGTACCAATTAGACATCCGATTGACATAGAATGACCTGCGGCACTTATTGTTTTAAACTGCGAATTTAAAGTCAAAATTTTGGCAGACAAAGTTAGGGAAGTGTTTGATTAAAAGATTGATGATATTTATAAACCTAGAGGTGGTGTGAGGTTTATTGAAAAAGTTGTTAGAGATTCAGTGGAAAAGTTACTAAGGCGGACGATCAGAAAGCTTTTACTTCACATCAAAATTAAAGAAAAACATGATGTGCAAATAAACCCATACAAGTAAATAAAGCTACTTACGTGCAAAATTACCAAGCCCATTTTGTTGTTTTTGCTTTTAGTTTCGTAATAGGATTATTACGACCGAGTTTTACTATGGGAAGCCTAACTATTCATGGCAATAAAACTTAAATGTTAAAGAAGAGCTGAACGGAGATTGAGTATCGAGATTTGTTGTGAGACCAACTCATCATGAGTCAAGTTAGATCTCTGTGGACAACATTAACAGTGAATTGGATATCAATGACTATAAAACAGTGAGTCTAGATGGAGGATAAAAAAGGTGACCGCAGAACCAATATTAAGGAGCAGATGGTAAGGGTGGTGGTAGAGATTATTTTTTTATAAGCTCTTTTTTATTGTTGTTTTAGGGAGTTCAGAAGAAAAGCTTTTTAAATCATGTAATGAATAGTTGAAATAAAACCAAAAGAATTTTTCATAAATATTACTTAAGATAATATAACGTATTCTGATAAGTCTACGATTCGACTGAAAACTAAACAACATATAAATGACGCGGTTTCGGTATCAGCGGTCAATCTCAAAGGGATACCAGCACACACCGACAGGATCGGATTTAGGCTCATATGACTTGTTACAATCTCCCCCCTGGCGCCGGCTACGTCACGAGGGAGGACCAGCACTTGGGTACTTTGGTACACAACCTCGTTTCCTGAGTCCGACTACAGGCTCTTCTTTAGTTACGCCACGTACAGGAGAGCAGAAACATGATAAACTTCTACAATATGATTCATTAGCAGTTTGGTAACTAACAGGAGTCACCTTAAGCAATATGTTGTACGGTCCATCGCTGTATTGATCAATTTTTGATGTCTTCTTCCTAATAGCTTTGCTTTGTGTGTGGGTGGTCACCCAAACGTTATCACCAAATCTCATATTTGTAGCTCTCTCTTTTTCTATCATCTGCATAAACTTTCTGTCTATCTTGTTGCTTTTCGTAACTGAACGCGTATTAGCCCAGGTTTGAACCGTTTTCTGCAGATACGGAGTAATCTGGGTTAAAAAAGGTCCAGTGCAACTTTCTCTTATGCGTTTGGACGTTAATGACGACATTTTCTGGGTTTATATAATCCATCGACGTTTGTCGGCTTTACAATTATTCTTCTAGTTATGAAATTATTATTTTTATATAATATGTTAAGTCCGATTATGACTAACAACAAAAAATAGGGGGTAAAGAATTTACCTTTCTACTTAATCGGAATCTACAGATAATGAAGGTACTCACGAAGGCCTACTAACTTCTGCGGAGAGGGTGTAGGTCTAATTCACAGATAGATCTTGCGTTAGCTTGTAAATATTAAATAAAGAGAATAGGAAAGGTAAGGGTGCTAGCGAAAATTTTCTCTTCGTTAGAGTAATACAATAACGTTAGATTACACTTCCGCAATATAATTCACAACGGTAGCTTCAAAAGATATTAAAATAATCACCCTCGAAGTTTCCACCACACCTAATAAATCTTATTCTCACGATAAAGGTCACAGTATAACAACACACACAGTCTTAATCTTAATCTATTACTAAACGTTCGGTAACAGAGGATTAAAGGGATGTAATAATTACATGAATTAATTCTGTATTATAAGTGTTTTGTAACTAGGGTTTCATATTAGTTGAGTTGATCGGCTTATTTTTACAGTTTTTGCTTTTTGAGCGCGACGTTTCAGAAGCGGACTCTGCGTACGTCATCAGGCTTAGCCCTTAGAAGGACTGTTTTCGCACTTCAGTCGAATTCATATGTTATATATAATTTTTCCCAAGCACTTGACTACTCTCAGATTCGAACTTGGTACCTTTCACTTACTAGTGTGATACCTTTACCGCTGAGCCACTGAGTAATCCAATATATATTTTTTTGTTACTGGAATCCACATGGATTTCATTTACACACTAGTTTGGCTTATTGTATTTTCTGCTAGTGCGATATATGTGGCTAGTTTGAGTTTCTGACGAGTTGTGCTCTCGTCCCTTGTCACTATCTATATGTTATCCCATTGGATGCGCGGTGGTCTTCGTTCCAGACATGTTAGGCGACTCTTGATTTTTCTGTTTCGCCCTTGCCGGCGTTGTTGTTATGTTCCTGCGTTCTTACTTTGAGTGGTCTATTGCTCTCTCCTATGTATGCTCTGCTGCATTCGCATGGTAGGTTGTATACACAATTCTTGGAATTCTGATCTTCATTGTGTGGTTTGGTTTTGGTTAGTATTTCCCTGAGCGTTCTAATCGATTTGAAGGCAATGCGAATCTTGTATTTGCTGGCTATTCTTCGTGCTTTGTCTGAGGTTAGGTGTTGAATCGGGGTAGTCATTTCCTTTTAGTGTTCTAGCGCTATTTTCTTTTTCTTTGTTCATGGGTTCTTGCTTTGATCATGTTGTTTCCGCTCTAGAGTACACGCATTTTGCCTCGCCTAACTTCACGCTTTTGTGGTGATTGGAGTTGTAGTGTAGGTACCTCTCCCCGTTTGGGTAGGTTTCCTGTATACACTTGTCGTGAAAGTGTTGTCATTCCTGTGTACAAGTGCAAACTGAATCATTGAAAATGAACAGAGTTATGCAACCAATATTACAGGAGCTAATTTACGTTTTTAGAACGGTCTACACACAGTCGCTGGTACTAAATGGTGTAGTAGTTTATTACCATTTTCATGTTACGTGATAATTTCATCCTTGTTTATTACCAGGGTTATAGATAATAATAAATTAAAGAATTTAAGAAAAATATCACATGTCAATAGTGGATATAAAAGCCATTCCTTTCTATGAGTTCCAGCATTGTGTTGCGCATAAAAGCTAGAAGATTTGAACAAAAATTGGTTTCTCGTATTAATTCCCAAACAGCTTTTATGTGATTGAATAATTCTGCTTGATTTCGCAGAGCAACAGCTTCTTGCATGCGTCCTTCCCATTGGCTAACCATTTTTGCCCAAAGGTGTTCTATGGGGTTTAAATCCGGCGAGTTTGCGGCCCATCGCTAAACTTCTATTTCCGGATGGTCCTCAAACCATTCTGCTACAATACGAGCTGTATGCACTGAGCTGTTGTCTTGTACTAAAACAATTGTTTCCATTTCTTCTTCTGGATACAATGCACGTACTGATGGTAACATAACGTTTTCGAAAACCTCGATGAGTCTTTGTGATCGAAAAGAAGGTGGTGAAACCATTTCTAATTCTCCTGGACCAGCAGCAGACAGGGCTGTCTTGTGTAGAGGAAAAGTTTTTTCGTCAGTAAATATTACATTGGACCAATCCCTATTCAAATTTTTAAAGTTCAAACGGGCCTCAGCTTGCGCGTTAGTGAGCAATGGTGTATTCCGAATAATGTAAACGACGGCGTATTGTAGAGAGAGAAACCTGGACGCTGGTTTCCTCTCGTATGCGAGTAGCTGTAGTAAAAGAATTTCTAGCTGCTGCTACCGTAATTACTTCACGTACCTGTACAGTTGTTTTGCGTCTTTTGCCAGGTCTAATAGTTGTAAGAGGTCTATATCCACGTAACATGTGTCTTTGAACTCATCGTATAACTTGAGTTCTCTAAAAGATTATTGTGAACAACAATATCGAATAAATAAAAAAAAGTAAGATTACCGAAAGATCCGTGCGCCGACTTATTTCACTATAAGAAAGGCCCTGCTCGGCCATGCTCATGACCGTCTCTTTTATTTTTTTACAATAAAATAACGCTTAAGTCAGATTTACAGTTTTGCATTTCAAAAACTAATTAAGCATAGCAACCTTTTGAAAAGGTATTTATATTGTCATTTTAAAAACATTTTCCCATTATGTGTAAATTGGGTTGCATATGATGCATATGATTCAGTGTTAACATCCAGGAATGGCAGTTTTTGTTACGACTCCAATTCCATTGTGAATTTTATGGAGGGTGCGCGGCCATTTAGAAGATCTAGGAATTCATCTAGCTTATGTTTGCGTGTTGCCCAACTACGAAAGTATCGTCCACGTATCTAAGCCACATCCTTGATTTCTCTGTGAATTCGAATATCTCTTGTTGTTCAAAGTCTTCCATATATATATATATATATATATATATATATATATATATTTTGCTCACTATGGGTGATAGTGGGGAACACATCGCCATCCCAAACTCTTGTTGGTAGAATTTGTCTTCAACCTGGAAATATGCATATTGTCAGAAGTTTCCATTACTGTTTACCGAGAGTTGCATGGATTCATCTAACGTTATCCTTTTCCAGCTAGTCCCTTATGACTGTTAGTGCCTTATCGGTAGACACATTTGTGAATAGACTCACAATGTCGAAGCTTACCAGTATTTCTTCGTGGTTTGGTTGGAAGTTTCTGACGGTTTCCACGAAGTGCTGCGTATTCTTGACCACAGACTCGGTTTTTCCCGATAAGGGTGTGATGATACCTAGCAGATAGTGTGCTAATGACTGACAAGGTTAATTGCTCGAGCTCACAATTGGTCTTAGAGGAATTCCTTGCTTATGAATATTTAGTAGGTCGTACAGATGCGGAGGTTTGCTGTAGTGTGGGGCAACTCTAGTTCTCTGGAAATTGGAGAACTCCTCCTTATACTTTGCCAGCGTCAGGTATATCCGTCCTTCGATTAATGGTGTGGGGCCTTTAGTATTTGTTTTTACTCGCCCCCGTCTAGTAGTTCTTGGATCTTACTGTTGTAACTGTCCACATCCGTTACCACAGTCGCTTTTCCTTTGTCTGTCGGGAGAATTTGGATCGTTGGGTTATTCTTAAGGGAAATGACCGCTCTCCTTTCTAGGTTAGAGAGGTTAGGTTTAGTTCGCCTAGGTGAATGTAGGACTGATCTAACCTTACTTCTGTATTCTTCGTCTTCTTCAATGTCTAATTTCATAGCTGTTTCTTCGACTGTGGTTATTAAACCTACTTTCGGAATATACCTCGGTGTTATGGCATAGTTCAAGCCTTTGTCCAGAACCTGCAAATCGTTTTCGTTCAACTGTCGTTTAGAGATGTTTATGACAGTATTTTTTCGGTTGATATTGGTTGGTTCTTTCTTCTCCTTCATCAACTTTTGGAGTTTCTTCTGCTGAATTTCCTTGTGCATTGCCTTGGTCTTCGAATATTTACTTCTCTTATCCGTATTTATCCTATCAAAGTCTTGTTCGTTCACTCGATTTCGAATAGTTTCTCTAATCTCGTTGGATTGGTCTTCAACCTGGTATTTTCTGAAACGGTGATGTGTGATTCGTTCTTTGACTAACGCTTCGCTGGCTCTATTTACGATTAGTGATACTTTCCGGCTGTGTATCGAAGTTTTGATGTTGAGCCCGGTGGGTATTACGTTGTTATCACGGGCTTTGCAGAGGAAGGTTAAAACAAGCTAGCACTAGAGGAGAACCATCTAACCTTCCTATGCAAAGAAATACTGGTAAGCTTCGACATTGTGAGTCTATTCACAAATGTTCCTATCGAAAAGGCACTAACTACCATAAGGGACAAGTTTGAAAAAGGATGTAACATTAGACGAACGCACGCAACTCTCAGTAAACACAATAATAGAACTTTTGACAATGTGCATTAGAACTACATATTGCCATGTAGAAGACAAATTCCACCAACAGGGGGATGGCGATGGATTCCCACTATCACCCATAGTGGAATACTTTGAAGACCAAGCGATATCCGATTTCACAGAGAAACCAAGGATGTGGTTTAGATACGTGGACGATACTTTCATAGTGCTAGATGAATTCATAGATCATCTAAATAGCCCCGCACCCTCCATAAAATTCACAATGGAATTGGAGTCGGAACAAAAACTGTCATTCCTGGATGTACTTGCACACAGGAATGACAACACTTTCACGACAAGTGTATACAGGAAACCTACTCACACGAGAAGAGGTACCTAGACTACAACTCCAATCACCACAAAAGCGTGAAGTTAGGCGTGGGAAAATGCGTGTACTATAAAGTGAAAACAAGAGAACCTGAACAAAGAAAAAGAAAATATCGCTAGAACATTCAAATAAAATGGCACGAAAAAGTTATATATATATATATATATATATATATATATATCCTGCTTGAGGTAAACTTTTTATTTATGTATTTAATAAAATTAATAATAATTTTTAAGCACCTGGTAACGATTTTCATACCACGAAATTTAAGGAATCTACCTGTTACTGTGACAAGATTTGACACTAGATGGAAGTGGTAGAACGAGGATACCCTCTAACCTCTTTTGGGTAGCCTGTAAGATCTACAATCAAGACTATCTGAATATTGAAAGCTAAATTACCGATTGTCTCTATGCTTTTGTATCACTTATGCTTTGATGCCTTACTGGTGCATATGTAAACAAACTGGACCTATAATGATAATGTCAATCTGTTTTATATCTCATTTCGAACAAATCAATTTTTAGAGTGCAAGATTTCATATCATCTGTTTAGATTTTATACATAGAAAAGCCTGTACGGGTGAATGCATTTAACCTTGCTGCAATGTACTATTGACAGTCTTGTTTCAAACTTTATTGTTTAGATACTGTATGGTTATACTTATGTGCCATGAGGGTGGACTATACAATAACATAGAAATTCACTTAGCATTATAAACTAAATCTATGTTCTTGAGCTAGCGCTGACACTGCTCAATTAAAGTAGCGCAGCTTTGAATTATCCACAATTATGCAGTTAATTTGTAAATTCAATTTACTTTAAAATAACAAAACATAAATTAATTTAATTTACTTTATTATTTAGACTTGGTATCTACTTAAATTATTGATTAATTTAGCCGTTAATTTTTAGGGCTGACTTCGTTCGACATGTTGCAATTTATTTACCAGTAATAGGAATAATATACTACCCTTTTTTTCGTTCTAACACGTAATGTTTGTTGTCCAGATCCTTACTGGTATTTGTTACTTAGCTAGGAAAGTGACTAATGCTCTCTTATTATCTAGGGCTACTTTTATTAAATCCAGCTGGTTCCCTCTCTTCTCTCTTAATTTTTAGCTACCACTTTCGTCACTGTAAGGACACACACCATCTCTATTTTGACCAACCTACCTGCTGACCCCAAGGCTATCTTCGCTCTGTTACTGTAAGTTTGGGTACAGCGTGGAGATTTGTACCAACAGGGTTATAAGCTCTAGTTCGAACGTTAGGTAAGCTGCTGTCGGCCCAGTTGATTCACTTCGTGCAGTATTAATCGCAAATCGTTTCATTATTAGTTTTTCTGATCATTCGGTATGTTTGTCACCAACTAAGATAACGGGTCTAGGTTTATGATCACGATTTTTCAGTTCGACATATGTTCGCCGCCGGATGGTATAATGGTATGAAAATCTCTTTTATTCCAAACACGAAACAAACTTACTGCATAACAGCAGTTACAAATTGAGTTCCGTTATCACTAATAATTTTGTGCGGAAGTCCGAATTGCAAAAATATTACATTAATGAATACCCTAGCACAAGCTTCTGATATCGTACTTTTTAAAGAAAACAACTCCACCCATTTCGTAGATGCAACTTCTACAACGAATTCCGATTGTTCCCATTTTCATCTTCAGGTAGGCTTCCAAATTGATCAATACAAATTGTTTTTCGTAACGTTGAGCGTAAAGTGGGGTTTGTAACAATCCTACAGGTTTCTAGTTTGTAGTTTCATACCGGTGACAATCTGGACAGTTCTTAACATATTCGGTGATACATCGTCGCATTCCAGTAAAAATGTCGTCTTGCTATTCGAATACACGCTGATGTTCCGCAATCCAATTAAGGGTAACGTTCTTTTTAGCCCAATCACTGAGCGTGCGCGAAATTTTTGAAAAATCTTATACCAGCTAGATATGTGCAGGAAGGATTGCACTTCGCCATAGCAGAAGTTTTTCCCGACTCCACCGGAATTCCTTCCGAGGAATAATGTGGCCGAGGTATCTAACATTGGCACACGAGAAAAAGCAATTTTCACGCTTCGCACGTAACTTACATTAACGGATTCGCGCGAAAACGGTTTTCAAATCGTCGATATGTTCATCAAAAGAAGTGGACAACACTATCAAATCGTTGAAATAAGCCAGTACCTGAATATTCCCAAAACCATTACGAAATTGATAGAGCAGACGTTGAAATACCGCTAACGCGTTTCTCAAACCGAAAGGAATACGATTATAGGGATAGGTTCCAAAGAGCGTAACAAATTCAGTTTTGTCGCGATCTGCCTCATTTACACTTATCTGGTGATAAGCAGTATTACACCTTTTTCTAAATTTAGGGGCAGTTACCAATGTCTGAACAGATATTTAAGAATTCGATGTCAGTCAGACCGATGAGAGGTGCGATAACGTTATTGCCACTGTGCTTTGTAATTTGAAGCCGGTTAGGCCATGCGGTTCTTTTCAAACAAAAACTCATAAGATGTTAACTTTAATTTGGGCGCCACTGACACAACTAAATTCGCCTACCGTTCAACCAGAAAGTGTTGAAGATGGAAGCTCAATCTCTCTCACTATCTGATCCTTACCTTTACTCGACTGGCAACTGATCTCACTGGCTGGTTTCTTTAATTTACTTAAATAATTAAATAAATGTTTAATCAACTCAAAATAATAAGGTTTATTCATTAACACACAACATTCATATTATTTCTGGTTAATAATTTTCCACAAACTAAAACCAAACAAAAATAATTGTGCTTGGTTATTTTCACACTTTAATTAAAACCCAATCTACCCAATAATAACTATTTATAAACATATAATATTGATGACGATTATCGCTAGAACTTAAGTAACTTCTATACATGTAACTTTATAAAATACATTTTATACCTTATATACATTTGTTTTTTTTTCGACACCTTCTATATACAAAACTCGACTATAGACGATAAGAAATGTTTGCAGTTCTCGCTTTTTAATTACTTAAAATTATAATCCAATACTCAAAACTAGCGAGAAATTCTGATAAAACTACAACTTGGCAACAGTGCTCAAAAAAATACTTCTGCAAACACCCTTGACAGATTATTTTATGCTACTTGCAATTATTATAAGATGTTTGCTTCGTTTTTAACTGTTTTTTTATTTACTTTTGCTTCGCATGGCATTTATTTTACCAATTAATTTTAATTTTGCACTAAATCATAGCTGCATGCGATTTATAATATTAACAATGATTTTTATTTTACAAAGAGTGAAATTTTTCGTTACAATAATGCTTGGTGGTGGTATAACATAAATAATTTCAATAATGAAGATTTCCGAAGTGTTATACGAATTTTGGTGAGTTCATTAATACCAAAACAACAACTACTAATTATTTTGTATTCAACGGACACACTGGACGCAAAGTGAGTATCAACCTAAATAATGATTTGTAATTGACCATCTTATTTTTACTTGCAGCATATATACGATGTTACTTAATTCCAATATCCAATGCAATAATGTATTCCCAACGATTAAGGTCACTAACCTCTATTCACAGCTGAGTATCGCCCGCTCGAAATTTACTTGTGGTTCGTTAACGGTTCACTTAGGCATATTCGAACTTCGATACGTTCATCAATGAAATAATCCTCGGTACAATTCTCCACTTCCCAATCTACACTCAATTAATTGTGCGGATTGTGTTACTTATACTAATACTACGTAAAATCAAAATAATCTTCAAAACGAAAATTGAAATCAAAATTATCGGAGAAATGCAAATCGTACAACGTATATACAAAAATACAAAAATCAAAAGGAAAAACACTAAAAACCCTATGGGAGAGAACAATGTAAGTGAATATTTGATCCATATAAATTACCTTCGTCGTAGGGTTTTCGGATGATAATTCTGCTTATCGTGGATTGTCATTGTTTTGATCCCCACACTTGGGTGCTGACAGAATATAACATTCACAATGACTCAATTCGGTATATCTGCCTGTCGAGTAGTTATGGCTTGATCCCTTAACCAAGGCGGCTCTTAATAAAGCAGTTAATTACCATAATTACTTCCTTAAGAAATTTTGCAGCATTTCTCAAAAATTGCCGTGGAGAAAGTGAATTTATCACCCAAAGTTGTGAAAAACTTCAATTTTAAAATGATAGAAGCATTCACAAATCCAAACATCTTAACTCGATTAAATTGTGTTAAATGTGTTTTTTGGCTGGCAAATTTCATTGTTAGCTTTCGTCGTAGAGAGTGTTCTGGTTTGTCATCTTTGAGACAGTTTAATAATATTTAATTTTATGACCTAGTTATTCTTTACTAAAAAATGTTATAGTTGGCTTTATATTTCCCAAACTGTTATACTAATAGCAGGCTTATGTTTATGTTTTAATTTTTCAAATTTGACAAAATTGTTTACTACATCTTTAACAATTTTTAACAAACATTACTACTGACGAAGGTAACTGTAAGTGTTATCGAAACGTTTAGATTGTATAATTTAAAGTACACCATTAAAAAATCCCAAAAAAGATAAGTATTTTATTATGAGTGTTAATGGTGAAAGTTTACATTTTCATATAACCAACTGACAGTTTTAAATTTTTCTAGTTTCACCGCTAAGAAGTTTTGATTAATCGATGTGCGGTGTGTGAGTGTTTTTTTTACAAGGATTGATTGTCTTTCAGGTAACTTACTTCCTATAATTTTATGTTAAAACAAAATTGTTACAATGGAGATTACAGTTGTA
The DNA here is from genome assembly GCA_036346205.1 of Vesta saturnalis. Classification (NCBI taxonomy): domain Eukaryota; kingdom Metazoa; phylum Arthropoda; class Insecta; order Coleoptera; family Lampyridae; genus Vesta; species Vesta saturnalis. The sequence goes on from JARFJB010001836.1 coordinate 905,034, forward strand.
TCTTTTAGCACGGTTTGTTATTTTGTCTCTATGATATACGGGATCCCGTTTGTCAATTTCAATCAATTTAATCAATTTACTTTTAATCGTATATACAAAGTAACGATGGGTTTTATTGATACGATTATCGGACTGTCGTCTTTATCATTCACAATGGAAACGTCCTTGTACACGGAAGGGTATAAAATAATTCAAAGTGATTTTCAATGAAGTGTTTATAGGGGAAAATTGTTAAATTAAGTTAACCAGGTTTCTCTAAAACACTACTTATTATTTTTCTTTAATGCAAAGTGAAAATATACTACATTTTAACACAATATTACGATCCGCATAACAACAGCTGTTGATCGGTGATAGCAGATGAATGTTATTGGTTTCAATGTACTGAATATACGTAAACGAGAATGAAATTAAAGGGATTTGTAAATTAATGATCTTTAAATAGGGTTATGGATGGTTGACTAAAATTCTTGATTAAAATTTTCTTTTTATTTAATTTACAATAACCTGGAATATTTCCAAGCTAAACTTCTAGATTGTACTGTGATTATTTTTAATCGGTTTCTTTTAATAAAATAGTATTTTTCGAGCAGGTTTGTTTGTCAGGTGAATTCGGATATGCTTTTGTAAGTTATGGATCGGGAACTTATACGGGATGGTAATTATAAATCTCACTTACGGCCAGGCTGTTTGGCCTCAGCCGTCTAAATGAGGAGTTTTTGCGATTCTAGTTATCTAGGACTGGTTGAAACTTCCAGATATACAGAATCTAAAAGTTTAATATGACATTAGATGGATAAGCTCCCCTGCAGTCCAAGTTAGGAAACTCAGAGCTAGACAGAGTAACTTTTATTAATAGGGAATTAGAGGGATAAGCTCCCCTGCAGTCCAAGTTAGAAAACTCAGAGCTAGACAGAGTAACTTTTATTAATAGTGAATTAGGTGATTGGGTTTTTGTCTTCCAAAAAGAACCTAGCTAAACAGTGATCCTACAGACGTCGCTAAAATGCCTCGCCAACTGAATAGAACCGTAATGTCCTTAGGAGACCACCGAATTTCGTCAGCAGTTTTTCCTAAGTACGGTACTAATAGCTAGTTCCTTTCAAATCGGGATTTATATAGGTATTAAGATGTAAACAGGTAATTTCAACTTATTTTCTTTTAAATTAATTTGAAGTTAACCTTGGAATAATCAACAATTTAAGTTTATACTGGATAAACTTTAAGAGTCGGTCAGGTTATGAATTATTCTCGAAGGGAGAATTTTCACGAAGTGCAGGATTTCGGATTGGTAATAAATTATATCAGGTAATAAATTATTATTGGAACGGAATTGTAGACGATATTCTACAGGAAATCTACGAAGATGAGTATCGTAGACAGATAATGCTGAATTATGAAGGAAAAGGAAAAGGCCACGTATTTTATTCCCTCCTCAAGGGGAGGGCGGGCTGCTCGAGCTTTCCGAGCTCCTTTAGCCACAATCATGGATTCCCAGCATACATACATACATTACATATATATACATGGTGGTATTAGGGATGGGTGTGGTCAGGATAGGATCGGAAGGAACGGAGTTAGGGTTCTGAGGGGGAAAATACTACCCCAGAATTCGCCTAAGCAGCCGCACATGGTGTGCATATACGCAGTGACCATGCCGCTACATGTGTATGAGCAAAACCCCCTGAAAAAACCTCATACAAGGTAGACGGTAACGGGAATCAAACCCATTACCTCCCGAATGCTAGGCAGGTCGTGTCACCACTACGCTACCAGCTCGATGCTGAATTATGTGCAAATTTTCGGTTTTATACCTGGTCTAGAAAGGGGGGTTTAGGTGGGACGGAACGCGATGGGTTTGCACATCCACAAGAGGGGATACTGCGCGCACGCAAAATTGTCGTTTGTTATCATACCTGGATTCTGAAAGCGTAAATGAATTGGTATATACAAAATTATCTTTATAATTTCTTTATTTTAAAATTTATTTCGCTCACCGTATTTCTGGGTCGTTACACTGTGATGTATATCGTTTACTTAATTCCTTCCACAAATGACGATACTAATTACAAAATTCGTAATTCTTCAACTATCTACATTTTTTTTTTAATTTTACATATTTACGTTTTATGCTATATAATTGTTTCCCAACTTCGTACATTATGAGTACCAAATAATTTAAAATTTTAATGCGACGAAATTTGTCTATATTTACTATGTACCATTATTAAACCACTGGGTCTTTCACATTCATCGATAATTTGGTCTCCTAGGATCTGTCAATTTCTTCCTGTATCATCTGATTTCTTGCTGGTGCTAATCGATAAGGTGGTACGGAGGTGGGTGAGTGATCGCTTGTGTTAATGTACAGCATAGGAAGTAAGATCTCCCCCCGCTTTAAAGATATCTTCATTATCTTTAATAAATTGTTAAGCGTGTTGCGTTGCCTATTATCTAGCATCGTTCCTTTATCATAAAGCAAGGTCTCAATATTCTACAGTACTAGAACATCATGTTCAGCGGTGAGATGAGAACCGTCAAAATTCAGTTTAAACTTTATATTTTCCCACTCATTAAAGTTCCAAACTCCATCTGAAACATTCAAGGTAAGTTTAGCATCATTCACAAAGTCTAGATCCAAAAGTGTACAATTTCGTGCGTCAGGGAGTACAATGAAATTTGTTGGTATGGTTCGCCCCTGTGTATGACATTTACTTGGGTTGCCAATACATTTTCTAACCCTTCACTTCCGTCAGCCAACTTAACAATAAGTTGCTTGCTATCAAATGAATGTAGCAACGCTTTTAGCAACTAGTATTCCGTAGATCCGGCTACACTTTGTTTTGGTGCCGTGCGCTTGTTGCTCTTGTATTATTCATCAAAGTAGCAGAATTATTGCTCAACCAATAACAATGTTTACGTTCCCTGTTGAACAAACCGATTGATAGGTAATGAAAATCTACTCACAGTTTCAGATATATTGTTTATATAATATCTTCACGTCTACTGATTTTCGTTTGAATTGAGACAAAGCGTGCTCTAATTCTACCAAAACTTACAGAATTTTATTTTATCACAAGAAAACGTTGCTATTTTAAAAACTGATTTAACATTAATAATGAACTTCACATTATTTACAGATTAATTCCGCTAAATTAGTGATAGTGTCTTTAATATTGCACCATTGTTATATATCTTCCGATAACTCACACACAAAAATAACAAAAAATAATGACTACCGGTTACAAATAATTTTGCAGCCTTCTACTGGCCCCACGTTGGGCGCCAATTGTACAGCTTATTTAATTATAAGCTCTTTTTTATTACTGTTTTAGGGAGTTCAGAAGAGAAGATGGTTACAAAAGTTTTACGATTTAAATCATTTAATGAATATGTCAACTCATTAGTTTGTATAAAAACAAAAGAATTTTGTATTATATATTACTTAAAATAATTCAACTGAAAACTGAACTGCAAAACAGCATATAAATGACTTGGTTTCAGCATCGACGGTCAATCTCAAAGGAATGGCAACACACACGTGCGTAGAATCGATAGGGTCCGATTAAGGCTCGTATGGCTCGTTACACTACGTAAATAATAGCAAAATTAGTATTCTGTAATTCTGTGAATATTTATTTCACATAAATTTGTTTTTTTTAATAACTGTTTAGACTTGATATAATCCGTTGTATGATATTAAACAGTAAAATATCATACAATAATAACAGTTAGTATTCTGAACAGTTCTTTACAAAATCCCACATAAAATCTCTGTGCAGCTATTGAAACAATTGGTAGTATGTTTTCAAACTACAGCTGAGATGGAATTATTGTTAATATTCTTGGATCTGATGAACATTCGAGCTGATGTGTGAAAGCTCCAATAGATTTTCTGTTCTGAACAATGTTAGTAGAATCTACGAAATGAATAGAGACATCCAAAAGCTATTATATAGATTCAAAGATACTTTCCACTGATTGAGATTTTAAAGATATTTCTGGAAGTAAGCTACTAAAAAAGGATTAATATTTAAACACCCTTCACGGAAGTGATTCGATTCGAATCGCAATATGTTGAACACGGTTCACTTGAAGATGGTTGGTGCGACTCAACAGAAACGTCGTAATCGAGGAGATTGTTCCTTTAAGAACCAATTAAAGCAGCGTATAAAAAATCTGTGGTAATTTAATTATTAATTATATAATGAGTTAGAATTAAATTTTTCATTTTGCAATCTGTATATTCAAATGCAATGGAAGCCCTTTGTCCAAACATGATAATTGTGCTAGGAATATTACTAACACAGCCACTTTCTATACCCAGTGACGAAATGTCTTTCTCGAAACTTAAATAAATAAAGAATTAGTTACATTTCACATGTGATAAGAACAGTTATATGATCTGTTTTCTTTATATATTAAACAGAATAAAGTTTATATTATCAGGAACCATATCAATTATTGTTATTGTTATTATTAGCGGTTTTAAGGGCGCCTACCATAAGTTGCATCGGAGTCATTACATGCTAAACCCGACCCTGGTGACATGTATAAATTCTGATGCCTACTGATGATACAATTTTACTAAGAGAAAATTCGAGGGCTTTGTATACAACGTTGAGGGACCTTGATGAAACATGTGTGATTCAAAGGTTAACGTAGACAAAATCAAGGTGGAGTGTTTAATTGTAAATTGTAAAAGAGGTTAGCGTATTTACCATAGATGATTAGATTGTAGAACAAATTGATCTATTCCTGTAGAATGCTTACTGCAAATGGTAGAATGGACATGTTAGCACGAGAGAATTTATTTGTGTACACCATGCAGGTCTGGTCTAAATGGTACGCCACTGAAATTTTTAGTAGAACGTTGAGTATTATGTAAAATCATATTTAAATGTTGTATAAAGGTTTATGAGTTAGAAGAATTATAATACTCCGACATCTGATATTCAGTTTTTATAAATAACTGGCCCTCTTGGTTCGGACCAAAGATCTACAATCTGCAGGAAATCTTAAGTAATACAAAAATTTTCAGAATCATTAGCTTGTAAGTAAATTTTGGGATTGGTCGGCCACACGATAACGGCTTCTTCTCGAAGAATTGGACGTCGAGTTCTTTGTCATAGAAAACTAAAACGCTCTTAAAGATAACTCAGTCAAGCCGTAACGATCAACAATGTTTGAGTTCGGAATGTAACTACGTAATTTTAGCATTTGCTCTTCTGAAAGAAAGCAGCCTCCAAAAGAAATGGAGTATAATTTAGAAACGGTGAGAGAGGTAGTTCTAATACTAAACCTACTTCAGCTGTAGACAAAACTAGCATGGTCACCTCAAAGCAAAATACAGTACAGGATCTTCACTCATAAGCATATTGTGACCTACCGAATTGACAGGAGCACAAAATAAGGTTATCTTAGCTTTAAGAGGTGGTGGGTAGTTATAAGGGGTGGTGGGTAGTTGTATTAAATGGTGGGTAGCTAAGAATATTTACTTTACTTTCCTTCCGCTAGTACTCTTGGGGTGAATAAGGGCTTGAAACCAATAATCAAGGTTTACAAAATGAACAATAAACGAGTAATAATGTGGAGTCAATGAGTTTAACCTGATTCTGATGGGATTGATATGTACAGTTTATGTATATTGGTAAATAATTTAGCTTAGTAAGTGTACTTAGGTTAAGCTAGACCTTAAACTTAAGTAGGAATAAATCACATGCTGAAAAATCAGGGGATCTTGCGGTCCACGAAAGGTCGCAATGTTTAAAAATGAGTCGGCCCAGAAAAAGTTCCCTTAAGCAGTATGCAGTATGACTTGTAGCCCCGTCCTGCTGAAAATAATTGATGTCCGGAAACTTAGGTACCTCTTCCGTCACAAATGTTCTGATCATGTGTGTGTAGCGGTTTGCCATAACTGTTGTGGTGTTTCCTCTATCGTCTTGGAAAAAATGTGACCCAATAATACCAAAATCGCTCCTGGGTTTTCGTCATCCCAATAGCGACTATTCTGCTTGTTTACATATCCGTTTAAATGGAAATGTGCTTCACCTGACATAAACATGTGGTGAATAGAGTTTTCATCATCATATACACGTCGCAATATTTCTTCGCTGAAAAGTCTGCGAGCAAGCATATCACCATCTTTCAACTCTTGGACGACTTGAATTTTGCAAGGGTGGAATGATAAGTCTTTATGTAAAATTCGTCGTAACGATGTGACCCTAATGTTTAATGCAGAATCATGTTTCACTGCAGAACACAGTGGACTACGTGTTAATGCTACTCGGACTTTATTGCCCCTTTATGCTTCAAGTTTAATGTGGAACCAGTTTCTTCAAACTTTCTTACCCACTGTATAATTGCATAGGCGGATGGCACATTTTCATGTCGAGGAACATTGAAATTATTACGAAACAATCGTTGCACCGAAGTCACACACTCTCCATGTTTATGAAGCGATTTTACGCAAAACGCACGCTGAACGCCTAGCCACTTCTCCATGTTTCTGTTTCAATGTCAGTAACTGTCAAACAATACTCAAGTCATAGAAACATTGACCTTGGCAAAAAAAATTTGGCCGCAAAATCTCTTGATCTTTCGGTATGCGATTTTTTTTGCAGATTTCTGAAGAAGCGGGATATAGGGTAATTAATAGACCACAAACCTTATCGGAATTAGCATCGAACAATAAATTGTACGAATTCAACCTGTCCTGCTCCGTCGAATAACCGGAAATTTTCAATCTAAGTTAGAATAGTGTTTACAAAGACTGGTTCTATTTGAGCGGAATTATTTTTAAAACATAAAATTGCATACTTTCTTCTACTCAAACCTGTAAAAAAACTTTTGAAAATAAACATTTTCTGAATAAATGGGCCTTCAAGGTTTCCCGCTTCACTGGCGGACCCTGTATATATGTCAATGAACAATAATATTAGCGTCGACTGCTAGACCTTTTAAAAAAAATTAAAACCATAAAGTAAAATTCTGGCTCCATTATTTCTTTCTACGCAAAATTTTAAAACGAAAATATTTATTAATCTTTGTGTACACGGAAAAAAAATATACCGTTAATACACGGATAGGTACGTTTGTACCTATACGTAAATTTCTACAATTTAACCCTTTGCGCACGCAGATGAGTTTAACTTACAGCATGATTTGAAGTACAGTGCCGTGCAAGTGTAGCTATTTAAGTAGTACATTCTTTTACGGATACCAGTTACTAATAATAGCCTAAACATTGTGTATTGCTTAACTGTTATTTGAGTAGTTATTGTTGATAATGAAGAACAAAAGAGAAGTGTCGAATTTAGAATACAAACGATAGGCATCATCGTGTTTTTTAAGTATTTTTTAGAAATGTAGAATTACGTTTATTTCTAGTATGAGCTACGGGCAACAGCAAAGTTATTTACGGTCTCTTATGGATGAAAGTGATTCTGAAAGTGACGGGGCGAATGACAGTCATGATGTAGATGATGTTAACGACAATTGACTTCCACTACGGGCAGATAGTGTTCAGAACGTTCAGGTACCTTAGCTTTTGAGCCATGTTTAGTGCAAAATAATCACTTTTACTTTTGTTTTCAATTTTTGTTATCAAATAGTTTTTACATCTATAATAATAGATTATGTTATATAATATGGACGTTAATTTTAATCTTAACTTATTGTAGGACGATAACGACGCATCTGATGTAGAGGATGTATTAGCTGACACTAACCTGCTAATTGAATTGCATTCAGATGATGAAGATGAAGTGCATGATGCCGATGAATTTGAACCTGATAGAGATTGTAATTGGAGTAAGCTAATATTACGTGGAAAAGACAATACTGTGTGGAACCGAAATCAACCACCCCATACTCAAACTCAGCAGCGTAACATATTTCGTCAAAAGCCAGGACCAATAAAATCTACAACAAAACTTTCTCCAATTGAAGTGTTCAAATGCATATTATCTGATGAAATGTGTTCTATTATCACAAGAGAGACAAATAGAAAAGCCTCCAAAGCGTACGAAAAATGGAACAAGGACAATGCAGACAAACCCACTAAACAGTGGCAGATTCTTACTGAACAAGAATTTTTAGGTATTTGGGCGTTCTGATTACTGCTGGAGTGCGATATTCCAATTCAGAACATATACGGGAGCTATGGAAATGTGATGTATATCCACTGTACAGAGCGACGTTACCAATCACTAGATTTTGTGAAATAACTCGTTTTATTCGATTCGACAACAACGAAACACGAGAACAACGGCTATTGACTGACAAAGCAGCTGCAATTACTGATATATGGCTTATGTTGAATCAAAATTTGCGATTGAATTACGTTGCATCTGAATGTCTTGTCATTGATGAACAACTATTTCCTTTTAGAGGGCGCACAAGGTTTACCCAATATATGCCGTCAAAACCTGCTAAATACGACATCAAAATCTGGTGGATATGTGATGCTAAATCCGCATATCCTCTAACAGGACAAATTTATACCGGCAAACCAACCACGGGGCGAGAGACAAATCAAGGTGAAAGGGTCGTCCAGGATTTAGCACTTCGATACAAAAATACCGGTCGAAACATCACAATGGACAATTTTTTTACATCCCTACCAATTGCACAACTTTTACTGTCATGAAATTTGACTGTTGTGGGTACGCTGAAAAAAAAATAAAGCGTGCATTCCCCCTGAGATGATGGCCAATAAAGAACGTCAACCTCTTTCATCCATTTTTGGGTTTAGTGAAGATAAAAAAGTTACCCTGTGTTCATATGTGCCTAAAAAAAACAAATCAGTCATTTTACTGTCTACCATGCACAACGACAATAATGTCAGTGGCGAAAAGAAAAAACCTGAGGTTATCCACTTTTACAATTCCACCAAGGGTGGTGTAGATAATATGAATAAGCTGGTAACACATTATTCTATGAAACGTAGGACCCTTAGATGGCCTCTTGCTTTATTTTACAATATAATTGACATTGTATGTCTAGCTAGCTATATAATTTACACCGAAAACAATCCTTCGACAAGGAAATCTTCGCATAGTCGTAGAACATTCTATCAAGATTTAGGGCGCAGTTTAGCAATGCCTTCTATTGAAACAAGGTCAGAATTGCCACACGTAGTAAAAATATTTTCCACGAAGATTGCCATAGAAGCTATGATAGGACACCCACTTGTTAGAAATACACCTGCATCAATGGGCCCAAGCTGTTCAAAGAAAAAGGCACCTAAACAAGTTGTTGGTTCTTGCTATTTGTGTCGTGCCCAGAACAAAATCCAAAGAAAAACACGAAAGTCCTGCACAGAATGTAGTCGTCCAGTTTGTAATGCGCACTCACAAAATTTTTGTAAGTGTTATACCTGCATGGTATAATTTTTGTTAAAACATTAAATGACTTAAAACATTTACTATTTTGTCTTAATAATGGCGCAAGCTCACCCCTATACACCAATTAACAACATAAAATAACGTGTTTCTACTAGGGTACACTTGTACCTATCCGTGCGATAACACATTATAAATGTTTGAAGTACAAAAAGTGGGGATTTCTAATACATAAACACATTTAATTCGTAATTAAAAATTATTATTAATTTTATTAAATACATAAATAAAAAGTTTACCTCGAGTAGGATTCGAACCTACGACCTGTACTTTGCTAGAGTACTTTAGCAAAGTACCGGTCGTAGGTTCGAATCTCGAGGTAAACTTTTATTTATGTATTTAATAAAATTAATAATAATTTTTAATTACATATTTACCTTTGTACTTATTCGTTCATAACAAAAACTTATAATACATTTAATTCGGTTTAGCATCCTTATTATTACTATGTCTAAGATGTCACAGAAGCATAACACTTTAAATTAAATAAACGTTAACAAAAAGTTTAGTTGAAAATCCAAAAGGTGCAGCTGTACCTGTTCGTGTACATAAGGGTTAAAGGAAAAGTAAAAACGTATATGACGTAAAATACACATAGACAAAACAACATATGCGAATCGATACAGAGAATAAGGACTTGAGCGTAAGAGACGAACTCAATAAACACTCAACGACAATCAAATATTTAGGATCAATTATACGCTTTCTTGAGACATGCAGATGAAAGTGGCGAAAACGAAGAAAAGGAAAATTAAATTAGAATTTTTAACAGCATAGCACAGAGCATTGTCATGAGCAGGGCAGAAAAATGGCCGATCACAAAACAACTACAGATAAGTACAAACAGTTAATTAGTTCAAATTGGACAATGAAATGGTATAGACCCGTAAAACGAATGAATTACGTAAACTGGCAAACCAGCTGGAAAAAGTAAGAGAGGAGCATTTCAAAACAAACATGAAAAGAAATACCGAATTTCTGGATCTTCAAGAAATTTTGGAGAAAAAGAACGATTAAATTAAAATAGGAATAATAAAATAATAATAATGTTTTTTTCAATTTTTCAAATTTCACAAAATTATTTCAACATCTTTAACAATTTTAATAGATAATATTACTACTGGCGAAGATAACTGTAAGTGTTATCGGAACGATTAGATTGTATAACTTTAATATACAAATACATCATTAAAAAACCCAAAAAATATAAGTATTTAAATATGTGTAATAATGGTGAAAGTTTACATTTTCAAAATAGGAATAAAGTCAAGAAACAGGCAATCGTTTCCAATTCAGCATTTGTAACAGTTATCATAACGCAATAGCTATTTGTGTGCGCAAAATGATATATTGTAGATTGAAAGAGATAGTTGCCGCGCGATGAAGGAGCGCGGCAATCTCTTGAAATCGACAATGAATTTGCGCTCGAATTACACACAAGATTTTTTCTACAATCGAGCAGTTCACATATTTCCAAAAATTTATTTAATTTGATGAATGAAAATTAAAAGTACAGTTTTTACATTTTTTTATAACAATTCCAGACGCTGAAGAAAGTCTAGATGAGTTTGAAATTCTATGTTCCGCCATTGTCACTGATTCAACAATTTGCACTTTAGATGATTCACCTTTACTCAAGATTTTCTGTGCCGTTTCAATTTTATTATTAATGCTTTCTTCAATGTATCCCTCAGCTGTAGAAGAACTTTTTCAACCTCCATGACGTTTCAGTTGGATGATACCACCTCCTCCATTAACTAAAAGAGTAGCTGACGTGTGACGAAAACTGTGGCCTGTACAGGGTGTCCCAACGATAGAGTAAAGTAAGTTTATGCTTAACTAGAATTATTTGTGTAAATATTGTATTGACCATGGGGTAGAGGTAAGAAGTGTGCATTTTTTAAAATATTGGAAGTTATACAGGGTGTGCCAGAAAAGCAGGATGTGAAAAAGTATGATTTTTTTAAATAGAACACCCCGTATTTGATTTTAGTTTTAATTCTACGTGTCCATACAAACATATTTTGTCATACAAAATATTGGTTGAAAGTTTTTAGTTCTTGAGATATTCGCGTTTAAAGATTATTATGGTCATTTTCGTGGGGTTGATGAATGGGCAATTGTTACGTTATTTCACAATAAAAAAAATTGATATTTCGTGTGAAAAATGAGTGATATTATACTAACGTTTAGACCGAGTAGTATTTCTAATTTTCTCAACAGGGTGTTTGTTATAACCATTCAAATTTGAAAATTCTCAAATTAAAAAAAAACAGTTTTTTTTAATTGCACACCCTATATATTTTTATTTCATTTTATTCGGGATTAAAAAATCTATCATTTTTGTCAAATATATCCTATATCTATCTTTGATAGTTTTCGAGGAATTTCGATTTTTTCACACTAGCTACTTTATTTTCGATAACGTTGCATTGCATGGATCTTGGTAGCCATGGAAAATAATAATTGCGTTACTAAGATACAAAAGTTTCCTACTTTTCAAAATAAACACATATTAAATTTGTCGTTTTCGCATTTAACTTGTTATCAATTCTTGTATCAATTATGGATTATTCGACAAATGAATTAATTGATATGATATACGTGTTGGGCGAGGCTGAAAAAAACCCTTTATTGGCACAACGAATCTACAAAATGAAATATCCTGAACGTCGAATACTTACTACTGTTGGCTTGGAAAATTTGATGGATAGATTTGATTCTAGCGGTAGTGTTAAATACTTCAAACGTAAAGTTGTTAATAAAAGGGCAGCTAATGAAGAAAAAGAACTTGAAATATTATTAAATATTCAAGAAAATCCCCAAGTGAGTTCTAGAACATTAGCGACGATATGTGATACCTCCAAATCAAACGTGAATCGAACAACGCTGAAGTATAAGTACCATCCCTATCACATTGAGCTTCATCAAGAATTGCGAGAAGAGGATTTTGCAAGACGAATTGAATTCTGCAATATCATTAATCAACGGCTGCAATTAAATAACAACTTTTTGTGCTCCATAATGTTTTCCGATGAGGCGACGTTTAAAAGTAATGGGGCTGTAAATCGGCATAATATGCACTATTACGCCATTGATAATCCATTTTGGCTACGAGAAGTTCAAAACCAAAATTATTGGTCACTAAATGTGTGGTGTGGTATACTTAATAACCAAATTATCGGTCCCTATTTGTTTGATGATCCATTAACGGGCCGCAGCTATTTGCATTTGTTACGTGAAGAATTGCCTGTGTTACTTGAGGATATCAATTTAGAAGGACGACTAAATATGTGGTTGCAACAGGATGGTGCACCTCCACATTTTTATCGGGGCGTAAGGGAATTCTTGAACCAGCAATACCCGGAAAAATGGATAGGACGTAATGGCTTTATATTATGGCCACCCAGGTCATGCGATTTAACTCCACTGGATTTTTTCCTATGGGGATACATAAAAGATCGGGTGTATATTATTAAACCTACAACAAGGGAGGACATGAAAAATAGAATTCGCGAAGCTTGTCGCACAGTGACCCCTCTTATGTTATCCAAAGTGAGACAGAACATGAGAAAAAGGCTCAATATGTGTATTCAGCCAGAAGGCCGTCTATTTGAGCATTTACTAAGACGCAATGTTGAATAATTATTGAATTACTGTTTCTCATTAATAAAAACTGTTAATATTCTCGCTTAGGTGGTTTGTTTTATTTCGTCGCAATTGTTTTCCATGGCTACCACGATCCACAATGATGTTATAGTATCGTATGTAACGTAGCTAGTGAGAAAAATCGAAATTCCTCGAAAACTATCAAAGATAGATATAGGATATATTTGACAAAAATGATAGATTTTTTAATCCCGAATAAAATGAAATAAAAATATATGGGTGTGCAATTAAAAAAACTGATTTTTTTAATTTGAGAATTTTCAAATTTGAATGGTTATAACAAACACCCTGTTGAGAAAATTAGAAATACTACTCGGTCTAAACGTTAGTATAATATCACTCATTTTCACACGAAATATCAATTTTTTATTGTGAAATAACGGAACAATTGCCCATTCATCAACCCCACGAAAATGACCATAATAATCTTTAAACGCGAATATCTCAAGAACTAAAACTTTCAGCCAATCTTTTGTATGATAAAATATGTTTGTATGGACACGTAGAATTAAAACTAAAATCAAATACGGGGTGTTCTATTTAAAAAATCATACTTTTCACGTCCTGCTTTTCTGGCACACCCTGTATAACTTCCAATATTTTAAAAAAATGCACACTTCTTACCTCTACCCCATGGTCCATACAATATTTACACAAATAATTCTAGTTAAGCATAAACTTACTTTACTCTATCGTTGGGACACCCTGTATATAATTTATAATCTGATAAATTCAAATACTGGGCGATTTCACAGGGTATTTTTCCAATTCCCACCACTTGTTTAGAGCATTTTCCGTTACAATATCGTAGAAATAGACGATATGGGGTGTCGTCATCTGACGGTCTCAGCGCAACATACCTTCTGTAGAATGACAAAAATCAAGTTCTTTACTATTAGTAACAGTAAAGACACGACTTTTTCTTGTTTTTGAGTCAGGAATTTTTACTATTAATAGCGAATCTTTGTCTTCAATGTCTTCTATGGTCATTTTCACAAGTTCATCTCGTCTACATGCACCGAAAACTCCCATAATTAATACTACCTGTCAATAAAATAGCTTATTAATATTTACAGAGTAATGAATAGTGTTATTTACCTTTTTCATTAAAAATATTTCATCTGGCGCTTCAAAGAGGAATTTGAACAATTCTTCTTTGGTGAAAGTTCTTGATTTTTTTGGTTTGTATCCTACAGATTGGCGTTTTAGGTATGCGATTAGCTTCGTATATTGGCTGATGTCAATATTGCTTCTTACAGATAACACAGATCGTAGCATTGAGTACACCGACCAAAGTGCAGCAGAGTTCATAGTTTTAGCTTTTTCACTAAAGTAAGCCATCATTACGTTTTCAGTGTACCTTCTAACTTTCCTTGACTTACACCATGTGATGAAGAGCTCGTACTGCTTTTCATACTTCTCCCGCGACTTTTCTGGCAATAGGTTTAATGTCGCGACTTTAGCGGCGCTTGCAATTCCAGGTGGTGTACATGAAAAATCACTACAATCATTTTCTTCTTCCATTTTTGCTGCTTCACGCTCACATACGATTATTATTTAGGAAATTTTTCATTCAAATGAAAGATGTCATTTACTCGTTGTCATTGGATACTCTGAGCAATGCATATTTGATTTATAGTTAATAATTGGGAGAGCGAGCGTTTTTTTTTTATTTAGTCGCTTATAAGCGACAAAGTGACATTCCTCGAAAAAGATGACGTTTGCGTTGTCAAATACGAGTGCAAATGCCTACTTTGGATATCAATTGTAGAAAAACTGTATTTTATAACTGAGAATTGTAACCTTTAATCAAGTAGATTATTTTTGTTTTAACGTATTTCCAACACAAATAGAACACACCGATAATACAAAAGGAAAGAATGGAATTAATAATACGACAACGGATATATCCGAATTCCACCATAACGTTTTTACCTTTCAACCTATATGTACATCTGTAGGTATAGAAGAAGGTTATGCAATTGATTTTTTTTTTCACTAACGCTAAATGGACTTATTAGCTCATTTTACGTTTGAAAAAATGTTCGCCAAGGTCGGCTATAATGTCTGTATGTGTGGATGTATGAATGTATGTGTCCACGATACCCCCAGAACGAAAAAACGTGTAACAACCTTTTTTTGTGGTTGTATTAAAAAGTACATTAATTTAAGAATCGTTCATCTATTTGGCATAATATTAGAAAAGTTTTTAATTATTTACATGTAAAATTGAGAAAGGCAACTTAAATTGCATTTCCTAGAACAAATCTTTTGGGTGTAATATTACATAAATAGTTTTAGTTCCCTTTCTTAAAAAATTTGATTTATATTGTTGTATTCGCGCAAGCGTGAAGATTTTTTAGGGGAAATACACTTCAGTTATTCTGAAAGCTTTTTTGTAATTCACTTAATGCTGAATGTTAACAGCAAATAAGCATGATTTTTACTTAATTTTTTATATTTTGGTGCCATCAGAATTTTGGTGGTAAGTTATTTTTTCTCATTATATTTTAAAACTAAAGCCTTTGCTTTTTTTAGGCACCTTTCACCTTTTACTTACTTTTTAAGTACTTATTTTCAAGTATGCACTTTTATTTTTTAAGTACTTACTTTTAAGTACGCACCTTTTAATCACTTAATTTGTATACTTAATAATCTTTAATGGCACGTATAAGTCAATAGTTTATTATACTCTTATTTTATATGGCAAGTTTTACATGAGTTACCTTTACAACGCAAGTTCTACATTCTTTTACAAATAAATTTGGCGAATAAACTTCAAGGAAATTCCATATTTTAAGGATAACTAAGCAAGATATTGACCTCACCATATGAACCATTCTGCTTCATAGTACCTGTAACAGTGTATATACAGAACAGTTAAAAGGAAAAGTTTTTTTTTATAATTTAGTATAGTTCATGACTTTTGAATTTTTTCTCGTTTTCAAACATATATTAAATAAACTTATGTAACTTGTTATTTTATTTTCATTTGTGTTAATTGTTTATAGTATTCAATAACTAGGTTTTGTTGTTCCTAGATAGATATATAAAAAAAAAGAAAGACAACATGGCGCTCGAGAATTTATTATTTTATTCATAATTTTTTGATAACATTTTTGGAATTAAGTGAAAATAATCAAGCAGAAAAGAAGCAACTAGCATTTCAGGTAGGTTAATTAAACTATTTATTAGAATCCACCCTTATATTCATCTACCGATGAGCCGACGGCACTTAGCGATTATTAAGGGGTAATTTTTTATATTAATTAAATTACTTGATCAATTACGAATGGTATATTACATCATCGTTTTTTATTAATGTTACAATTTGATGCCTTTTAATAATTGTTGTTATACTTTGGCTTAAGTTAAGGTTATAAACGTAAGTACTAAAAATTTCGTATTCAAGCTTGTTTTCATTTCTCCCGGACCTAATTAGATTTTGGAAGTAAATTAATGAGCTGGTTGTAGTTTTTCTCAAATATTTCTGAAATAACTGTATATTTCAAAGATATAAAGATTCCAATATATAAATCTTAAACACATAGATTAATTATGTTCTAGGCAATATTTTCAAACGACGCGTAATTTAGCGGCAAAAAATTCCTAAAGTGGAATTTAAGTGTTAGTTAAATATTTTTACATATCTGAATAATGATTAATTTTATAAGAAAATGCGTACATATATTTTTTGAAGAAAATTTAATTTTACATAAATTTTCTTTATAAAGTTTCTTAATATGAAGCAAAATAAGTCTAAAAATATGATTAAAAATGATTAAACTGCATTATCCATATTTTTATAGAAGCGGGCGGCTTTGATATTTTTATAGAAGCGGGTGACTTTGGAATTGTTTTTACGTTAGCGTCTATAATAGATATCTATTAACCTTTCTCTTACGTAAAGTTTTAAACGTCCATCTGATAAAGATTATTGTTTTTGTTTCTACAAAGTTGCCTATTTTCATAATGAACGTATTAATTATAGGTCACATAATTATCCTAAAGACATTGTTATCAAAATGATTTTACTTCTTTTAATTTCCACTTTGTAGGTTGGAAGGTCGTGTATTATTCCACACCAGATATTTAACCTTTTCACTGCGGCTGCTTGTCGCCGGGAGTTGGTACTCCCTTGCGGCGCTAATATGCGTTTTGCGCAGCGAGTCGACAAAGCATCATGCCGAAACTGCTTTCATTCGCACAAAGTGATCAGAGAAATAGGATAGGTTATCTAAGTGATAAAACATTTTATTATTTTCTTTTACTCAATTTTTTTTTGGTTACAAAACAATAGTTACAGTTTTCAAAAATAATTTTACATTCTTGTTTTTCCGTACGTACAGTTTTTCTAAAAATAAATATTCATTCTTCAGTGGGTACAGTTTTTTAAATAAACATACATTCTTTATTGAAATGAAAAGTGAATAATTATTGTTTGAAAAAACTACTTAACTTTCTCAATGTGTGATACTTCTCAAAACACGGCACTGCACACAGACCAACATCGCACTCCCGGCACATGTAAATCGTTTCCTTCCTCTTCTTTTTCAGTCCACAAACGTAGCATCGTTTCCGATCCGTCCGCAAGTTTGGATTTTTTGTTGGAACTTCTCTTGGAAAATGTCGTGCACTTAGACGGTAAGGAGCAGGTCTATGTCCACTTCGTGCAGTTTTCACAATCGTTTCAGCGCTGCTGCTCGCAATAATTTCAGATATCAGTTCCATTTGAAATCGGGCCAAAGGTACTTTCTTCTTTGTCACATCTTGATATAACGTATGAGCATTGAGTAAAGCGAAGTCCAACATGTGGAAAAATAACTTTTTGTACCATTTTGTGCTCCTTCGTACACATTCGACCGAGCTCAACAGCATGTCGTTTCCCAATGTTCTGATTAATAATCAGAGCTTAAAGTAAAATTAGCAAAGGATAAACATGCACAGGGTCTACCTTTTGTTTACATAACTAGTACAAGAAACATTAGTTTAATTTGTGCAAAATGTAAAATTAATCATAGCCAAATGATGTTTACAACATTATGTTAACATTGTATATCTTATAAAACGAGTTATAGAAACTCTATATAATAATTTTCAATGGCTTCTTTCATAACAGATAAAATCATTTTAATGCGTAACACAATACATAATTTTTCAATAAACAACCGGTCATATCGTACAGTGCATTTATAAACAAGCCTGTACTAATGTTAGAAACTCAAAACCTTACACAATATCAAACACGAGATTTGGCAACAGTGCAATTTAGGTGCAAAGGTGGCAGCAGAACAAAGGATGTATAGAAGACCCCTTAATTATGTCAAATTCGGCAAGCATAGACACATCAGCACAAAACATGCTCCACAGGTTGTTACGTGTTTATCGTGAATAACGTGTATTTTCGATAACTTCCGTTACGTTATTTAATGAATGAACTAATGAGTTACATCTAAATAAATATTTCCGTATTCGTTGCTGGAATGTTTTTAATTGCGTACCTCAAAAATTATTTTTCGCATCTCTACAGTTAAACTAATTTATTTAACGTACACATCTTTTTTATTCCTTTATAGATATAAATTTGGTATTTAAACAAGTTGCGCCATCTCGAAGATTTAGGGTCATTTAATAAAGTTTGAAAAGGAATCTTGTTTTTAAAAGACAACAATGGGATATCTGTAAAATTTATTTATCAAAAATTTGGTTTTAACATTCTTATCTAGTTTGAATAGTTTTGACAGGTTTGCAATATTGCTTTTGTTAGGGCGTTGTTCCTGATCTTTCTTTTACTTAAGACGCCATTTTTCCGATGGGGAGATTGATCTTCAAGAAAAATTTTTCCTTCCGTTTATAAGATGTTTAAGCATCGTTTCTTTGGAAAATTTTCATATAAGGTAATGGTTTTTGGTATAAAACCTTACTGACGCTTTACAAGCGGATCTTATTGAAATTCTCAATCTTCATATCCTCAGGTAAGTTTAACACATGTTCGACAACTTTTAGTAAATCGATTCTTTCATTTAGGCACTTTCGCACGATTAATTAAATTTATAACATAGGTCTGTTGAAACGAAATCATCGCTATCGGCTCTAAACATCTAAAAGAGGTATGCTTGTATAAGGTAATTAGTAACGTACTTACTTGTATCACTTTCAGCGCCTTGATACCGGCGAAATAAACAGCTATTCTTTATTTATATACATAACTAGCAAATTGGAATCCACTACCGATCACCTCCGTACCTATTCCTACTGGAATGCTGGCTCTTAACTACTGATTAGCTGTCTTGGTTGCACAAAGTAACTACCACCTTCGAAACACGAAGGGCATTTACAGTTTGGTAATTCTTCATCAAAGGTCAGAATTCTTTATTATTCAATATACACAGGATTTGTGTAATGAACAGTGTATTGCTAAAATTAGTACAACAGAGTTAGGTTACATTCAGTATTTAACCTTATTTACTTACCTGTAACAAAAATTTATCATTTATAATAACATGCTTTTACTGGAGGCTAAAGTGGTTGAATAATTTAGAGTTTGATTTGTTCAATTTGTAATTTCTTTCTGCATACAAAAAGAAGAAAAAAACCACACCTATTATTCACTGGGACGTTGACCTACTTAGTTCACTACCTTCACACGGTAGTTGCGCGTTGAAGCTCCTGTTTTTAAAATATATTATATAAAGGGTGGAACAGATATCGAGGTCGTATGAATTACAGTCATTGTTTGAAACTGTATATATATTTATATTCAAATTTAGAATTTCTGTAACTTTTCTGTACTTTGTCTTTCATTAATATTAATTAATTGTCATTACGGATAATTTTGTTCAGAGCAGGTTTTGCTGTAATAAAAATTTCTGTACTATTGAATGTCTTGCTGCCATTCTATGCCTTGCACTGAACAGACTATCCAGATATTTCTATTTAATACCACTTCTTAAGGATTTTAATAAAATTCAAGAAACCGAAATTAAAATCATTGGGGATTTAAATTCTATTTTGTGAAACGTAGGCAAGCCGTTTCAAAAATTAAGCACTACTATTTTCATTGTGGATCTATTTTAGATCGCACTTTATGGGTTACTTTCGCCCTTTCGGCGTCGGCACAATTAACGAAATTTTTCTTTTACGTTTAGGGTTCGATTAACGAACTAAATACATTTAGTTAGTTTTTTTATTCTTTGTGGCCATCTGCGACGGCTCACCACTTGCCATCGTCAGGGCTGAATTATAATTATGTTGTAAGTTAAGATTGTTATGAATACTTTGGGGGAAAACTAGCATAGTATCATATTTGTTTACGTTCGATATTTATTCGACAAGTATTAATTTGAGTTTAAATTAAATTAAATAAACGATTACTGTGTGGTTGTTCGGGTAAAAGTTTGTCTCTCTTTTAAATTGTTCCTTTTTTTTTTTGGAGCACTACCTGTTTCAGGTTTTACAGGGCCTGCCCTACTCTACTCCTCTTTTCCTTTTCTTTCCTTTTCTCCCTTTCCTGACTAAAACCTGTGGCGCCTATCCTTTAGTGGCTATCTAACCACGTCAACACCATTGTAGCAACCCTCCAAAACTCCACGCATCCAAGTGCTCTGCGGTCAAACGACCGTACGCAGGAGTTTAGTCGAGTGCACTTTCCAAAAAAATGTTTACATGCAGGTTAGACATGTAGCAGAAAATTGGCGACCAACGTTTCGGCCAGAGTTTTGGAGTACGTACAAATTTTTAATTTTTTTTTTCTTTTCTTCTCTTCTCATTCCTTGGGGTTATCTTAAATATTTTTCTTCTCTTTAGGTTATTGTATACACTTGGCGTGTTAGTGCCAACGGGGTTATAATATTTGATATAGTATTTTACTTTACTTCCTGAATTAATTTGATCTTTTATGTTACTAAGATGGCTGTTACACTTCGTTTTGATGTTAATCGTCTTACGAAGACAGAATTAATGTATGAATTATTATCTAGAGGTTTAGACTGTAACGTTAATGTCGAAGCTTTACGTAAATCGGTGCGTAGCGCGAGAATACTCGACGCTAACAAATCTCTTACTATGACTGCACATCAGATTCCGTTCGCGGACGACGAAATTGCTTTAAACGCTGCCATTCGGGAATTAAATACCGGCATCGACTCTTCTATTGGTGACTGCACTTTGGCTGCTTTTCTTCGTCTGAGTACTTTAGTACTTCATGCTCAAAGACGATGCGAACTTATGATAGCGGATTCAGAAATGGAAATCGCTCAGAAAAGTCAATTCCTAGTCGAATTACAAAATTTACGTTCTGACTTAGAGCAAAAAAGGAAAAAGGGTAAACGTATTACATTCTCTGATACAGTTTCTTCACCAATAGCGGGACCTTCTGCAAATTCTACGGCTCATGGCGACCCTGACCCTATGGACGTAGAACCACCATTAATTTCTTCCGATGAGGACGTTGATGTGCCTCGGGGTACCTCAGCTTCTACTTTACTCCTTCCTTAAGTCACTCCTCCATTACCAAGTTAGGGTTATCGTTCTCGGGCGACAGTACTGCCTCTCTCTTTGATTTCTTAACGCGGGTAGAAGAATTAAGTGCTTCTCGTGGTTTATCCCATAAATTTTTATTCTCTGTTATCCCGGAACTATTAAAGGGAAACGCATTATTACTCTATCGTGCTCGTAAACACGCGTTATCTTCGTGAAAAGATGTAGTTGCGCTACTTAAGACTGAGTTTTTACCGTTAGACTACGATGAACGTTTATTTGACGAGATTAAGTCTAGAACGATGGGTCCTTCGGAAACCATAAGTATTTATGTCGCTGTCATGCAAAGTCTTTTCCAACGACTCTCAGTTCCAATACCTGATCAAAAACAGTTATATTATGTACGTCGTAATCTAACACCCTTCTATCAGAATGCGTTAGCGTTAACTGAAGTCTCTACACTTTCACAGTTAATAACTTTAGGGAAAAAGATAGAACAAAACAAGTATTTTATGGAATCTTTTAAACCTCCTCCGTCAAGGAAATCGTCACAACTGTTAGAACCTAGTTTGGCTTACGTTGATTCACCTTCTGACTCCTTTAAACCTTCTCCTTCTTCTCAATCATCGTCGGAAAACCGAATACTACGGCGACTCCGCAAACTTCTAATGTTCTTGCACCTACTGTAACTTTACGCTGCTGGAATTGCTCTGGGAGGGGGCATACTTCACCACGTTGTCCACAACCCCAAAATAGGCATTGCTATGGCTGTGGTAAGCCTGGTTATACACGCACTACTTGCCCAGTATGCACTTCTAATCAGGGAAACTAATTTCTGAATCTTCTATTCGAGGAGAGGATTCTATCTTACCGTTAATCTCGGAAACAGCTTTTTGTGGAGTACCAGACTCTCGTCGCATTCTTCTTGACTATATTTTTGCGAGTGTTCGTAACGACGAACGAGTCTTTTAGACTCTGGCGCTTCACGCACTATTATGGGAAATTTGGGTTGGCATATTTTACAGCGACTAGGTCTAACTAAATACATTTAGTTAGTTTTTTTATTCTTTGTGGGCATCTGCGACGGCTCACCACTTGCCATCGTCAGGGCTGAATTATAATTATGTTGTAAGTTAAGATTGTTATGAATACTTTGGGGGAAAACTAGCATAGTATCATATTTGTTTACGTTCGATATTTATTCGACAAGTATTAATTTGAGTTTAAATTAAATTAAATAAACGATTACTGTGTGGTTGTTCGGGTAAAAGTTTGTCTCTCTTTAAATTGTTCCTTTTTGGAGCACTACCTGTTTCAGGTTTTACAGGGCCTGCCCCTACTCTACTCCTCTTTTTCCTTTTTCTTTCCTTTTCTCCCCTTTCCTGACTAAAACCTGTGGCGCCTATCCTTTAGTGGCTATCTAACCACGTCCACAACATCGTAGCTAACCTCCAAAACCCCACGCATCCAAGTGCTCTGCGGTCAAACGACCGTACGCAGGAGTTTAGTCGAGTGCACTTTCCAAAAAATGTTTACATGCAGGTTAGACATGAAATATTCTAATTTATGTAAATCTAAGGCTTCTATGCCTAATAAAAGCCTAATTCTAATTGTCGGATCGTGTGTACGGCCCGACAATTCGTGCGAACCCCGCAATCATGTTCCATACTTGCTGCAGACTCGATAATTGTTTACTGACACACGCACACGCACACGCACACACACGCGCACGCATACGCACACACCGGCGTCAGTTACGCCCGAGCGACAGCAGACAAGGTTGTGAAGGCGGAAGTACCGAGAACGGCTCACGCCGCTGTCGTTACCCCGCCTGCCCAACCCGCCTTAGGTTTCGACGCCATATTGGGCCTCCTCGGAGGTCTCGATATGGAGAAGGCCCTACCTGTCATCCGCAAAGTGTCAGCGGCGCTCAGGCGCAAACTGCGATGGACCTGTGGGGAGTGATCCTCACGCACGGTTCAGAGGTGGTTGCCCTTTTCGGATAATCATGCAAAGGTCCGGAGCGAAGTCTGGAGCCCCAGATAAGTATATAGTATCGACAATCTAATTTATTCGGTTCCGTTAAAACCGACAATGTTTCGCACAACTAACACATGTTTCTATTTATTTCAGATACGCAGGGCATCAGCAATCAGCCACAACCGAGCGACAACAGGACAGTCCACATCTCCAACATCCAACAACACCACATCTCCACAACACATCTTTTTTTTTACGAACGACCAACAATGCTAAGCACAACACTGTCAACAGGCAATCCACAACACAACAACTCTACAATCCACGCGCTGAAGAGGAAGAAGATTCCTGAGCAGCGCACCACCAACACAACAATATACACATTTATTATTATATTATTAGTTTTAAGTATGATATGTACTATAAATGAAATGTTAATATCTAAAATCTTTAATAAACGTGTTAAAAAAAAAAAGTGACAGAAAAATCTGTCACTGGATTGTTGAAAAAAATCAATAGCAACCGGAGTTTGAAGAACAAATTTTTTTTAGTCATAAAGCGACTTTTTATTTAAATGGAATCGTGAATATGCAGAATTAGAACCCAAGGCAGAAGAACACAAAATAATCCCAAACTTAATGGTTGGTATGAAATTTATAATAATCAAGTGATAGGTCTGATATTCATTGAGGATAATTTAAATGGAGTGAGGTATTTAGATTTACTACGGCAAGAAATGGAACCGTTTTTGGACAACCTTCCATTGGATGAAAGATAACCATTTTATTTTCAACAAGATGGTGCTCCTTCGCAGTTAACTTTACCGGTGAGAAATTACCTTAGCCGGTTATTACCTAGACACTGGATAGAGAGAAGAGGACCGATTGAATGGCCCCCAAGATCTCCCGACCTCACCCCGCTAAGTGTGTTTCTATGGGGCACTTAAAATCTAAGGTGTATGTTACTAAACCTGCTTCCGTTGAAGAATTACAACTAAACATGGAACGAGAAATTAGGACTATAACACCAGTCATTTTAAAGAATGTGCAGAAAAATTTTATGAAACATCACCATTGCTGTCGGGTACATCGTTAATAAATTTCATATACACCCCTGTTCTTTTTAATGGTACAGTAAATTATTAATTTTACCAATATTTGCATAGTTTAACACGCCAAAAGGGAATGTTTGCTAAAACCAGTAAAACAATATTAATTCGTAAACGGCTTCTAAAACGAAAATGTTTCGCTCTAGTACTTTTGACTGCAGTGAAACACTCTATCAGATTTTGCAAACAAAACGCAATATTGCCATTTAAAAAAATGTTATTTTTGAAAATGCTACAAAAACTGGCAACGCTGGAGTAATTTTCTTCATGAAATTTTCTTAGTTGGATTACGTCCTAAAACTTTACTGTTGGAAGTAAAAGTCTATCTTCACTAATAAACAAGGTACCGTATGTTAGGTTTTAAAAAAATAACCCCATAGATGGAAATGGATATTATTAAATTAAATTTAAATCTAGATGCATATTAGGATCAACTGAATTCGAATCCGAATCCGAACTTGGATTTCAATTTAATTTAAATTAAACTTTTTAGTCATTAAAGTAAATTTTTATTTAAATTTTGTTGTCAAGTAACAATTTAAGCATCTCACGCCTTTTTACTTTTCCGGCAGAATTCTTTAAAACCTTTTCAATAAATTTAAGTCCTCCTCGAAGTTTATGAAGGTCTTCGACTTTAGCTTCATAATACTCTTTAAGCTCTTCTGAAGAAATCTTATCTTTATATTCCGCTTTTAGTACAACGAGTGCAATAAGATGTTCTACATCAATGGGATGCGGTTTACCTAAAACTACAACTTCTTTCACAGCGCTATGAGTCCTTAGAATGTGCTCTAATTTTACTGGAGTTATCTGCACACCTTGATACTTTATCATTTCTTTATATCTTCCCACTATATAAAAACAATAATCATCATCGTAATAGGCAGCATCGCCTGTTTTTAAAAATCCATCACTGTCCCATTGTTCAGATGAATTCATTTTGTAATACCCATTCATTTGATACTTATTCTTTATACGTAACTCGCCTTCTTGATATGGACCAAGAGCTTGTTCAGTATCTGGATCTACAATCTGAACATAAATTAGTTAAACGTTCAGTATTCACCGTGAAGTTGACCTTGTATGTATTGCCACGTACAGGGCGCCCAGAAGACGTTGGTTTAATTTTTAAAAATTGAAGATCGTTTTCATTTAGAGGGTCATAGGTTACCGCAGAACCTCCTATTTCAGTTAGACCATATCCATAAAGAATAATTGCATTTGGAAAATGCCCGCGTAATTTCATTATTTGTTCTTCAGAAAATGAGGAACCTCCAAAAATAATTAAAAAAACACTAGATAGATCCTTATCTCTTGGATGAGATGATTCTAACATGGTTGCTAATTGTGTTGGAGACAATATCAAAATTCGAACCTATAAAAAAACTATTCATTATTTGGGTTTCATTCCAGTTGGCCACCTTAAACTTTTCGATAATATCCCATATAGTTTCAGATTCAAATTTAGAAATAACCAAACGTGACAGTCTGCGAAATAACGCTAAAAGTGCGCCAAATGTGTAAGTTAACCAATAGACTAACGAAGAAGAAAGTAGAACGGAATTTGGAAACGGAGCTGTGTTGATACTAAAACAACGTCAACGTCTTCCAAATCCTTATAAATGTTTCCTTTTGCTTACCCAGCAGTTTCCAGATTCATCATAAACGTGGAGTGGTTAAGACAAATCCCTTTTGATAACCCACTAGTTCCACTGCTAAAACAGATAATTGCGGTCTCACTAGGGTCCGGCGTTTTGTAAGGTTTAAAATTTCGTTCTTCCTCCGACTCCTTCAAAAAGTCTACAAATCGTGAATGCTTTTCTGTATCCCCAAACACAACAATTTCCGATTTAATTCCAGTGTTTGCCAAAACCAATTCAACTAACTCAACCACTTCAGAACTTACAAAGATGACTTTGGGTTTAACTAAATTTATCAAATGCATTTGATCTGAAACTGGCAACTTAGGATCGATATTTGCAGATACTGCACCAATAAAAAAACTTGCAAAAATAGGTGTGCAAGTGTTCATGTGGTTAGAACTGCAAACAGTGATAATATCATTTGGTACAACGCCACGAGCACGCATTGCAATCGCTGTCCTGACGCTCCTTATTAAAAAATCTCCATTAGAGTCAGTTTCGCCTGAATCAGCATTAATCTGTAACACGGTAATTATAGTATTTTTTTTAATTTACACAAGGCTTACTTGAAAAATTCCATCTTTAAATTCATTGAGTTTCCGGTAGGAGGCAGTACCAAGTCCTTCGGTGCATTGAAAATCACTATCAGGTGTTTTTATAATGTTATCTTCTACCTCAATATTAAATATTTTGGCGGCTAAAAATTAAAAAATGTATACATTTTGTAGAAGGTCCAGCGTTTTTACGTACACTTGCTCATGTTGCTGTTACGTCTTAGATTAAATATGTTATCTAAACTGCCTTTAGATATAACATAAATCATTTGAAGATTGAGAAATTTTTACACATTATCTTATCTGTAAGTGTGTATAAGTGCTCTACTGTATTTCGTATATTCACAGCTCCATCAGACATTGTGATTAGAAATAGCTTATACTGGTAACTACCTTAAATCTCGTTATGCTACCATTAGTCCAGATCCTTCTACAATTTTAGGCATTTAAATGTCATTAATACTACTTAATCAATGGCATCTAATATCTACACTTTAGCTACACAACTTAAATTTTTATTTCTTCCAAAATACACCTCACCACGCGGGGGCAGGCGATCGTGAGTGCATGCATACGTATTTGTCTGTGTGTGTGTGTGTGTGTGTGTGTGTGTGTGTTTGTGTGTGCGTGT
>JARFJB010001836.1:940000-1207681 GCA_036346205.1 Vesta saturnalis
TAAAACCACCTCAGGTTCAAGTTCAAGTTCAACAAAGTTTATTAAGATTTTCATGAGACGTAACAATATACAGGTATTTACAATACGTATTACAAGATATGATATTGTACAATAAAATAAAATAAGTAATAATGTATTGTATAATGTTGGTGGTGCGCTGCTCAAGACTATTCATCTTCTTCAGCGCGTGGATTGCGTGGTTGTTGGTATTCGTGATTGTGTGTAATGCCAGTTGACATCTTTGTGTTGAGATTTGTGGTATTTCCAAAAAAAAAGCGTTGTAGTGGTGATGCTGTTGGTGGTGTGGTTGTTTTGTGGATGTCGTGTGGACTGTCCTGTTGTCGCTCGGTTGTGGCTGATGTTGTTAATGCCCTGCGTATCTGAAATAAATAGAAACATGTGTTAGATGAGTGAATACATTATCGGTGTTAACAGAACAGAATTAATAAATTATCGATACTGTGTACTTAGCTAGGGCACCAGTCTTAGCTCCGGACCTTTGTATGATTACGCGAAAAGGGCAACCGCCTCTGAACCGTGCGTGAGGATCACTCCCCACAGATCCATCACAGTTTGCGCCTGAGCGAGCGGCGCTGCCACCTTGCGAATGACAGGTAGGGCCTTCTTCATATCGAGACCTCCGAGGAGACCCAATACGTCGTCAAACTCTAAGGCGGGTTGAGCAAGTAGGGTAATAACAGCGGCGGGAGCCGTTCTCGGTACTTCCACCTTCTCAACCTTGCCTGCTGCCGCTCGGGCATAACTGACCCCGGCCCAGGTTGAAGAAGGTGCCGCTGTCGGTGGTGACCTATTCGGTCGCTGTTGTCCTTCCGCCTTTTCCCGTTGTGGAGGCCGAGGGAACTTCGGGCAGCCCCTGTAGCTAGCGGGGGTGGTCCCCACCGCCGTTAATTTACTTAGCCCGGCCAGTACGGGGTTTCGTGCATTCCCTGGAGTGGTGATTTCCGGCACACTTTACACAGCGTGGTGCCGCCCTACAGCAACGCTGTGCGTAACGAAAACCTTGACACCGGTGACACTGCCCGATCCTAGCAAATCCTCTACAGTCACGCGGAGGCGGGCGACGTACTTCATCTCCGGGATCTTCTTGTCTTCCTCGGTCGGAAACTCTACCATCACGAGGGGATCGGTCGTCCTCGCTGCTTCATCCTGTAAACATAAAATACATTAATACCTTGCATGTTTAGCTCCGAGCTAACATCAACCTGGGTTAGTTCTACGGGCGTACCACGTATCACTACCTTAGTCAATCGGTCGCTCTTTGCCTGATAAGTGTGGTACGGAGTACCACACTTATCCATATACCTCATCAGCCTGTCTGTCCTGGAGTGAGGCATACTGAATCCGGATTCCCTCACTGAAGGCCTTGGCTTTCGTAAAGGCGATCCATTGTCGGTCAATTTCTCAGGAGAATGCGACCCAGTTCTCCTTCTGACGAAAGATTACCGGAAGAACTTTCTCCCTCTTCACTGTAGGGCTGTCGGTGAAGGGTTCCAGGGCCTGGAATCCGTTTCCCGTGGGCGGCGGCGTAGGCGGGCGAACCTTCGGGGTCTTCTTATTCTGTAGCACGAAGTCGTCGGGGCTGGTAGATCCGGGGCGGGTATCTTCTTGGATGATGTCAGTTGCGGCTTCGGCGCCGAAGGTTGCCGGCGTGTCTTCCGTTCGGTACTCCACTTCTAGAGGGGCGATGTCTTCTAACGGTGGCGGTCTCGTCTTCTTTTGCCGCCTCCTCTTCTGTGCGGTGGCGTCAGTTGGCGCATCGCTGCTCGCTCTGTCGAACGGTAGATCGAACAGTGAAGGTATCGCAAGCGGTATCCAGAACTCCCAAGACGTCGTCGCTGACAGCTCTCCCTGAGCTGCCTGTTCCTCTTAGAACTGGTGGTAGCAGCGCCTGTTGTAATCCGGCCCTAACATCGTGAAAACGACGTATTTATTTATAAGTTGACCATTTCAGACCGACATCTCTCAACCATCGATCTGTATCACACCTAGACATCCTTAACTATCAACCCCTTAAGTAAAAATACTCATTTTAAAAGTTAACATTCTAGACCCACATGGCCGGTTTCATAACCACATTTTAGAACTAAAATAATACTGAATATACTCACCCGGTGTATCGACCTGTGTATCCCTGTTTCACATCACCAGAACCGTGAGACATACAACTGACCGCTACAAGTTGTCGGAAAAGTTGCAGCCCAAATGGTATTGCTATCATCACCCAAACATACGACAGCCTTACTACGTTTGTTTCCACATACACGCTCACATTCAAACTGTAACAGTACTAATCAAAGCCAATATCGAACTCGACGAAACAATTCAAGCTGAACCAAATCTAAAAAGAACAATAACTGTAACCAAAAATGTAGATTAATCCCACGTAACTATAGTAATAAACCATATTTTTCCTACAAACATTCAAAATTCGAAAAATTGGGTTTGAAATTTTTAACACCGAGCATTCTTTTCATTCAGATCTTGATGGAGCTCATAAACAAAAGGAGACAATCTATAAATAACCTGCCAAGCACCATGTTTCGCGGCAAGTTTCTTAGAATACTTTTTACTCGCATCGTAAAAAGTAAAATTTTGCTTCGTCATATAGATGAACTGAAACGATTCATCTATGCTCAAGGGACTGTGTGTCAGAAGTTCAGGACAGGTCATTTATAAGCCTAATCGCTCTCTTTTTGAATACGATCAACAATATTGAGGGCGTATTGGGAAGCACCAACCAAGAGGTGAGAATTATATTCTAGACGAAGTCGAATTTCGCCTTGCACAGCAGAAAGTTGTCGAGAGGAAAAGTACTGCTTAGATTTGTACAAAAAGTCTATTTTACGAGCAGTTGTTTTGGTAGCTGGCAGAAGATGGTCAACCCATGATAGATTTGAAGATAGTCATTCTCAATGAGTAATGGAGTCTGAAAACTTAAGATCTGAGCCATTCATACTTACAACAGGAAATTATCGATCTTTTTTGGTGGACACAAGGCAACACTGAGTTTTGTTAGCATTAAATTTAACTAGATTATTGCTTCCCCATTCGAAAATACATTTTTTTATTTACAACTAAATGAACGTAGGACGTAAAAGATTCGTTACATTACAAAACACTTATAATACAGAACGATTATCCATGTATACATTGAACAACCACGGAGGCATCACACATCCTTGTCGCACTCCTAACACATGCCCGACTACCGTTGTATAGTGCCCTTATTCCATTTATTACACCTTTATTTACGCCATATTCATTTAATATTTCCCATAGCTTCTCGCTATTCACTCTGTCGTATGCTTTCTCCAGATCTACAAACGTACAGTACAGCTTCCTTTTTACCCTTAAACACTTTTCGATCACCTGCTGAAGAGCAACCATCTAATCAACACATTCTTTCCCTAGCATAAAGCCACCCTGCACATCCCAAATCTTAATTTGTGTAGTTTCTCGTACTCTATCAATCAGTATTCTTCCAAATACTTTACCAGGCACGCTCTGTAGTTCTTACAATCACTCTTGTTCCCCTTACCTTTATACAGTGGTACAATGATCGCGCTCTTCCAATCCCTGGAAACTTTTCCACTCATAAGGCATATATTGAATCATTCACGCAATCTTCGTATAAGCTTTGCATCTCCATACTTTAGCATTTCTCCAGTGATTTCATCTAGTCCTGCTCCCTTGCCGTTTTTCAACCTTCCCACCGTTTTGTCTACCTCGTTTATCCCAATATCCTTCTCAGTTTCATTCATCATTCCTTCTACATTCTCCTTGTTTAACCCTTCAGTCTTATTTTCCTCACTCCTGTACAGATTTCCGAAACACTCTTTCCAGCATTTCCTCACTTCACAATCGTCCTATAATATTTCGTTGCTCATGTTCATCACTCCTGCAGCGTTCTGTTTTGGGCCACGTTTTGTATTTTTGACCTATTTCCAGAAGAGTTTTTTGTTTCCCTCAAAATCATTCTGCATTTTCTCTGCTTCCACAGCCATCACTTCCTCTTTACTTATTCTCACTGCCTCCTTTGCTTCTTTGTTTTTTAATCTATACATCTCGTACAGTCGCTTTTTCTCAGTCTCATTTTTTGCAGCAATCATTGCCATGTACGCATCTTTTTCTTACATACTGCCTTTTTTACCGACTCATTCCACCAAGCACATTTTTTCTGTCTCTTCCACATATCCGCACGCCACAATTGACAACACAGTTTTTCAAGCTTATTCATGTACTTTCAACATCGGTGTCTTTTATTTGTTCGTTCCACATTGTTTCATTCACATTCAACTCTTTACTCACAGCATCTCTGTATTTTATTCTCGCACTCTGGACGTCCGAACTACGTTTGCTTTCCTTCTCCAGACCCACTTTTGCGCTAAACACACTTTAGATATTACCAAAAGTGGTCCGATCCACACTCCGATTCGCGCATTACTTTTGTGTCTTTCGCCAGGTTTCTAAGCCGTTCATCATACACTATCAAGTCCATCATACTTTTGGATTCACCTTTTTGCCATGTATACATATACACATTTTTATGTTTAAACCACGTATTGGATACAAGCAGGCTTTTCTCCACACAGATGTTCACCAGGCGTTCACCATTCTCATTGACTCTTTGGTCTCCGAACTTTCCCAGAGCGCGTTCGATATGTTCTCTCTGTACGCCCACCCATCCTTCATATCTCCCACTATCATCACTCTCTCGTTTGGCTCTACTTCATTCCAGAAGTTTTCATCGAGTGGTATGGATGGTATATCGGCATATCTCCTTAAGAATGTCTTTCATATCATCAGTAATCCACTTACAACTTTTTTTTACAGATACCTGTGTGACGGATATTACCCGAAAGTATTAAAAAAAGCTATAATTGTTCCTATACACAAATCCGGCGATCGCAATACTCTGGGTCACTATAGACCCATTGCCTTAACTTCTGCTATTTCAAAAATTTTTGAAAAAATATTAAAAATTTTTTCGAAAAATATAAGATTAAAAGCCAAATCAATTTGGGTTTAGAAAAGGGAAAAGCACAAAAGATGCCTTAGTTACTTTAACATCTTACTTGCAAAGTTCACTAGATAAGTCTGAAAATGTTCTGCCTATTTTCTTATATTTAGCCAAAGCGTTTGACACAGTGAACCATGAGATACTACTTAATAAATTAGAATGTTATGGTATAAGGGGAAATTGTCTATCATTAATAAGGAGTTACCTTAGTAACAGAACACAAAAAGCAAAGATAAATGAAGTAATAGGCAATCAGTTAACAGTATCCTGTGGGGTGCCCCAGGGTTCGATTTTGGACCCAGTGCTATTTATTATATATATAAATGATCTGCTTTCTTACCCTTTAAAATCGTCAAAATTAATTTCATATACAGATGACACCGTTATGCTAACCACCACGAAAGGGACTTCAGATTTATATAAACAGTCAACATCAAATATTGCTGAGATAAAACAATGGCTTGACAATACCTACCTTTGTCTGAATTATGTTAAAACATGTTATGTAACATTTTCCTTTAGTACTTTAAGTAATGTAGACAATAAAGAATAAAAAGAATAAAAACTGTACGGGTAGCATGTGTAAATGTGAATCAATCAAGAGGAAAAATAGCATTAAATATCTTGGAGTACAATTAGATCGTAAATTAAAATGGAACCAACACATACATTTGTTAATTAAGAAAATTCGCAGTTTACTACACTTGTTTAACTCTGTTAAAAATATTCTTGAGGAACATACTTTAAAAATAATTTATCATGGTCTATGTCAATCACTTTTGAATTATGGTTTACTTGTTTTGGGGAAATCCTGCTAAGACTTATCTAAATTTGGTATATGTAACACAGAAATTACTCCTAAAAGTGGCATTTAAAAAAAACCACCTTAGTATTCTTCTTCGCAATTATTCACCGATATAGGTGTGTACATAGTATATCACTTGTACATTAGGGTGGAACATTTCGATATATGAATTTTTAAGCGTTATTTATTTGGACTGCCAGGGGCTTCAAAACGTGCGAACTAAACAAAAAAGTGATTTACCACGAACAGAATTAAAGAAAAAAATTCCTTCATGTTGCGCAGGTCAGGTGACGTTATCAATACAAAATTTTCATTGCGCAGGATGAAAACATTGGCATAATTTTTTTTGGGCATGTTTTGTATACAACTGAATAATTTACACCGCCAGGGATCGAGTAATTTTAAATATTTTATTTAAAGTGTAATCAAAACAACCAAAACACAACATTTAATGATTACTAACTAAAAAAAGAAAGAAAAAGTCAAGATAAAATATTATTTGGTTCGATATTCTGATTTGGTTTCGAAAGATGGCATGGATGCTCTTGACTTTAGGGTGGCTCGGATAAAACCATCGCGCGAATCTTCACCACAAACTGCTGCTGACGATTCAGTCACTAACTTGCCCATTCTTTCTACCGCCTGGGTATGGCAAGGAGAGCTGTCGAATTTTACCTTTTGAAAGGTTCCATTTTTTTACTATTTCCGCTATATTTGGAATATTAAATGTTAGTGGTGGTTCAGATAATTCTACTGAACACCAATGAATTAGCTGGATGTGATCAGATGCATCAAAATTGAAATCGGGTATGGAAATCAGATAACATGGCAATAAGAATATTTTCGGGGCGACCGAAATATCTGTTCCGCTGAATAACAGGATCTACTACATATTTTAGTTCGGCAGTTAAGTATCGGGAGAAACGAATTGCGTTGAAGATATGTTTCGTTCCATTTGTACATAAAGGCTCCAACTTAATATTAAACAAAATTGGAGCATAAACTCGCATTATGTAAATCACTAGCGTTTTGAGATAATATCACTCTGTTTGCTAGAGTTAACCACCTGTCGTGTGATAACTTTCCAGAATATCTGAGCCAAATTTGACAAACAATGGCCCTTGGAAATAGCATGACATACATCCAATCAATATTTTTGATCGATACTAAGATCAGATTTATCCGTATCGATATTCACAAGAAGGTTAGAATTAATTGTAGTAAATTCAACTACTTGAAATACTACACAATTTTCTAGTTGCTTTCCAATGGACCCTGAAAACCCACGAGGTCCTACTGTTTTTCCTTCTAAGTGCTGTAGTAAGTCGCCAAGTGGAAATTCATTTGCATTAAATTGACGTACGAGCCATTGTAACGGAGTTCCAACTTCCTCCTCCAAAGGTCTAATGACCCATGCTTCTGAAGAACGGCGGTAATACTTGCTTTAATATTGAGTCCGGACCCGGAAACTGTTCTCTAATTAAATATATGTGTTCCTCGGTTACTGTAGAGCGATAATATTTTCCATTTATCAGGTGTTGATTTATGGTCCTATCTTTTCGACCATCAAAATACAACCCAAAATCAACTTCATATTCTGGTTACTCTTTGAGTAGCTCTATTCGGCTTCTTTTTCTTGCTGTTCTTATTGTCATTTGATCAACTACATTTGAAGTTCCCTAGTTACAAGCCCAACATCTTTCAATACGGCACTGACAATTGTCGCAGCAGAACGATCGGATCTACCGGTGCGATCACATGCTAAAGCTAGTTGAGGAAAGTGACGACCATAGGTGTAGGTAGGATTACGAAAAACCCATTTTGACGTTGAAGGTTTTGCCAACGGTGGTGTTCGAGGGGTATCTGGTACCATATTCGAAGTTTTACCATAAAAAAATTCAGACCTTTCTGATAGATGATGAACTCGAAAGTAGTGTTGTCAAATCTTGATCAGTCGCTGTTATATCAACTTCCATTCCTGCAGTTCTCCTCTCGCGCGCTTGTCTCTCCATTTTTATAACGTTCTTTCGTGTAGTTGTTTTATCAATTATTCCTATAAACATCTTACGAGATGATCGTTGATCAGTCAAAAATTGTTGTTAGATTTGGGGTACTTTGCGACTTTTCTCACATTTGCTTACTTGTTGATGGCAGAACTGCGAAAAAGTAAATAAAGTCGGGCCGGCGAGAGGTGTCTTATGACTCATCGTTTAGTAAAGCATGGTTTAAGATTTTAAAAACGTATGTCGTTATTGGTTCATATAGTTAGTAATTTTGAATACCAACAAAACATCGTCAATGTGTCTAGGTTATTTCAAATTTAAGCCGCGCTGTCAAATTTAAATAAAATTATTGTTCCATCCCCATCCACTCGTATAAATAAAGTAGAATTTCGTTTAAGGTCTCTTCGCACTTATTCTGGCATGTCAAGTCCACCGAGTGTGGGTAGTCATATGATAAAAATATATTGTACAACTGTAAACGATTATCAGAACCGATACCGGGTCAACGAAATTTCGTTTTAGATCTGTTTTACAAATTAATTACATCAATAATTTTCAATGAGAAACGAATTAGCTAGCAGTAGGCAGTGCTCGAATTAAGTGCGAAAAGTTTGGTTAATTGTGGAGGATCGTTTTTAGCCGTCAAAAGAGCCAAGACTGTAATTTGGTTATCGAAGCCACTTATAAATAGCTAAATTTGTTATAAATAAATACACTGTATTGGATGTTAAAAATGAAATTTATTATTAGTTAATAATATAACCAATTTTAAAAATCTCAGTTTATAGTTTGTCTATATATATTGTGATGTATAATTATTTAAATATTATTTTTGAATTGTGTGTTGATGTTGTGGGGATAGGGATCAATGTATTTAGTTTGGAAAATTAAATTTAATCTGGATGTGTGTATATGAATTACACTTTATAAAATTTTTACAAATGTATAAGAATTATTCTGAATATAATTTACTTCCAACGCATGCGTCGTAATGTAATTGAGTGAAGTTAATAATGTCAAAATTGTCAAATAATAATTTGGAAATTTACTGTTTATGTTCAGAATTAAATTTAGAATATGAAAATAATTTAAAATTTTGTTTGCTTTACAGGTGTTTATACAAGTAATTGTTTGAAATTCTATACCAATACATATACCTAATAAATAATGAATTGCAGAAAATTTACCAAATAAATGTCCACAATAAATA
This sequence comes from Vesta saturnalis, assembly GCA_036346205.1. Lineage (NCBI taxonomy): Eukaryota > Metazoa > Arthropoda > Insecta > Coleoptera > Lampyridae > Vesta > Vesta saturnalis. The sequence continues at coordinate 949,060 of JARFJB010001836.1, forward strand.
GGGTTATATACAAAAAAATGTGACTCACATATACTGTCCTCAATGCAAATTGATGTCTTCGAGTTGTTCCAAATTGATGTAGGCACTTTCCACTCGATTCTAGCTGTTACCATCCACCCATATGCTGCTGAGCGGTACTCGGATTGTCGATGACACCAACTTCCAAAAACTAATGATGTTTCTTTCCAAATCGGCAATACTCCAGTCACTTATTTTAATTTGGTAAAAATTTTTTATTTAAATAGATTAAAACTTATTGATTGTTATCGGTTAAAAAAATGTTTAAATGTTGTCCAAAATTTTGTTATTATATCACTTTTATTTTTAGATGCCGGATCAAATTTATTTTATTTAGAAGAAATTGTACCCAGAAATAAAACACCAATAACCAAATAAATGTGATTTTAATTTGGTAAAACGGAATTAAATCAAATATGATAACACGAAAAACTCAACAAAATCGTAACAAAAATTAACTCGTACAATATTTTTCGAAAACTAGCAGGTATCGGAGACCGAACTATTTAATTTAATCGCCGGTATAAAAACAATTGCTCTCGAATATTTTCTGCGTAAATTAAAACTTTCTTTACGATGATTAAATTAGGTTATGTAAACTTACTTTTTACACAAATGCACAACACTGCTTTAACCTTATTTTAAATTTTAACAAATTCTAGAGAGAGAGCTGGACTTCCAGGGCAATTCCTTTTATACCTTTTTGGTTGTTACTAAAAATTCAATTTTTTTTTCAGCCATATTACCTAAGTAACTAAGGCTCTGATTGGTTGACACAATTAAAAATTTGGACTAAAATGGAAATTTGACCATAACTTTCTTATACATTAACGAATTTAAAAACTAACAACAGAAATGAAAACTATATAAAATTTCGAACAAAAAGACACCTAACAAGCTATGGTTCCTAAAAATAATATACGAAATCACTTAATCTAAATTGAATTTGCTTATAACTATCTAGACTTACAAGCTACACTTAATCTAATTACATAAACGGAATTCTGACAAAATTTTACATAAGGAAACATACTTTTAGTGTTAGAAATCTCGAATTTAAAGAAATTTTAGGTTTATGTAAAAATATTCTAAATTTACCTCAAATTTCACACAATTTTGCGGTAAAATTCAATGTATCCTTATAAAAACTGTAAGATACTGAGAAAGAACGCCTATTAATTGCTTTAAGAGCATAATTTAAGCCTAATAATATGAAAAAACTATAAAATTATGCAAAAAACCTAGAAATTATAACCTAACCAAACTTATATCTAAAATTGGAAATAACTCATATTTAAAAATGTTTTCATCACTCAAAATGTCATGTAAGAGGTTTGTAAGACTTGTCTTTATTATTTTCACTATTCATTTCTAATGCATAGAGTCATATAGTGTTGCATTAAAAAAGTCTCTTCGTCTAACACACTTACTGAAATTTTCATTATAAAAATGTATATCACTATGAATGTCTTTATGCTAAATTGTTCTATGCATTGTTCTTGCTGTTAAACTTACATCACAATGTTTGTCACAGAGTTGCTTCCAGAAATATGTGCGAAAAATGTCTAAAATGTCCATATTATAACCCTTTTATGAATTTTTTACCTTTCCTGCTTTCGAAAACTATTTACACAATATCCCTAACATAATCCTAACTATACAGTTTATGTTTAAACACCTGTAAAGTGTTCACTTGCCAAAATACCCTCGAAAAATTGACTTTTATTGAAAGAAATGAAATACTAAATTGACTTTACGAAAATAGGTGTATTTAACATTCTTGACATTTTTGTTGGTAGCACAATGCTTTTTATGATGAAACCAAACTGTATAAATAATATTCAGACTATTCTATACAAAACAAATCTATTTTAAACACATCGTGAACCAGATTTCTATAAAACAGTGTCTCGCACATGTATCGAGCTTGAAATCACCCCTTTTTTATTACTAAATTGTCATTTAAACTGTCCGATCCTTCTTTTACTTCTTTCTGAACATCTATATATATATATATATATATATATATATATATATATATATATATATCGAATGTAAACCTAAGTACAGCTACAGAGGTATATGTTAAATATAATAATTCTTTACAATGTTATAAAGTAACTAGGAGTCTAATTTTTGCTTTAAATTCAAATATTGGACATCTTATAATTAAAAGTCATTACCTTCATTTTCACTATCATCTTCAGTCGACTCTCCGACATTGATTATAAGAGGTTTTACCATTTCCTCAGCCCTTTTTTGAACGTCCCACCACTGGCTAATTTCCTTTTCAGCATATGAAATACACTTTTGCCACAGTTCTCCAGTTACTTGGTTTAATAAATCCTTCCACAGCGATAAAACATTCACATCACAACGTTTTTGTTGTAATACTGTTTACAATTTGCCCATATTAACTCCATAGGGTTGAATTGGCAGTGATACGGAGGTAAACGTAAAATTTGGTGTATCCCATTGATGAGCGATTTCATCAATTGCATAAATTTTTGGAACTCGTAAAACCTTGGCAATTTTTTTTTGTGATTGTGGACCTGAATAGGCTAAAATTGGCCTACCGTGCTAAAGCACTCAGGAACACTTAGGAGGATGGATAGACGGAAAAAGAATTGCCAATAGGTGCCTATGAACAGCTACCTTAAATTTTCTCATATCATAAGTGAGAAGAAAGCAGGAACTAGGGAGATCATTCCAGAGTTTAGAAGCCGTGTAGAAAAATGTGGATTGCGCCCGTTTGGTACGACAAGTGGAGATTTGTCTGCATACTGATGATGTGAATTTGTAACAATTCCTTTTTCTGCATATCATTCGAATGAGGAATGTTATGTTTTCTTAAAAATTGAAGATCTTCCTTCTGCCAACTACTTGAAGGTAATTTTTCTACTAATGTAGGATGTTAACTGGCATTGTCAAGAATTATCAAACTTGAGTTTTCTAAATTTGGTAAAAGCAGTTCTTGAAACCATTTTTGAAATAAATCAGCGTACATATTATCGTGGTAGTCTCCTGTCTTACTTTTACTGGAAAACACCAGTGATGAATTAGGTATAAAACCATCCTTGTTGCCATCACTCAGTACGATAAAACTAAAATTTATTCGGTAAAAAATATTTTTAACAAATCGGACTACTTTAATTACCGTTTCCCTTCTCCTAGCGGTTTGTTTTTTGTGCTTTTCAAATCATTATCATGCAATGATTTTGGAACGCTTCCTCGACTAAAAATCCACGTCTCATCAAAAACGATAGGATCGTAACTAATTTCACAACTTTTGTTAGCAAAATATTTTCGCAAAAATGTTGTTCGAGCACCAGCAATATGAACCTGCTCCATTAAACGCTTTCTTCCATCGTTAACCTTGAATTCAAAACCAATTTTGTGTAAGAATTGTTTCAAATTCGTTTTACTGAAGGTAAATATTTTATCTCCTTTAAGTTCAGTTTGGAGATTTTCAATAGTAATATGTGAGCCTAAAATTAAACAGTGATTAACTCCATTTCAACAATAATTTCTCAATTATTTACCAGTTGCATGCATGGTAAATTTTTCGTTTTAAAACGTCTTTCACGTATTCGTCGACATTCTCTGACTTGAGTTCAAACGCTATTTTAAAAACTGATTTAACATTAGTAATGAACTTCACATTATTTACAGATTAATTCTGCTAAATTAGTGATAGTGTCTTTAATATTGCGCCATTGCACCATCTGCCGATAACTCACACACAACAATAACAAAAAATAATGACTACCGGTTACAAATGATTTTGCAACCTTCTTCTGGCCCCACGTTGGGCGCCAATTGTACATCTTATTTGTATATAAGCTCTTTTTTATTATTGTTTTAGGGAGTTCAGAAGAAAAGTTGGTTACAAAAGTTTTACGATTTAAATCATTTAATGAATATATCAACTCATTAGTTTGTATAAAATCAAAAGAATTTTGTATTATATATTACTTAAAATAATTCAACTGAAAACTGGTTTCAGCATCGACGGTCAATCTCAAAGGAATAGCAACACGCACGTGCGTAGAATCGATAGGGTCCGATTAAGGCTCGTATGGCTTGTTACATTACGTAAATAATAGCAGAATTAGTATTCTATAATTCTGTAAATATTTATTTCACATAAATTTGTTTTTTTTAATAACTGTTTAGACTTGACATAATTCGTTATATGATATTAAACAGTAAAATATCATACAATAATAACAGTTAGTATTCTGAACAGTTCTTTACAAAATCCCACATAAAATCTCTGTGCATCTATTGAAACAATTGGTAGTATGTATTCAAACTACAGCTGAGATGGAATTATTGTTAATATTCTTTGATCTGATGAATATTCGAACTGATGTGTGAAAGTTCCAATAGATTTTCTGTTCTGAACAATTTTAGTAGAATCTACGAAGTGAATACAGACATCCAAAAGCTACTATATAGATTCAAAGATACTTTCCACTGATTGAGATTTTAAAGATATTTCTGGAAGTAAGCTACTAAAAAAGTATTAATATTTAAACACCCTTCACGGATGTGATTCGATTCGAATCGCAATAAGTTGAACACGGTTCACTTGAAGATGGTTGGTGTGACTCAACAGAAACGAGGAGATTGTTCCTTTAAGAACCAATTAAAGCAACGTATGAAAAATCTATGGTAATTTAATTATTAACGTAAAGGGCATTTATCAAAATTTTTAACATAAGTAACCTTGAAATGAGTTAGAATTAAATTTTTCATTTTGCAATCTGTATATTCAAATGCACTGGAAACCCTTTGTTCAAACATAATAATTGTGCTAGAAATATTACTAACACAGCCAGTTTCTATACCCAGTGACGAAATGTCTTTCTCGAAACTTAAACAAATAAAGAATTAGTTACATTTCACATGTGATAAGAACAGTTATATGATCTGTTTTCTTTATATATTAAACACAATAAAGTTTATATTATCAGGTACCATATCAATTATTGTTATTATTATTATTAACGGTTTTAAGGACGCCTACCATAAGTTGCATCGGAGTCATTGCATGCTAAACCCGACCCTGGTGACGTATGTATAAATTCTGGTGCCTACTGTTGATACAATTTTACTAAGAGAAAATTCGAGGGCTTTGCATACAATGTTTAGGAACCTTGATGAAACATATGTGATTCAAAGGTTAACGTAGACAAAGTCAAGGTGGAGTGTTTAATTGTAAATTGTAAAAGAGGTTAGCGTATTTACCATAGATGATTAGATTGTAGAACAAATTGATCTATTCCTGTAGAATGCTTACTGCAAATGGTAGAATAGATATGTTAGCATGAGAGAATTTATTTATGTATACAATGCAAGTGTGGTCTAAATGTTACGCCACTGTAAAATCATATTTAAATGTTGTATAAAGGTTTATGAGTTAAAAGAATTATAATACCCCGACATCTGATATTCAGTTTTGATAGACAACTCGCCCTCTTGGTTCGGATCAAGGATCTACAATCTGCAGGAAAACTTAAGTAACACAAAAATTTTCAGAATCATTAGCTTGTAAGTGAATTTTGGGATTGGTCGGCCACACAATAACGATGTCGAGTTCTTTGTCATAGAAAACTAAGACGCTCTTAAAGATAACTCAGTCAAGCCGTAAAAATAAACAATTTTTGAGTTCGGAATGTAACTACGTAATTTTAGCATTTGCTCTTCTGAAAGAAAGTAACCTCCGAAAGAAATGGAGTATAAGTTAGAAACGTATTTTAGCGATGGGGGAGGTAGTTTTAAGATTAATACTACTTGAGCTGTAGACAAAACTAGCATGGTCACCTAAAAGCAAAATACAGTACAGGATCTTCACTCATAAGCATATTGTGACCTACCGTATTGACAGGAGCACAAAATAAGGTTATCTTAGCTTTAAGAGGTGGTGGGTAGTTATAAGGGGTGGTGGGTAGTTATATTAGATGGTGGGTAGCTAAGAATATTTATTTTACTTTTCTTCCGCTAGTACTCTTGCGGTGAGTAAGGGCTTGAAACCAATAATCAAGGTTTACAAAACGAACAATAAACGAGTAATAACTTGGAGTCAATTAGTTTAACCTAATGCTGATGGGATTGATATGCACAGTTTATGTATATTCGTATATAATTTAGCTTAGTAAGTGTACTTAGGTTAGGCTAGATCTTTAAATTAAGTAGGAAACAATCACATGCTGAAAAATCAAGGGATCTTGCGGGCCACAATATGTCACAATGTTTAGAAATGATTCAGCCCAGAAAAAGTTCCCTTAAGCAGTATGCAGTATGACTTGTAGCCCCGTCCTGCTGAAAATAATTGATGTCCGGAAACTTAGATAACTCTTCCGTCACAAATGTTCTGATCATGTGTGTGTAGCGGTTTGCCGTAACTGTTGTGGTGTTTCCTCTATCGTCTTGGAAAAAATATGGCCCAATAATACCAGAATCGCTCCTGGGTTTTCGTCATCCCAATAGCGACTATTCTGCTTGTTTACATATCCGTTTAAATGGAAATGTGCTTCATCTGACATAAACATGTGGTGAATAGAGTTTTCATCATCATATACACGTCGCAATATTTCTTCGCTGAAAAACCTGCGAGCAAGCATATCACCATCTTTCAACTCTTGGACGACTTGAATTTTGCAAGGGTGGAATGATAAGTCTTTATGTAAAATTCCTCGTAACGATGTGACCCTAATGTCTAGTGCAGAAGCATGTTTCACTGCAGAACACAGTGGACTACGTGTTAATGCTACTCGGACTATACGAATGCTTTTCTCCGTTCTTACAGACCTTATTGCCCCTTTATGATTCAAGTTTAATGTGAAACCAGTTTCTTCAAACTTTCTTACCCACTGTATAATTGCATGGGCAGATGGCATATTTTCATGTCGTGGAACATTGAAATTATTACGAAACAATCGTTGCACCGAAATCACACACTCACCATTTTTATGAAACGATTTTACGCAAAACGCACGCTGAACTCCTGGCCACTTCTCCATGTTTCTGTTTCAATGTCAGTAACTGTCAAACAATACTCAAGTCATAGAAACATTGACCATTGGCAAAAAAATTGGCCGCAAAATCTCTTGATCTTTCGGCATGCAATTTTTTTGCAGATTTCTGAAGAGCGGGATATAGGGTAATGAACAACAAACCTTACCGGAATTAGCATCGAACAAGAAATTGTACGAATTCAACCTGTCCTGCTCTGTCGAATAACCGGAAATGTTCAATCTAAGTTAGAATAGTGTTTACAAAGACTGGTTCTATTTGAGCGGAATTATTTTTAAGACATAAAATTACATACTTTCTTCTACTCAAACCTGTAAAAAAACTTTTAAAAATAAACATTTTCTGAAAAAATAGGTCTTCAAGGTTTCCCTCTTCACAGGTGGTATATATATATATATATATATATATATATATATATATATATATATATATATATGTTTCTATTTAGATTTCCACAAGTATTCATGTTTAAATAAGACAATTTTTCTTTAAAACTTGTGTAAATAAACGTAAAAATTAATTCAACGTTTCGGGAACGTCCTTTGTTTCCTTTGTCAAGAATTTATTTGACAATTACAGAAATTGAAATAAGGTAACTATTTTTAACAAGTACAAAATATGAAACAAGGTAACTAATTTAATTTTAATCTGGACGAGTGTGTTTGACTTCGGGTAGTTGGTCTAGTATGTGATGTAGAAGGTGCAGAAGTGGGGATGCCTGGAATAGTTGCAGCATAAGTGTTTGAAATTGCTGGAAGATTTGGAGTTGGTTGAAATGTAGAATCAACTTGTTTAATGATATTCTTCCAAATTTGTGGCATTCTAGAAGTGTCATCTCGTTTATTGAGGGCGTTTGGTCTTCTTTCAATTTCAACTGCTTCTCTAATAATTCTTGCTTGTAAGGTATATAGAGGTGCAATTAAACGGATATTGTTGGTATTAATTTGGTGTCCTGTATCTAAATGATGTGTAGCTAAAGACGATGAAGGATTGTGCTGTTTAATTGCTAGTTGGTGTTCATCGGCTCTCGCATATAATATTCTGTTAGTTTGTCCTATATAAGTTCTTCGACAGTTGTTGCACGGTATCTCATACACTCCTTGGCTTTCATTAGGAACTTTGTCTTTGGGGTTTCTTAAAAGTTGGGACAAAGTTGAATGTGGTTTGAATACCGGTCTGAAGTCGTTTTGTGGGAAATTTCTTTGCTATTCTGTCTGTAATTCCCTTTATATAAGGTAGAATAACAGGAATCTTTCGTTCATTGTTTGACAAGCTATTATTTCTTGGTCTTCTTATTTCGTTGGTAATTTTCAATATTTCTTGATCTTTGTATCCATTTTGAACTAGTATTTTATTAATAGTCTTCATCTCTTCCGTTCTAGAATTTTGGTCAGATAAGTGGTAAGAGCGGTATATCAAGGATTTCATAACGCTACGTAATTGACCAGGATGGTGATAAGAGAGAGAGTTCAAGTATCTATTCGTATGTGTTGGTTTTCGATAAACTTTGTGTGTAAATTTACCATTAGGAAGTCTTGTTATTAGGGTGTCCAAAAAAGGGAGTGAATTATTTTCTTCAACTTCCATAGTAAATTTAATGCTGTCGTGAATGTTGTTAATATGTCCTAGAAAATGGTTCAAGTTTCCTTTTCCATGGGGCCAAACTACAAATGTGTCGTCAACATAACGAAACCAACATTTAGGTTTTAAATCTGCAGAATTTAAAGCAATGGTTTCAAAATGTTCCATATATACATTCGCAAAAGCTGGAGAGGTGGCGAGCCCATAGGTGTTCCTTGAATTTGCTTGTAGAATTGTCCTTTGTATGTAAAATAGGTTGAGTGCATGCAGTGGTTTATCAATTTGAGTATGTCTTGGTTTATTGAGTGTTTTCTTCTAGAATTTTCATCGTGTCTTCAATAGGTATTTTGGTGAATAGTGACGTTATGTCGAAGCTAACTAAAATGTCATTTGGAGCCAAGGGTACAATTTTGAGTTTGTGTAGAAAATCATAAGAGTTTTTGATGTAGGATACAGCATTTTCACAAATCGGTTGAATAACTTTGGCTAGATAACGAGCAAGGTCATGAGTCGGAGAATTGAATGCACTGACGATAGGGCGTAATGGCCAGTTTTCCTTATGTATTTTTGGGAGTCCGTATATTTTGGGGATTCTTGAACTCTTCTCTCTTGGAGTTAGTTTCTGTTTTGTTTCTTTGTCTAATTTTGTAGAATTAATGATAGATTTTGTTGTTTTTTCTATGTAAGTGGTAGGATTGCACTGATTGTTCTTATATTCTGAAGAAGTTAGCAGTTCAGACATCTTATGGTGATAGTCTTGAGAGTTAACAATGACAGTAGCGTTTCCTTTGTCAGCAGGTAGTATTAATATTTGGTCGTCATTTTTCATTTGGTTTAACATTTGGAGGTCTTGTTTGGTGATATTTTGTTTGGGAAGTTTGCAGTTCTGAAGAATGTGTGCTACGTTGAGTCTAATTTCGTCAGCTACGTTGGTGATGATGTTTTCTACGGGAATCCGTTTAGGAGTGATGGCAAAATTAAACCCTTTACCTAAAACATTTAGAATATTATTATCAAGTTCTTTGTCACTTAAATTGTGTACTGTCCTTAACGGTTCTACATTATTTGCCTGCGATGTATGAGACAGACGTTCAAATTTTTGTTTCTGTCGGTTAGTTTTTATCATCAAGGACGATTCTACAGTAATTTCAATGAGACGATCCACCGTATCGAATATGAAAGGGTGTATTTTGATAGCATGTAAAGTTTGGAATGTGTCATAAAGGGTACGGTCGAGATAGTCAAGTTTAGCCCTTTCATTGGCCATCGCTTTTCTTAAAAGGGCAAGGCTTGTTTTGAATAAAATCTTATAAGAACCATTAATGTCTGGTCTTGGTTTCAATTTAAATCCTTGGGTATTATTTTATTGTCACGACAACGATTTAAAAAGTTAAATTAGTAAGTGTTTCACATTTTTTGATACGTAGCTTTCTGTAAATCTTGATGGTATTCAAAGTTTCTTCTCCGTATAGGAATATTATGTTTCTATTTAGATTTCCACAAGTATTCATGTTTAAATAAGACAATTTTTCTTTAAAACTTGTGTAAATAAACGTAAAAATTAATTCAACGTTTCGGGAACGTCCTTTGTTCCCTTTGTCAAGAATTTATTTGACAATTACAGAAATTGAAATAAGGTAACTATTTTTAACAAGTACAAAATATGAAACAAGGTAACTAATTTAATTTTAATCTGGACGAGTGTGTTTGACTTCGGGTAGTTGGTCTAGTATGTGATGTAGAAGGTGCAGAAGTGGGGATGCCTGGAATAGTTGCAGCATAAGTGTTTGAAATTGCTGGAAGATTTGGAGTTGGTTGGCGACACATTTGTAGTTTGGCCCCATGGAAAAGGAAACTTGAACCATTTTCTAGGACATATTAACAACATTCACGACAGCATTAAATTTACTATGGAAGTTGAAGAAAATAATTCACTCCCTTTTTTGGACACCCTAATAACAAGACTTCCTAATGGTAAATTTACACACAAAGTTTATCGAAAACCAACACATATGAATAGATACTTGAACTCTCTATCTTATCACCATCCTGGTCAATTACGTAGCGTTATGAAATCCTTGATATACCGCTCTTACCACTTATCTGACCAAAATTCTAGAACGGAAGAGATGAAGACTATTAATAAAATACTAGTTCAAAATGGATACAAAGATCAAGAAATATTGAAAATTACCAACGAAATAAGAAGACCAAGAAATAATAGCTTGTCAAACAATGAACGAAAGATTCCTGTTATTCTACCTTATATAAAGGGAATTACAGACAGAATAGCAAAGAAATTTCCCAAAAACGACTTCAGACCGGTATTCAAACCACATTCAACTTTGTCCCAACTTTTAAGAAACCCCAAAGACAAAGTTCCTAATGAAAGCCAAGGAGTGTATGAGATACCGTGCAACAACTGTCGAAGAACTTATATAGGACAAACTAACAGAATATTATATGCGAGAGCCGATGAACACCAACTAGCAATTAAACAGCACAATCCTTCATCGTCTTTAGCTACACATCATTTAGATACAGGACACCAAATTAATACCAACAATATCCGTTTAATTGCACCTCTATATACCTTACAAGCAAGAATTATTAGAGAAGCAGTTGAAATTGAAAGAAGACCAAACGCCCTCAATAAACGAGATGACACTTCTAGAATGCCACAAATTTGGAAGAATATCATTAAACAAGTTGATTCTACATTTCAACCAACTCCAAATCTTCCAGCAATTTCAAACACTTATGCTGCAACTATTCCAGGCATCCCCACTTCTGCACCTTCTACATCACATACTAGACCAACTACCCGAAGTCAAACACACTCGTCCAGGTTAAAATTAAATTAGTTACCTTGTTTCATATTTTGTACTTGTTAAAAATAGTTACCTTATTTCAATTTCTGTAATTGTCAAATAAATTCTTGACAAAGGGAACAAAGGACGTTCCCGAAACGTTGAATTAATTTTTACGTTTATTTACACAAGTTTTAAAGAAAAATTGTCTTATTTAAATAAATATATATATATATATATATATATATATCCTTATTATTTGTATAATAATTAAATCCAACATATGAAAGAGAATTGATATCTTGAGTTTAACGAATCTGCATTTAACATAACCAAATAGAAGTTTAATTTGATGACTGGGTAGTCGTTGCTACATATACAGGATTATTTTTTTAAAACTTGTCATAGGCTGTCTTATTTATTACTGAAGATAGACTTTTACTTCCAAAACTGAAGTTTTAGGGCGTAATATAACTAAGAAAATTTCATGAAAAAAAATTACTCCAGCGTTGCCAGCTTCAAAAATAGAATTTTTTTAAATGGGAATATTGCATTTTATTTGCAAAATATGATACAGCGTTTCACTGCAGTCAAAAGTACTAGAGCGAAAAATTTTCGTTTTGTAAGCCGTTTACGAATTATTATTGCTTAATAGTTATTACGCAGCAATTTTTTGTTCTACAGGTCTTAGTGTGAATTTACCTGTCGCGTAAACTTGTAATCATGGTATCGTGGAACTGTCACAGTGAAAAAACAAGATGGATCGAATAACTACACAAGAGAGGATTGAATTATTTTTTCTACACATTAGAGGCTTGAGTTCGAAGGCAGCTTGCATTGAATTTCATTTCAATCATTCGGATAAACCACGTCCAAATCCAGAATTTTTTACATACAATTTAGAAAAATCAAATGCTACAGGAAGTGTATGCGCAAGGGTGCGGAGAAGGCGTAAAGATATTATAGATAAGGAATAGATCTTGTTGAAGTATGTGGAAAATCCGAATAATTCGAAAAATAAAAGTGCGCAAGAAGTGGGTTGTTCCCAAACTAAAGTCTGGACGTCATTGCACAGCCACAGATTTCATCCCTATAAAATGTGTCCAGGAATTGCACGATAACGATTGTGACAGAAAAATCTGTCACTGGATTGTAGAAAAAAAACAATAGCAACCGGAGTTTGAAGAACAAATGTTTTTTAGTCACGAAGCGACTTTTTATTTAAATAGAATCGTGAATAAACAGAATTACGGATATTGGTCTGATATCAATCCTTGCTGAACCCAAGGTAGAAGAACACAAAGTAATCCCAAACTTAATGGTTGGTATGGAATTTATAATAATCAAGTGATAGGACTGATATTCATTGAGGATAATTTAAATGGAGCAAGGTATTTAGATTTACTACGGCAAGAAACGGAACCGTTTTTGGACAACCGTCCATTGGATGAAAGACAATCAAGATAGTGCTCCTCCGCATTTTACTTTACCGGTGAGAGTTTACCTTAGCCGGTTGTTACCTAGACACTGGATAGAGAAAAGAGTACCGATTGAATGGGCCCCAAGATCTCCCCACCTCACTCCGCTAGATGTGTTTCTATAGGGCACTTACAATCTAAGGTGTATGTTACTATGCCTACTTCCGTTGAAGAGTTACAACTAAACATGGAACGAGAAATTAGGACTATAACACAAGTCATTTTAAAGAATATGCAGAAAAATTTAATGAAACATCACCATTGCTGTCGGGTACCTCGTTAATAAATTTCATATACACCCCTGTTCTTTTTAATGGTAAAGTAAATTATTAATTTTACCAATATTTGCATAGTTTAACACGCCAAAAGGGAATGTTTGCTAAGACCAGTAAAACAATATTAATTCGTAAACGGCTTCTAAAACGAAAATGTTTCGCTCTAGTACTTTTGACTGCAGTGAAACGCTCTATCAGATTTTGCAAACAAAACGCAATATTGCCATTTAAAAAAATTTTATTTTTGAAAATGCTACAAAAACTGGCAACGCTGGAGTAATTTTTTCATGAAATTTTCTTAGTTGGATTACGTCCTAAAACGTTACTGTTGGAAGTAAAAGTCTATCTTCACTAATAAACAAGGTACCGTATGTTAGGTTTTAAAAAAATAACCCCGTAGATGGAAATGGATATTATTAAATTAAATATAAATCTATATGCATATTAGGATCAGCTGAATTCAAATCCGAATCCGAACTTGGATTTCAATTTAATTTAAATTAAACTTTTTAGTCATTAAAGTGAATTTTTATTTAAATTTTGTTATCAAGTAACAATTTAAGCATCTCACGCCTTTTTACTTTTCCGGCAGAATTTTTTAAAACCTTTTCAATAAATTTAAGTCCTCCTCGAAGTTTATGAAGGTCTTCGACTTTAGCTTCATAATACTCTTTAAGCTCTTCTGAAGAAATCTTATCTTTATATTCCGCTTTTAGAACAACGAGTGCAATAAGATGTTCTACATCAATGGGATGCGGTTTACCTAAAACTACAACTTCTTGCACAGCGGTATGAGTCCTTAGAATGTACTCTAATTTTACTGGAGTTATCTGCACACCTTGATACTTTATCATTTCTTTATATCTTCCCACTATATAAAAACAATAATCATCATCGTAATAGGCAGCATCGCCTGTTTTTAAAAATCCATCACTGTCCCATTGTTCAGATGAATTGATTTTGTAATATCCATTCATTTGATACTTATTCTTTATACGTAACTCACCTTCTTGATTTGGACCAAGAGCTTGTTCAGTATCTGGATCTACAATCTGAACATAAATTAGTTAAACGTTCGATATTCACCGTGAAGTTGACCTTGTATGTATTGCCACGTACAGGGCGCCCAGAAGACACTGGTTTAGTCTTTAATAATTGAAGATCGTATTCATTTAAAGGGTCAAAGGTTACCCCAGAACCTCCTGTTTCAGTTAGACCATATCCATAAAGAACAATTGCATTTGGAAAATGCCCGCGTAATTTCATTATTTGTTCTTCAGAAAATGAGGAACCTCCAAAAAGAATTAAAAAAACACTAGATAGATCCTTATCTCTTGAATGAGATGATTCTAACATGGTTGCTAATTGTGTTGGAGCCAATATCAAAATTCGAACCTAAAAACAAACTATTCATTATTTGGGTTTCATTCCAGTTGGCTACCTTAAACTTTTCGATAATATCCCATATAGTTTCAGATTCAAATTTAGAAATAACCAAACGTGACATTCTGCGAAATAACGCTAAAAGTGCGCCTAATGTGTAAGTTATCCAATAGACTAACGAAGAAGAAAGTAAAACAGCATTTGGAAACGGAGCTCCGTTTGTACTAAAAAAAAACGTCAACGTCTTCCAAATCCCTATGAATGTTTCCTTTTGCTTACGCAGTAGTTTCCAAATTCATCATAAACGTGGAGTGGTTAAGGCAAATCCCTTTTGATAACCCACTAGTTCCACTGCTAAAACAAATAATTGCGGTCTCATTAGGGTCCGGCGTTTTGTAAGGTTTAAAATTTCGTTCTTCCTCCGACTCCTTCAAAAAGTCTACAAATCGTGAATGTTTTTCTGTATCCCCAAACACAACAATTTCCGATTTAATTCCAGTGTTTGCCAAAACCAATTCAACTAACTCAACCACTTCAGAACTTACAAAGATGACTTTGGGTTCAACTAAACTTATCAAATGCATTTGGTCTGAAACTGGCAACTTAGGATCGATATTTGCAGGTACTGCACCAATAAAAAAACTTGCAAAAATAGGTGTACAAGTGTTCATGTGGCTAGAACTGCAAACAGTGATAATATCATTTGGTACAACGCCACGAGCACGCATTGCAATCGCTGTCCTGACGCTCCTTCTTAAAAAATCTCCATTAGAATCAGTTTCGCCTGTATCAGCATTAATCTGTAACACAGTAATTGTTACGTTTTTTTAATTTGCACAAGGCTTACTTGAAAAATTCCATCTTTAAATTCATTGAGTTTCCGGTAGGAGGCAGTACCAAGTCCTTCGGTGCATTGAAAATCAATATCAGGTGTTTTTATAATGTTATCTTCTACCTCAATATTAAATATTTTGGTGGCTAAAAATTAAAAAATGTATACATTTTGTAGAAGGTCCAGCGTTTTTACGTACACTTGCTCATGTTGCTGTTACGTCTTAGATTAAATATGTTATCTAAACTGCCTTTAGATATAACATTAATCATTTAAAGATTGAGAAATTGTTACATTTAATCTTATCTGTAAGTGTGTACAAGTGCTCTATGATATTTCGTAGATTAATAGCTTCATTAGACATTGTGATTAAAACTAGCTTATACTGGTAACTACCTTAAATCTCGTGATGCTACCATTTGTCCAGATCCTTCTACAATTTTGGGCATTTAAATTTCTGTAATACTACCTAATCAATGGCAGCTAATATCTACACTCTGGCTACACAACTTAAATTTTTATTTTTTGAAAGAATACACTTTTCGCGTAGGGGGGTCCTGCGAGCGTGAGGGCGTGCATGCGTACTTGTGTGCGTGTGTGTGCGTGTTGGTACGTGGGTGCGTGCGTTCGTGCGTGCGTGGGTACATGCGCACGTGCGTACGTGTATACGCGTTCGCTTCTACGTACGTGCGTGCGTGCCCATGTACGTGTATTCGATTGTGCTTGTGTGCGAGTACGTGTGTGTGTGTGTGTGTGTGTGTGTGTGTGTGTGTGTGTATTTATGTGTGTTCGTGAACATGCGCGAGTGGGCACGTGAATGAGCCCGCGTGTGCTTGTGCGTAACCGCGTGCGTGAGCGTGTGCGTGTGGGTGTGGCCGTGCGTAAACGCGCACCCGTGCGCGTGTGCTTGCATGTGGGTGTGCGTGTGCGTGTGACTGTACAAGTTCGTGCGCGTGAGTGTGTGCTTGTGCATGTGCGTGTGCGTCCGCGTGTGCACGTGCGTGTGCGTGTGTATATGCGTGTGCGTATGTGTGTCTGTGTGTGTGTGCGTGTGTGCGAGTGTGCCTGTGTGCGTGTGTGCATGTGTGCGTATGTGCGTGTGTGCGTGTGTGCGTGTGTGCGTGTGTGCGTGTGTGCGTGTGCGCGTGTGTGCGTGTGTGCGTGTGTGCGTGTGTGCGTGTGTGCGTGTGTGCGTGTGTGCGTGTGTGCGTGTGTGCGTGTGTGCGTGTGTGCGTGTGTGCGTGTGTGCGTGTGTGCGTGTGTGCGTGTGTGCGTGTGCGTGTGCGTGTGCGTGTGCGTGTGCGTGTGCGTGTGCGTGTGCGTGTGCGTGTGCGTGTATGTGTATATTTATGTGTGTGCGTGAGCGTGCGCGCGTTGGCACGTGCGTGAGTCCACGTGTGCGTGTGCGTGTGTGAGTGCTTGTGCGTGTGAGTGTGCGTGTGCGTGTGCGTGTGTGTGTGTGCGTGTGTGTATATATTTATGTATGTGCTTGAGCGTGTGTGCGTGTGCATGTGGGTGTGCGTGTTTGATGTGCGTGTGCGTATGCGTGTGAGTGTGCGTGTGCGTGTAAGTGTGCGTGTACGTATACGTGAGCGTGTCCGTGTGCGTGTGCGTGTGGGTGTGCTTGTGCGCGTGGGTGTTCTTGTGCGCGTGCGCGTCCGTTTGCGTGTGCGTGTCCGTTAACGTAAGCGAGTTCGTGTGCGTGAGCGTAAGCGTGGTGTGTGTGCGTGTGCGTGTGCGTTTGCGTGTACGTGTGCGTGTGCGAGTATGTGTGCGTGTGCGTATGCGTATACGTATGCGTATGCGTGTGCGTGTGCGTGTATATATGCTTGTGCGTTAGCGTGTGCGTGTGCGTGTGCGTGTGTGCGTGTGCGTGTGCGTGTGAGTGTGCGTGTACGTGTACGTATGTATGACCATGTCCATGTGCGTGAGCGTGAGCGTGTACGTACCGTGTGCGTACCGTGTGCGTGTGCGTGTGCGTGTGCGTGAACGTAAGCGTGTGCGTGAGCGTAAGCGTGTGTGTGTGCTTGTGCGTTTGCGTGTACGTGTGCGTGTGCGTGTATGTGTGCGTGTGCGTGTACATAATAATAATAATAATAATAATAATATTTATTGTCATAATAATTCAAACAAAGTGAACATCGACATTGTCAATATACAAAGATACTCAGAAAACAGAAAGACAAAAACAAAAACAAAAACAAAAAACAAAAACAAAAAAGATGGCTAATTATAGAAATCATTTACATTATACAGACACTTAGAGATCAGATGTTGTTTGACAGCATGTTTAAATTTATTTGCATTTGTTATAGCTTTAATAGCCCCTGGTAGTGAATTAAAGGCTTTTACACAAGAATAATGTGGCCCTTTTTTATATCTAGTCGTTCTGTGTAATGGAATACTCAAATTATCACAATTGCGTGTAGTCATAACGTTGTAGTTTGAAGAATTTTTATCAAAAAGGTTAGAGTTCTTTTTCACAAACATAACTAAAGAGTATATGTATAACGATGGAACCGTTAATATTTGAAGTTGTGAGAAATAATTTTTAGCTGAAGTGCATGGTTGTACACCAACAATGCACCTAATAATTTGTTTTTGTGTGACAAAAACATCTTTTAAATAAGAACTTGAACCCCAAAACATAATACCATAAAGCAGAGTAGATTGGACATTACAGAAATAAAACGTCTTTATAACATCAATAGATACCTGTGTTTTCAAATGCCTTATTAAATAACAAATTGAACTTAATTTTTTTCGCAACTGAATACAGCAGTTAAACCACTTCAACTGATTATCCAGTGTAATGCCTAGAAATCACATGTGCACATGTGCGTGTGCGTGAGCTTGTGCGTGAGCGAGTGCGTGTGCTTGTGCGTGTGCGTTTTTGTGTGCGTGTACGTGTGCGTGTGCGTGTGCGTGCGCGTGCGCGTGTGCGTGTGCGTGTGCGTGTGCGTATGCGTATGCGTGTGCGTGTGCGTGTTCGTGTGCGTGTGTGTGCATTTTTTTGTGCGTGTATTTATGTCTATTGATCTCTATCTGACATGAAGTTTTAGAGGTCATTCTGACATAGATTATTGTTTTGGTTTTTACAGTGTTGCCTGTTTTTGTTATGAACGTAAAAACGTATTTTGTGTAGTTTTCCTAAAGAAATTGAATTTAAAATTATTTCATTTTTTTAAATTTAGATTAGCATCTAGGTGTCTATTAGCCTCTGTCTGTCATGAAGTTTTAAAATGTGTACCTCAGTATTCCTGTATATCCAACAGGCCTCTGATATGGTGTGCCATAGCGGGGTCTTGTACAAAATCAAAAGGAATCTTTCTCACTAGATCTTCCTACGCCTAAAATTCTCCCTGAGTCTAAGAAACTTTCAAGTTCGTTTAGAAAGTTCATTATCAAATTACCAAGCTATCAACTCCGGCATTCCTCAGGGAAATGTCCTTAGTCCCTTCCTCCATCCTTTTTTTGCTGTATACATTCATACCACAAACAATACCTTAATTGCTACCTTTGTAGACGACACTGCTACAATGTATTCTGATTCCAACGCCGATATTGCAACTCAAAACCTTGTTTGCTGGAGGATCAAAGTAAACGGGGCCAAACCAAGCCAAGTCACTTTTACGCTTAGACGCTCTACTTGTCTCCAAATCACCATCAACAACCACCTCATCCCAATAAAAACTGCGTTGAAGTATTTGGGACTCGACTGACACTTGAAAACACACTGTTACTTTATAAAATAATCTTAACACCCGTCTGGTCCTATGGGATTGAGCTTTGCGGCTGTAGCAAACCTTCCAACACCAACGTATTGTAGTCCTTCGAATCAAAGATATTACGCATTCTAACTAACGGACCGTCGTATGTTAGCAATTAAACCCTCCACTATGACCTCAAAATCCTATTCATCTTGGATGGCATCCAGAGCTCTGCAGCTAAAAGCAGCATGTGCTGCGTTAAACATACCAACCCGCTCATTGCCAACCTCTACCTCCGACAACCGATGGATAGAAGATTAAAGAAACTATGGTCAGAAGATGTCATTAAGTAAATGGTAGAGACTTGTCACTGGATGGTGCCCTACTCATGCCAAATTTTGTATATCAACACATTTACTTATTACTTCTGTCAAAGAGTAGATTGAAAATTCGCTATAATACAATAAAAAAAAAATTGGTATTATGTGTAAAGTCGGTAAAACGGTATTGTAAAAGAGCCATTGATAACAAAAAAGAGATTGGTCTTATTATAAGAGTTTGGCCCCAACGTCCAAGGTTGATCAATATTTTTTTTGTTCACACCTTATTAGTTACCATTTCTCTCAGAGTAGTTAATACACTTTCTCCTTACTTATCTGCTGTTTTAATAAATTGTCTTTCCCTCATTCGTGAAATTGTCAATTGTTTGGAAGTTACAAGTCAATTGCTTGCATGAAACCAGAAGAATTCAATTCTCGTGATCTGTCTAGTGATGTTAATATTTATCTTTTACGTAGGACTGTTCGTAATGCTTTAAAATTGGACTAATCTCTCACCAATTTTGATTATGACATCGAATTTAATACAGATGCTGCTGCATTAACTACTTAAGTGGATATTAAGTACATATCAAAATTTAAAAAATTCTAATCACTGTACGTATGGCGGATATAATCGCAACCAGAGTTTGCTTTGGGCCCTTAATGATTATGTCGAATATAGTCGCATGCGATAGTTCACAGCTTTATCGCATTTCCGATGGATGTGCCACCCGTTTTTTTTACTTTGAGTTATAAAATACCAATAAAAATATTTTATTTGGAGATGCAGAATGTTTTGATACTGGCATAAAAGCATGTCCAATGTCATAGAAGTATAATCCTTTAGTTACAATGAATCGTTCTCTTGTTACATTATGAATGGGTTATGTATGTATGTTTAGACGTACGCTTTCTTGAGCTTGAATAATTTTTTACTTATTTCCAAGACAATCAAGTCTGATACTGATACAATAGTAAAGACATTTAAATATACTACCTTTGCTGAATTCTCGCGTTTACCCTCTTCTAGTCCAAGTTGTACTACGGCTATTGAGATTGACGGATACAAATCTGACTTCCCTGCTTTAATTTCTTCCGATTCAGATGACTCAACTGAGTGCCAGCACACTTCAACTTAACTGCCTTATACACCTTCTTCATCTGATAGATTCTTTTGGGTTTCGAAACTTGGATTGTCATTTTCTGGAAACAATACTTCTTCTTTATTAGCTTTTCTTACTCAGTCAGTCCGCTTGATTTGCTGGTGCCTTTGAAATAGTATCAGATAAAGCCCTACTTTTATATAGCACTCGTAGAAATTTTTTAAACTCCTGAAAGGATGTGGTACATAAACATAAAACCCAATAATCCTCCTGGAAAGGTGACGGTAGCCAGGCTCCGAAAACGAGTTCACTTGTATTAATTCCCATACAATATCTGCTATCTCGACTACTCTACCCTAAACACGGCTTCGCACATCTTTCCCCTGCCGAATTATCTACCCCTTTCCATCTACATCAAAAGCATCGCCAAGAATTCATTCACACTATCTATGGCCTCTCTTACCTCTCTATATCGGTTCAGAATCATAAAACCACCTCAAGTTCAAGTTCAAGTTCAACAAAGTTTGTTAAAATTTTCATAATGCATAACAATATACAGGTATTTACAATACGTATATACACATATATAGTATTGTACAATAAACTAAAATAAGTAATAATGTATTGCATAATGTTGGTGGTGCGCTGCTCAAGATTTTTCATCCTCTTCAGCGCATGGATTGTGTGGTTGTTGGTATTCGTGATTGTGTTTAATGCCTGTTGACATCTTTGTGTTGAGATTTGTGGTTTTTCCAGAAAAAAAGCGCTGTAGTGGTGATGCTGTTGGTGGTGTGGTTGTTTGTGGATGTCGTGTGGACTGTCCTGTTGTCGCTCAGTTGTAGCTAATGTTGTTAATGCCTTGCGTATCTGAAATAAATATAAACATGTGTTAGATGAGTGAATAGATTATCGGTGTTAACAGAACAGAATTAATAAATTATCGATACTGTATACTTATCTAAGGCACCAGTCTTCGCTCTGGACCTTTGTATGATTACGCGAAAAGGGCAACCACCTCGAACCGTGCGTGAGAATCACTCCCAACAGGTCCATCGCAGTTTGCGCCTGAGCGAGCGCCGCTGCCACCTTGCGGATGACAGGAAAGGCCTTCTCCATACCGAGACCTCCGAGGAGGCTCAATATGGCGTCAAACCCTAAGGCGGTTGGGAAAGTGGGGTACTTCCACTTTCTCAACCTTGCCTGCTGTCGCTGAGGCGTAACTGACGCCGGTCCGGGTTGAAGAAGGCGCCGCTGTTGGTGGTGTTCTCTTCGGTCACTGTTGTCCTTCCACCTTCTTTCGTTGTGAAGGCCGAGGGAACTTAGGGCAGTCGGTCCATTTCTCAGGAGAACGCGGCCCAGTTCTCCTTGTAACGACGGGTTACCGGAGGAATTTTCTCCCTGGTGCCCTCTTGTGTCGTCTGCTCCATTACTGTAGGGCTGTTGGTGAAGGGTTCCAGGGCCTGGAATCCGTTGTCCGTGGGCGGGGGCGTAAGCGAGAGAACCTTCGGGGTCTTTTTATTCTGCAGCACGAAGTCGTCGGGGCTGGTAAATCCGGGGCGGGTATCTTCTTGGATATTGTCGATTTCGGCTTCGGCAGCAAAGGTAACCGGCGATGCCTTCTACCGGTGGCGGTCTCGTCTTCTTTTGCCGCCTCCTCTTTTGTACGGTGGCGTCAGTTGGCGCATCGCTGCTCGCTCTGTCGAACGGTAGATCGAGCAGTGACGGTATCGCAAGCGGTATTCGGAACTCCCAAGACGTTTTCGGTGACAGCTCTCCCTGAGCTGCCCGCTCTTCTAGAAACTGCTGGTAGCAGCGCCAGTTGTATCCCGGCCATAACATCGTGAAAACGACGTTGTCTTTTTTGAATTAGGCTAACTAGTCTTTTATTTATAAGTTGACCATTTCAGACCATTGACCTATATCACACCTAGACATCCTTAACTATTAACCCCTTAAGTAAAAATATTCATTGTACAAGTTAACATTCCAGACCCGGTGTATCCACCTGTGTATCTTCTACTACATTCAGCCCAAGTTTTACGTGGCCTACCAGGCTCGCCTTTCCACTAACCTCGCCCACGTGTATTTGCTTCGTTAAATTTGCGTTGTTTATTCTCTCAATGTGACCAAACCAACGTAATGTACTACTTCTATATCTATCCATCATCACCTTTTTCTGGCCACACTCGTTATTATGCATTCATTTTTTATCTTGTAACTATTCGTTTTACCACATACCTCATACCCACGACATTTAGCTTTCATTCGTGGTTTTTTTGACACATCCATGTCTCACTTCCATTCAGTACTGACGGGACAAACACTCCATTATAGATTGCTCGTTTCGCAGCTAGGCTCATGCTTTCGTTTCTCATTATCTTTTACATACTTCCAATCACTTTCCTTCCAGAAGTAGCCCTTCGTCCAATCTCGCCCTTCCATTGTACCATCTGCAGTGAACATTCTACCGGGATACACCAGCTCGTCCACGTGCTCCATAATTTCACCTTGCAGAGTAAATACTCTACTCTCCTTTTCACCTTCCCGATTGAACACCACAATCTTAGTTTTGTTCACGTTTACTTTCAGGTCCGTGCTCTCACAGTTTTCGACGAGTTGTGTTCCCGTTTTTTGCCACTATCTGTATGTTATCCCACTGGACGCGTTAGTCTTCGTTCCAGACATGTTCAGCGATTCTTGATCTTTCTGTTTCGCCCTTGCGGACGTTGTTCTTAAGTTCATGCGTTCTCACTTTGAGTATTCTACTGCTTTCTTCTATGTATGACCTGCAGCATTCGCATGGTAGATTGTATACACAATTCTTAAAATTCTAATCTTCATTGTATGGTTTGGTTTTGGTGAGTATTCTACTGAACGTTCTGGTCGATTTGAAGGCTGTGCGTATCTTGTATTTGCTGCCTATCCTTCGTATGTTGTCTGAGGTACCTTGTATATGTGGTATTATCGCTGTATATTTAGGTTCTTCTTTTTCGGTTACGCTTTCCCTGTTTAGGTTAGGTGTTAGATCGGGGAACCCATTTTTTTTAGTGTTCTAGCGATGATTTCTTTTTCTTTATTCAGGTCCTCCTGTTTTAGGAATGTTGCTTTTGCTCTACTGTACAAGCATTTTGCCACGCCTAACTTTACGTTTTTGTGGTGATTGGAGATGTAGTGTAGGACCTCTCCGTGTGGGTATGTTTCCTGTACACACTTGTCGTAAAAGTGTTGCCATTCCTGTGTACAAGTACATCCAGGAATGGCAGCTTAGTTCCGACTCCAATTCCATTGTGAATTTTATGGGGGGTGTGCGGCTATTTAGATGATCTAGGAATTCAATTGGCTTATGCTTGCCGTGTTGCCAAACTACGAAAGTATCGTCCACGTATCTAAGCCACACACTTGGTTTCCCTGTGAATTCGGATATCGCTTGGTCTTCAAAGTTTTGCATATAAACATGCAATAAACTTCTGCACAACCACGAAAAAGTTATATATATATATATATATATATATATATATATATATATATAACTTTTTCGTGGTTGCGCAGAAGTTTATTGCGCATGCTGCGCCGTAACTTCTTGTGCAGTTGTATCGCGCATTATTGGAATCCATATGGGTTTCATTTCTACACTAGCTGGGCTTGTTGGATTTTATGCTAGTGCGATGTATGTCGCGTTTGCTTTGTCTGCCAGGAGAATTTTGATCGTTGGGTCATTCGTAAGGGAAGTGACCGCTTTCGTTTCTAGGTTATAGAGGTTAGGTTTAGTTTGCCCAGATGAGTCTAGGACTCTCTAAACTAGAAAGGAGAGCGGTCACTTCCCTTAAGACTGACCCAACGATTAAAATTTTCCCGGCAGACAAAGAAAACGCGACTGTGGTAATGGATATGGACACTTACAACAGTAAGATCCAAGAACTACTAGACGGGGGCGAGTGCAAACAAATACCAAAAAACCCCACACCATCAATCGAAAGACGGATATACCTGACGCTGGTAAAACATAAGGGGGAGTTCTCCGATTACCAGAGAACTAGACTTACCCCACACTACAGCAAACCTCCGCATCTGTATGGACTACAAAAGATTCACAAGGAAGGAATTCCTCTGAGACCAATTGTGAGCTTGAGAAATCGGGAAAAACCGAATATATGGTCAAGAACATGCAACACATCGTGGAAACCGTCAGAAACTTCCAACCAAACCACGAAGAAATACTGGTAAGCTTTGACATTGTGAGTCTATTCACAAATGTGCCTACTGATAAGGAACTAACTATCATAAGGGACAAGCTGGAAAAGGATGAAACGTTAGACGAATGCACGCAACTCTCGGTAAACACAATAATGGAGCTTCTGACAATATGCATTAGAACTACATATTTCCAGGTAGAAGACAAATTCTATCAACAAGAGTTTGGGATGGCGATGGGTTCCTCACTATCACCCATAGTGAGCAATATATATATATATATATATATATATATATATATATATATATATATATATATATATGTATATAAGTTCTAAAAATATATATTGGATTACTCAGTGGCTCAGCAGTAAAGGTGTCAGACTAGTAAGCTAAAGGTACCAAGTTCGAATCTGAGAGTAGTCAAGTGCTTGTGAAAAAATTATATATAACATATGAATTCAACTCAGGACTAAACCTGGTGACGGAAGCAGAGTCCTGCTCCAAAAGCAAAAACTGTAGAAATCGGCCGATCAACTCCACTAATAAGAAACCACATTTACTATAAAAGTGTAAATGGATGTTTTAAAGCGTTCTCAATAGAAATCGTTAAAATAACTAGAGACACAAAACACTCAATAAAAGATAATGCCGTTAACTCAGTTGGTAGATTAAATCGGGACGGGTTCATGCTTTTTGATTTGCTTAATTACCAACAAATTTCTGGTTACTTATCAATATAGTAACTTCAATGTAACAATAATAAAAGTTATCTTGGACGCCAGGTTATTTTTTATTACGCTCGGAATAACTAAACCGAGGATACAATAAAGAATTCACCAAAATGTCAAAATAAAAATATACAAACTATGTTTATGAAGCATTTAAATTTGGAATTATATAAAATAAATCTTAAAGCTAGTGTTAACAGCCTTATACTAATAAATCATTAGGTATAAATACCTGTTATAAAATTTTTGTACAACTTTTTGAGAACCTCTGTTATCAAAAGGAATGCGGAAATGTAAACCATAGATGATGTAATCTTCGTACAAATGTTGCGCAATATGACGTATTTTCAATGTTGTACGTTGTAAACCATACCAAAGTTGAATTCACTTCTTACAAATTTATCTTCATTGAAATTTGAATAATCCAGAATATATTGCATTCCCTTGAAGGTTCAACTAAAAATAAGATCTAAATTTAGATCCGAATTAAATGCAAACATGTAGTCATAAAAATCAAAGTAGAAGGGGTAAAAGTAGCAAAAGTAATAAAAGTGGTAAAAGTGCCTGCAAAAAGCAAATGTTTCAGATTTTAATATAATACGAGTTAAAAGTGTCGTACCGTTAAATCAATGGCACCTTTCACAAAATTTAGGTGGAAACCAAAAATGGTTTCTTGCTTAAAACAACGTACATCAAGCAATGCAAAGAGGATGCTCACGATATGAGGTGAGAAATATGTGCAAAAAAATAATTCAACGATATGGAAGCATAAACCCCTAAGAAGATATGCAACTTAAGTTACACCAGTGCAAATTAAGTTGCCTATCACACACTTATAAATCCTTAATAATCAAAAACTTTTTTTTTTGTTTACAACCAAATGAACGAATAACGTGAAAAATTCGTTACATTACAAAACACTTATAATACAGAACGATTATCCATGTATACATTGAACAACCACGGAGGCATCACACATCCTTGTCGCACTCCTAACACATGCCCGACTACCGTTGTATAGTGCCCTTATTCCATTTATTACACCTTTATTTACGCCATATTTATTTAATATCTCCCACAACTTCTCGCTATTCACTGTGTCGTATGCTTTCTCCAGATCTACAAACAGAGTACAGATTCCTTTTTATCCTTAAACACTTTTCGATTACCTGCTGGAGAGCAACCATCTGATCAACACATTCTTTCCCTGGTATGAAGCCATCCTGCACATCCCAAATCTTAATTTGTGCAGTTTCTCTTACTCTATTAATCAGTATTCTTCCAAATATTTTACCAGGCACGCTGAGCAAACTTGTTCCTCTGTAGTTCTTACAATCACTATTGTTCTCCTTGCCCTTATACAATGATCGCGCTTTTCCACCCATAAGGCATAGATTGAATAATTCACACAATCTTCGTATAAGCTTTCATCGCCCACATACTTAAGCATTTCACCAGTGATTTCATCCACGCCTGCTCCCTTGCCGTTTTTCAACTTACCTACCGTCTTTTCTACCTCATGTATCCCAATAACCTTCACAGTTTCATTTATCATTCCTTCTACATTCTCCTTATTTAGCCCTTCAGACTTACTTTCCTCGCTGCTGTACAGCTTTCCGAAATATTCTTTCAAGCATTTTCTCAGTTCACAATCGTCCCATACTATTTAGTTGCTCATGTTCATCACTCCTGCAGCATTCTGTTTTGACTCACGTTTTGTATTTTTGACCCATTTCCAGAAGAGTTTTTCGTTTCCCTCAAAATCATTCTTTGCTTCTTTGTTTCTTAATCTGTACACCTCATACAATCGCTTTTTCTCGGTCTCATTTTTTGCAGCAATAATTGCCATGTACGCATCTTTTCTTTTACATACTGCCTTTTTTACCGACTCATTCTACCAAGCACATTTTTTCTGTCTACCTATAGTTGATCTTCCACATATCCGCACGGCACAATTAGCAGCACAGTTCTTTAAGCTTATCCATACACTTTCAAAGTCGGTGTCTTTTATTTATTCGTTCCACACTGTATATTTTATTCTCGCACCATTATCCATTAGTTTGTCTACTCTAATTCTGGAAGTCCGTACTACGTTTGATTTTCTTTTTCAGACCCACTTTTGCCCTAAACACACTCTAGATATAACCAAAAAGCGACCCTATCCACACTCCGATTCGCGCTTTACGTTCACCAGGTTTCTAAGTTGTTCATCATACACTATCAAGTCTATCACACTTTTGGATTCACCTTTTTGCCATGCATACATATGCACATTTTTATGTTTAAACCACGTATTGAGTATAGACAAGCTTCTCTCCACACAGATGTTCACCAGGCGTTCACCGTTCTCATTGTCCCTTTGGTCTCCCAGTTTTCCTGGAACGCGTTCGGTATGCTGTCTTTGTACACCCACCCATCCGTTCATATCCCGCACTATCATCATTCTCTCGTTTGGCTTACAATACGTTCTTTACTTCATTCCATAAGTTTTCACGCTCCTGGTCTCTTTCTCCATTCACCACTGCATAGCATGCAATAACTCATATTATTCGAGGAGATACCTATTCGTACTGTTTATCACATCTTTTCGCTCTTTCACTTACGATCACCCCAACTCCTTTTGCCACATGCACTTCAGTCTCAACTCCTGACCATAGTGCTAGGCTGCCATCCGCCATTTCCACAGCATCCTTTCCTTTACGCCTTGTCTCCGACACGCACAGAATGTCAAGGTGTTTTTCGAACATTACATTCGCAATTTCAAATTCTTTACCATGCATACCTCTGACATTCCACCTACCTACTCGCCATTCATTCCTTGCACAGTCATCAGCAGCGGGACCTGTCTGTTTCGACCTTGACCGTCCCTTGTACCCAGGTCGATCCGAGGCAATTCTACTGTTCTCTTGAGTAATACCATAGCGAACAGACCGGTTACTGGCCAAGTAGTACGGACAACTAAAATTAAGAAATGGAAAACAAGGACCGCCTAGAATCAACACAAAATCTAGTAAACAACAGCACAGCGAGGACACGCAACACAAAATGGACACCGTAAAGGAAAGGAATACTCAAAAAGGTACAATTAATAAAAATATCTAAGAATCTGCGTTGTTTATTGTTCTCATTAACAACATCGCCCTCCATTCGTATTAAGGAATCTCAACTTCCAAGCCTTAACCCGACGGGGTGTGAGGCTACACCCTGCTCAGATTCCACTCTTCTTTTCATTAAATCATTTCAGACACAATTTTCACGCCCCTACTAACCGCCATGGTCAAACATGGCAAACCCGTCCCTCCTTCCCCACCCCCGACGTAACGACAATACTATACCTCCGACCGCAACAATACTTGTTACTGACGCTATCTCGAACATACCCACCCGATCACCCATCACATCCACAACATCCTCATCCTCCTCCTCCTCTTCATGCACAAGCACATCCTCAAACAATTCACCCAACCCTAAGTATTGTATCCGAAATATTCCCACCTCCGTTAAAACTCAAAAACAACTTTACCAATCCCAACCTTCCCTCAACCTACCGTGGTCTAAACTGAAGTTCAATCACAACCATACCACTGTCCTAGTAACCACCACTTCCTCCCAGTAACCGAAACACAAACACTCCAACACCTCTTTGGAACACCAACCGTCACTCTCTAACAGCTCACCGGACCCAGACCTTCCCTCTACCACAAACCCCAAATCCAGTTCCTTCTCTTGTGTCATCCGTGGAGTTGACCAAAATATCTCCATCCCAGAGATCATCCAAGCCATAGACTTCCCACACGTATGCCACGCAATCCGGGTCATCTCCAGAACCACAAACCGACCAACATCCCTAATCCGAATCCTTACCAACTCCAAAACCACCCTAGACTGCCTCCTAGCACGTGGAGTTTGGATGTTCTACAGGCACTACCTCTGCAAGCCACCCCATATCCCTAAACCAATCCCTAAATACTGCTCCATTTGTACACAGTTGGGCCACCAAGCAGAACTATTACAATACATATCCGACCTTCCTAACGGTGTACTACTAGGGGAACTCAACGCTAGACACACCCAATTCGTGGACACAGCTACTAGCATTAACGGGAGCATATTAGCCAATCATCTTCTTCACTTGCCACTCAGGCGAGCGGTAAACACAATGCCCACATTCTTCAACTACAAGGGAACCTCCATCATGGACCATATCATATGCTCCGAACCAGTTATCCAATATTTCAGCAACCAATGCTACCTAGGAACCATTACAACATCTGATCACCTCCCGCTCCTCATTAATACTACATTAAGACCAGCTGCTCAATCTCCCCAACTACGATCACAAAACAAAACTTTAAAAACTCAAACTGGGACCTATTTAACGAACAAATCACCAACAACCTACCCAACGCCAATTTAGACACAGCACAGAACATAGAAGAAGCGATACGATAACTTAGACACTTAATAACGGACGCAAGAAACACAGCTATCCCGACAAAAACCATCGACATTAACAAAAAACCATTCCCCCACACATACTAACCATAATCAAACAAAAAAGGCGAATATATACATAATTCACAGAGACCGAGCCCTCAAAACAGAATGTAACAGACTCAACGCCCACACCCGACTAGAAATAAACCGCATCACACAAGAGAACTCAAGGTAACATCATCACCACCGATCAGGAGAAGGACGACCTATTCAGCCTACATCTCCAGGGCACATTTTCTAGCCCGGACGACCCGTTGTTCGACAACGAACTAAAAGCTCAACTCGAACAAAAGCTTGAGAGATGCCGACAGAAAAACAATTCCCCACATACAATAACACAATAATATCCATTCCTAAACCCGATATCCCCACCCACTGTATTCGACAAACTCCGCAAAGTCAGGAACTTAGCCCCCGGACAAGATGGCCTCAACCGACTCATATTACGAAACCTTCCACAAAACGCCATTACACAACTCACCCAAATAATCTCTTCATATTTTCCAACCTAATGGAAATTCGTCCATACAGTCATGACGGTCAAACCACACTCGGACCCCGCACAACCCTCTTCATACAGACCCCTATCCTTACTGATATGCATGGACAAATGCCTAGAAACGATAATGTGCAGAAGGCTAAGAGAATACCTCGAAGCCAACAACTCCATCCTAGACAGCCAATTCGGCTTTAGATCCAACCGCTCAATCCACGACAAATTCTACACCGAAGTCTCCAGATCCCTTAACCAAAAATCTTGATGCCTGGCAGTGTTCCTCAACATCAAACAGGCCGGACTAATCCAAAAAAACCAAGCACTTAATATTCCAATACCCTTCGTTCAACTCCTTTCATATCTGCCTGACAGGTCCGTGAAGGTCAAGATAGGCACAATAATCAAACAAGGAATGAAATTCAACTATATAGAGATAGAACTATGGACATATGGAAACATCAAAGAAGAAGTTAAGCGACAAGCAAACAAAGCCAATGAGATAGCAGGATGCTTAAGTAATACGATATGGTGCAATAAACACCTCGAAATACAAGCAAAGGCCAGAATCTACAAATCCATCATCAGGCCAATTATGACGTACACGGCGGAAACACGACCCACTACATCTAACACACACACACAGAATTCTCGAAACTACGGCAATGAAAATACTAAGAAGAATGCCGAGCAAAACTTTACTGGATAGAGAAACTAATGTAAATATAAGAAGAGAATGTGGAATAGAAGACATTAACAATTGGGTGCGCAAAAGAAAGAGAGAATGGAATGAACACATAAATCGACTGGCGGAAAGCAGAATAGTGAAGATTGCTACAGATAAATCACCAACAGGCAGAAGGAGTATTGGGACCAAGGAAAAAATGGTCCGACAACTTGCACCCGGAATAGTGAGACCAAACCGAAGAAGAAACAGGCTAAAATAGCCTATTATAGAAGAATCGCTTACGGCGATGTGAAGCGATCGGAGTGCGATTGATGACTGACCGGGTGCCACTACCGCATTGTAGGAAGTCAAACGGGAAGCTACTGAAAGCAGCGTCCATGTGCACTCCCGGACGGATCTGCTTTGGCGATCGGAAGAATACTGGGGTATGATATACCCCATCGTACTTCCGCCGGGTTAAAGATAGGAGTGGTCAGAATAGGATCGCAAGGAATAAAGTTACGGTTCTGAAGGAGAGGACACTACCCCAGAATTCGCCTAAATAGCCGCACATGGTGATCGTATACGCAGAGTAGAGCGTAACGGTAATCGAAGGCATTACCTCCTGAATCGTAAGCAGGCCGTATCACGTCATGCCCATTAGCTCTGTGATTGATGATTGCTACCACTGCAGTATAAGTAATATTCCCATAAAAGACTATAAGTAAATAGAATAATAATTGATACATAACATGGGCTTGCTGCGACAAGCCATAGTGTGCACGCACCACCATTGCCTCAAACCGCTGTTTTCACCTAGCAAAACATAGCTATGGTCAAATCATTTTGTTAATTTACCTAATGAATTGACAAAGTTTATAAATATTATTTATAACAAGCTAAAGGAGCCAGTTATTTATGGAATTATTTCGAATTAATATTTTATATCTTGTAACAGCAAACTTCAAGAGACGGGTATTGTACAAAAGCGTAGAACTCCTATTTTTAAACTATCTTTTTTAATCTACAAAGAAGAACAAATTTGCAGAAAATGTACAAATTTAGTAAGCTACAAGGAAATGTGTGGAACCAATTTATTATTCGGTGGTTTGTTCGGAAATAGACATACTATATCCGTATATGTGTATCACTGTATGTGTAAGTGACAAATTTACAGTGCAGGTAAGTGTTGTTTAACATATTCGTAAATTATTTATTATACAGTGTGTCCAGAATAAAATAGGGTACACAGGGTATTGGAAATGATAATGATAAAGATTTAAAATCTTTTTGTAATTACTAAGTAGAACGATGTTAACACATAACCAATTTTAACCCACGAAGTGTGAGGCTGCACTCAAGCTGCGATCTCCAACAGTGTACACTATGGTTGCGCAGTATGTGCCCTTTGTCCCCCACTCGACCAAAAGCTAATTTATCTTCCTCCTCCATCTCCTCTTCAAATGCCTCAACATCTCCAGGACCTCTTCCTACGGCTATTACGTCAGAAATATACCAAAAATCCACCCAAAAACAAGTCTTTAACTTACCTATTTCCGTACAACTTTCCCATACCAACCTCAAACTAAATTACAATTACACCACCCTCTTAAAATCTCGTTCTCCACTTTCCTGAGACGTAAACGAAGTTTGGTGATCAACATCTCCGTTTCCCAACTTTTAGGCCTACCGTACAAATCCCAAGACTCCAAAATCCCCATCTTTCTCTAACGTAATCAAGCAACTGGATAGGAACAACACGTTTGAAGATATTAAGCATGCGATTTCCCTCTCCCACGATACCAACGTCGCGTGTGTGTTATCTTGAACTACTAACCAACCCACCTCCTTCATTCGTGTGCTCACGAATTTTGAAACTGCCCTGAACTTACTTTTCGCTTATGGTGTCAGCACGTTCGATAGATACTACAACTGCGAACTATCCTACGCACCTTCTCCTATCTCCATGTACTGTGCACCTGCACGCAAGTTAGACATACTTCGGAGGATTGTTTATCCAAAATCCGCTGCACAACCTATAGTGAAAACAACCACCTGCTAGTTCCTCTCAACTACGCCACATATTCCTTCGATTGCGTGAAGTGGCGAGAACTTCCTTCGTCCTCGTCTCAATAGGCTGCTCCTCCGGTTTCAACGATCGTAAAGTTGAACACTTCCTTAGGTACAGTTAACTCTTGCTGAGTACAACGCAAGCGCACATTAATTAATAACCTTCTCCGGGTCGATAATATTTTAAGTAACAGCCATGACTGAAACGAAACTCCCGCGAAACGGTCAATTGATCTTTGCCAACTACAAATATCTTTAGGTTTTGATGCCGTAAAATACTTCTGAGATACTGAGCCATACTAGTACACAACCGCTTTCCGTTAAGTCCATTTCCAATACTGCAACAACTCAGCCACCTAGAGTGTATTCCAGCCACAGTTCACTTTCCTAATCGTCTCATTATATTCTTTAGTTACTTAACCCTCCAGGTGCCAACACGTTACAGTCGATCTCCCTACATATCTCACCAATCTCCCAAATGCGATCTTTCTAGGGGAATCTAATACCTGCTATACCCAGTTCGGTGATTTGAGAGACAACGCCAACGGAATATTACTATCTAAACTTCTTTTACAACTTCTATTAAAGCGCAGGATAACACCATCCCCCACCTTCCATAGCAACAATGGCACTTCTATCATCGAGCGCACTCTATGTTCTGTACTAATTCAAAAATACCTAGAGACTGATTGGTACCTAACCTCAAAGTATTTAACACTTTTAATTAAATCTGAACCCTGTCCTATGCCAGCTCCGTACCCTAATATCACAACTCGACATAATATTAAGGAGATTGGCTGGAATGTGTTTTTAAACCATATTACCAGTCACGACACGATTCCTATTTTAACCTTTCCGGTTGATGTGGATAACGCAATTACGACCTTTCTTAGGTGATAAAGAATTCCATAACATTTTTCTCCCTAACAAAATTATAGATATATCAGACAAACTACTCCCACCCTCGCCATTAATTTAATCAAAGAAAAAGAAGTTTTCCGCAGATTACTGAATCATAGAAGTCCTATTAAATAGTTTTTTGTGCCTGAGTTCTTGAGCCACCATGAGACTTTTTGTCTGATACCCTCACGGTTTGAAAGAAGTTATCTTCAAAAATAGAAACAATCGTGTTTTCCGGTGACTCTACGGCTGTATCTAAGTTTGCGTTGTCAAATCAAAATGTAGATTTGGGTATACCTGTTTTCAAATTGTATGCATATTTGATTCAAACAACTTCTTTCATCAGAGATTTGCCAGTTCTTAACAAATTTAGCCATCATTAAACTGGATTGGTATATTAATTATCTTCTGCCTACACCCTGATACGAAAGTAGGTTTTTGTTTGTCTTATTCATTATGTTCAACATGTATGCCATAGTGAATCGTAAATTTCCTCGATCTCCTTCGTTATATATTACTTTTACCGCTATTATGGACTGTGAACAGGGCGTGGTGGGTATGTCAATGGCTTTAAGAAAATCAATATTCTACCCACTGCTTTAAGACCTTCAATTTCACCTTGGTTTATACAGGTTCCTTGAATTAGCGCTACATTGAAGCCCTCCACCATCGTCGAGGCGAACTTACTGTAGTGGAGTCTTACCTAAATCATCCTTATCCCTATTGTCTGCATGGGCTTGAACAAGATAGCTCTAAGCCCGTGTTATGCGTTGAATTTTGCCCTCTCCAGGATCCTATACAAGATACTTTCCATAAAGAAGATCAGGATGGTACATTCCTTCCTGACTCATATTTAGCAGTCGACAGGTTCGAATCTTAAGGCCAGGGTGTTGCTATTCAAACGGGGCGTAACTACTACTTCTTATGTTGTCCGCGGAAGCCACACCAAAGCTTTCTGTTTTGGGAGGTCTTTGACAACCACTAATTCCATACCTTCCTACAGTGCTTCAAGTTGCTTACTGTCTTCTTCAGCCAGTTTTTGGTCACGGCGTTCGCACGTGATCCATACTGCACCTATGGTGTACCTACAACTTTCTAATTGGGGGGATGTTGAGCTCCCCGAAGAAGTCTAATCGATCAGATCTCCTAACTCCTTGATAAGCAAGTCCGATTGCTCTTGCTCGATAATTTTGTCCGGATCGCGTCTATTGACCACCGCCATTACTAGTCCTTTGACTGCTTTGCTATGTGACCCTCTCTGTACTTTTTAGGAGGCGACTTAACTGTCGGCTTGGTTTTAGTCCAAAGTTACCGTTTTTTCCTTCTCAGCTCCTTTCAGCTTGCGTTTTTGGGCTCCTAACCGTTTTTTAGACTGCAGTTCAAGGCTTCCCATTCCTTCAGCAACCGTGCTTACACGTACATCAGACGACGCTTCATCAAGCGCACTTGATCCCCAGGTCTGGAGTGTGTCCGTTGCGGGATTTTCTTCTAATTTTTTTTTGTTTTTCTACGTGGTCTACCATATTGTTCCCAATATGGAGGATGAAAAGTCACCACGATAAGAGCACCCTACTACCGTGCAAGATGACTAAATGTAACAAAGTTGCAAGTGGTACCTCGAGGTGGAGCCAGTAGTAGCTGATCTTCAGTACAGCCACGCCTACGTTAACCTAACCGTAGGATTTAGGACTTTTATTAAGATTTATTCCTCTTGATTCGGGCCGTGAGACATCGCCACCGAGAACAGCCTGGCATGGTTTAGCGATTCGGCTCCCCAATCAATCGCTTATGTCCGGTCACATCTTCTGACCAGGGGTCGTCCACGGAGAGGATTTTATGTATCTCTAGCCTTATTGCCTCTTTGTCTAAAACTACTGCGTCAGTGTTACCAATCAGTTACCTTGGGCTTCCCCTATACACCTCTTACGGACGCGCCAGATGGGTACCACCAAACCTGTTCTATATAAGACTTTAGATCTTTAGGGTGGCTTCGCGTATTGTCGACAATCGCAAAAAAGGGTGTCTGAGTTCAGGTAAAGTCGTGTAAAGGGCCCCTTATTGGGACTATTTCCGGAATAATACAATAGTTAAATCAGCCAAACAGACAAAAACCCACTTACTGAATCGCAAACTTTTCTTCAAGTGCACGTACGTAGTAATTCGGGGACTCTAACTTTAAACAATTCTTCAAAATAGCCTCACACCTTAAAATAATACTAAAGCGCGTGGGTTAATCAACTGTTGGGGCCAGTGGATTTCTCTATCTTACTTTTATGTCACTCTGAACTTCCAAGGCAATTAAATAAAATACACAAAATACTTACTAAATATTTTAACTAATTATAGAAAAAAAATTATATATAGAAAAAATTTATTATTTACCAAAGTTTTATCGTAATAATTCTTAACCTTCAGATCAATTACAGAAATAAATTTTGCTCGTTTTAGTTCCTTTTAGCATAAACTTAATTCAGAGAATCCCCTCGACGTCCCTGAAAAATGTGGCCTTCTTGGGTGATGGAGAGCCCTTGTGAACCCATTGCATGGATTCCATGTATCGTGAGATGATCCCAGTGGTGTATCAACGTCTTATTCCCAGTTACAATTCTATAGAAGTGTTCACATCCTCGGAAATTTATCGTCTACACACTTTTTGTTTGGGATTAAGCAGCTTCAGAATCAATCGTACCGACACTTCCAAAATCCTTATGTATAATTTCTGATATTCCAAAACTCAGTCAATCAACATCACATCTTCAACGTTCTTGATGATTTCGACAGTTCGTGCTTCCAGAGGTCTTCCCAAACTTTGGGTCATCATGAAAGGATTTTCTGTCCCGTTTGAACTGTTTCCACCAATAATTGACTTGCAAATACGACGGGCTATTTCCTCTACATACTGACACCACTTTCTCGTCGATACTATTCGGGCTACTGCCTTCTTTCGATAAAAATGTTATAGTTGCAAATCACTCATTTTCGCCTTATTACACTGATATACAAATGACAAACTGTGACATTACAATTGAAGAATGTTTTACTTTAAAATTGAAAGTGAAATAGTATTTTGGTCAAGTAATAAAAATTTTGCGGACTAATTACTCTAGTGGAAATATTATGTTAATGTCAGGAAATTCTGTTGAAATAATTGAGACATGTAATACGCCGTTTAGCGCGTTAATAACGTGAGAGTTAAGTAATTTGTCCCTTAATGTCACTTAAGTTGTTTCCATAAAGTCGATCATATGGAATACTGACCTAGCTTTTGTAAATATTGTTTAGAACTTACATGACTCAATTTTCAGTAATCGTTAGTGTTATGCTTTGTGCATTACCTGAATTGACAGTTTCTTATTTCTTTTTTCATCATTGAGTAGCTGTTTCCTGTGAAATGCTGAGTCGTCTTTTAACGAATGGGGGTGCTTTGAGAGAAGAAGGGGTAGAAAGCTTATTCCCTTTTCGGTCAGTCAAGGTTTAAATTTTGGGAGTCGGGTTTGAGATCTAAAACAAATAATATGTAGTTACTAATTATTGTTGCTGGGTCTTCGACGCCCCAACAGCCTTGATGGTTAAATACCAAAGACACGTTCCTTCAATTTTGTTAGGATTGTACAGTATCGGTGCTATGTTAGCAGTTCGCTTTTATACGCTTATGGATTATAGTTACACACCTAGCAGATTTGTTTATCGTTTACCGTTTTATCGAGGAAAGTGAAGTCGGAGATTTCAAATTTATCATAGTGTGCTCAGTAAAAAAGAAACTTTTCTTGTATTTACGTAAATTTAGAGATTTATACGATCTATATTGTTGTCACGTGTGTGGATTTATCGAGATTGTAGACATTATTACCTTAATCTTTAAGACTACCAGAACAGAATCACGTGCTAATATTTGGTAGAAGTTAAAGTGTCAGATTACGATGTGTTTGCGTATTCACACATAAGGTTATTTAAAAGAATGTGCGCACTCCGGATTTTGGTAAATTTTATGTTGTGCGACGTTTTATAATAAAAAGGTGTCAGATGATAGTAATGGAATTTGAACCAGAACAATGAAAATTGCGGAAATGGTCAAAAGACGCTGGGTAACGTTATTATCTTTGCTTCGTATATTAATATACTTGTTCGTTGTGTAATTTAAAATTTAATCAATGTTGCAGTAGAAACTCCGATGCCATTGTGGTTCTAACGTTTTGATATTCAGAAATCTTTCCTTGTAGCTAGCTTGACTAATTGGATTGTCTGCTAGTGCGATGTTTGTGGCTTATTTGAGTTGTATTCTTGTCCTTTGCCACTATGTGTGTGTTATCCCATGAGATGCGGTGGTCTTCGTTCCAGGCATGTTCGGCGATTCTTTATTTCTCTGCTTCGCCCTTGCGGACGTTGTTATTATGTTTCCTTGTTCTCACTTTGAGTGGTATACGGCTCTCTCCTATATTCGCTCTGCCGCATTTGCATGGTAGGTTGAATACACAATTCTTGAAATTCTGATCTTCATTCAGGGGTTTGGTTTGGTAATGGACATGGACACTTACAACAGTAAGATCCAAGAACTACTGGATGGGGGTGAGTACAAACAAATTCTAAAAGACTCCAGACCATCAATCGAAAGACCTGATGGTCGCAAAACATAAGGATTTCTCCAATTCCCGTAGAACTAGACTTAAAATTAATATTTAACCTAATTTATTACAATTTTACTCATAACTTGCGTTTACAACGTCCAAATTACTTGAAATGTTATTTTATGACGTTGTTATAACTGTCTTTAACATCAATATTGTTTACTTTTACTGTATAGTCTAAAACTTTCTCAATTCATAAATCCATATTGTTTAACACACTTATGCAGATTTTGTACACAAAAGGTATTTTTATGTTAAATATCCCAATGTAGAAATGTTGTTCATGTTCAATTTAATGTTTACAACGCACTACCACTTCTCCTGCTCTTTTTGTACACTTTGTCTGTGAATGATTACTAAACCTTGTCCGTATCATAACCCTTTCTTAAAGTTTATATATTTCCTGCATTGTAACTAACTCGATACATGTTCTACATATTATTATAAACCTACTTCATGTGATAAATATCTGTAAAGTTTCTAAACTGCATAAATACTTTGAACAAATTGTAAATTTACTGAAATATGTTCTACGAACTTAATCGTACTCACAAATATCAATCCTCACATGCTCCTTACATAGCCCAATGCTTTTTATGAATAAAAAAACTTGTGCAACTTCCACCAAGCCTGTTTCTTTAAATCAAAACCATTTTGTCTCACTCGTCTACTACTTTACTTATTAAAACGCAGTGTAAACATTCTCCAGTCTATCTAAATTTGCCCACTATAAAGAATATAAGCTTACTTACTCTTGCCCCTGTATTAATCTTATCTCTAATCATCTCAATATATATATATATATATATATATATATATATATATATATATATATATATATATATATATCCGAATATCCTAATTCACGGAAAAACCAAGAATGTGGCTTAGATACGCAGACGACACTTTAGTGGTCTAAATAGTCGCGCATCCTCGATCAAATTTATAATAGAATTGGAGTCGAAACAAAAACTGCCATTCCTGGATGTACTTGTACACAGGAATGACAACTCAATCACCACAAGTGTGTTTAGGAAACCTACCCACACGGGGAGGTACCTACAGTACAACTCCAGTCACCACAAAAGCGTGAAGTTAGGCGTGGCAAAATGCGTGTACGATAGTGCGAAACCAATATGTTCTAAACAAGAAGACCTGAACAAAGAATAAGAAAATATCGCTAAAACACTCAAACGAAATGGCTACCCCGATCTAACACCTAACCTAAACAGGGAAAGCGTAACCGTAAAATAAGAACCTAAATATGCAGCAATAATATCGTATATGCAAAGTACCTTCGACAAAATATGAAGGATCGGCAGCAACTACAAGATATGCACTGCCTTCAAATCGACCAGAACTCTTGAGGGGAATACTAACCAAAACCAAATCACTGAATGAAAATCAGAATTCCAAGAATTTTGTATACAACCTATCATGCGAATGCAGCAGAGTATACATAGGAGAAAGCAGTAGATCACTCAAAGTGAGAACACAGGAACTTAAGAACAACGTTTGCAAGGGCGGAACAGAAAAATTAACCCATACGGATTTTAATAATGCGCGAAGTGCTTAAGCGCAATACACCTGCTCAATAAGTTACGGCGTAACATGCGCAATAAACTACTGCGCAATCATTAAAAGTGTTATATATATATATATATATATATATATAAAGTATAAATGTATATTGGATTATTCAGTGGCTCAGCGGTAAAGGTGTCAGACCTGTAAGTGAAAGGTATTCGTCTTTTGTCAAGGAAACTGAAAACCCAATTGATGAGCGTATCATTTAACCCAAACAAGGTGAGTTTGGCAAGTAAACACTTATGCCAAACTTGGTCAAATGTCTTTGAGATATCTAAAACGATTACAACTGTTTCATCGGACTGCCCTACTGTATTGTTCCAAACTTGGGTCACATATGAAAGAAGATCGCCTGTTGAACGACTTTACCTAAACTCATATTGGTGGTCACTAAGGAGTTTGTTAGTTCCAAGGAACGTGAGCAGTTGCTGATTGATGGCTTTTTCCATGATTTTAGACAAAATGGAAGTGATGGCAATTGGTCGGTAGTTTGAGGGATCGGTCTTATCGCCTTTTTTGGAAATAGGTTGAACATTTGCTAACTTCCATGATGAAGGGAATCCCCCAGAAGACATAGAGAACGTATAGAGCTTAGATAGGACTGGTACTAGTTAGGGGGAACATTTCTTTAAGATAATAGCTGGGATACCGTCTGGACCAGTCGCCTTATTGAGATCAAGCCTACTGATGATCGATTCCAAGAGCTGGTACCGAAAATGAATTGGTTTCATAGCGTATGAAGAAGAGTTGACTAGGGGCACATCTTTTCCAGAATCATTGAGACACGAGTTTGATGCAAACAAATCCACAAAAACATTGGCTTTGTCTATAGAATCAGCAACTACCGATCCGTCAATAGATGTCAGGAGGGGAAATGAAGATGTTCCAAAGTTTTTACTAATGGCTTTTGCTAAAGACCAAAGTTTACGACTGCCTAAAGGAGATGTAGCTAGTTCATTGCATTTTCGTTGTTCGAACAACTTTTTAGTTTTAGTGATGACACTTTTGCAGATATTTCTAGCACCAACGTATTCTACATGACTGTCGGCCGATTTATTAGGTTTCCATTTAATATAATATTTATTTTTTAAATATATTGCAACAGCACAAGCCTTATGGAACCAGGGTTGGGAACGTGAATGACCTATACTGTACTGCTCATCCTATGAGGATGAGTTCAGATACTGAAAGAGCGATGTCCGAAGAAGAGGACGACTTAAAACAATATTCACGCTATGGAAAGTTTGCAAAGAAATCCCGTAAATCACTCCATCGAGCTGACTTAAAACACCACAATGTTCTATCGGTTTTGCAAACAACAGTGGAATTAGGTACAGTAGAAATGATTTCTATTAGACAATGGTCGAAAAGACCTAAAGGTGAAAGACGGTTTGATGTAAGAAAGAGATCTAGAAGATGTGGAGCATGGTTAGGGTTATCAGGGATTCTTGTGGGTTCAGAAATCATTTGTGTGAGATCACATGAAATAGCAAATGTTTCTGCACTATGACCACCGGGATTTGTAGTAGATGAAAATTGAAACCAATTAGAGTTATGAACATTGAAATCGCCTACAATTGAGATATCGCAAGATGGAAACTGAGACAGGAGATAGTCAACTTTCATACTAAGGTAATCGAAGAAGTCTTGAAAGTTGCTGTCATTAGGAGACCTATAAATGCAATAGTAGAATTTCACAAAATTAGGACCAGAATGTTTAAACCAAATCACGTCAAAATTTTTATTTTCTAAGGAAGAAACCCTCTTGCAAGCAATTCTGTCCTTGATGTAGGCACATACGCCTCCTTTATATCGAAAGTTAGAGTGACGGTGGTATTGAGGAAGTTGCGAGTCGGGTGACTCGGAGCTTTCAGAGGAGACTTATGTTTCAGATAGAAACAAAATATCGGGTTGTAATTGTTCAAGATGTTGGTGAATAGCATTAAGATTAGACCTGATACCGCGGATGTTGCAGTAGTGAATCAGAAAGTTGATACTTTCGATGACCAAGGTCGCTTGGGCCCTGCCCTCCCGAACATCCGAAAAGAGCAGAATTTTACGCCTGGAATTTATTACCCTAGAAACCACAGTCATCTTATTTTTTAATTTGGGACTTTTAATCCGATAGGAAGACAGTGAGGGCGAGATGGAAGAATAAGGATGAGAATAGATTAAGGATGAAGGAAAAGGTAACCGGCAGCCCTTACCGAGCTCAGAAAATCAGAGACCCAATATTAAGGAGCCCATGGTAAGGGTGGTGATACCTCCCCGGCTAGCATGGAGTATACATGCCTACCACCTGTTATCATATGTCACAGAAACTTGACTTAAAAATTTTCGCGGTAGCATATTGTTTTCATGGCTAGAGACGTAGGTATAGAAAGGAGCATAGAAATGACTTAAACAGGAGGGATTATGTTTATAGCTCGTCTTTTGGGAGTTACTATTACG
Organism: Vesta saturnalis; assembly: GCA_036346205.1. Classification (NCBI taxonomy): domain Eukaryota; kingdom Metazoa; phylum Arthropoda; class Insecta; order Coleoptera; family Lampyridae; genus Vesta; species Vesta saturnalis. The sequence goes on from JARFJB010001836.1 coordinate 991,823, forward strand.
AGGTGACTTAGCAACTGACGGGTTATCTGTCGCTTGATTTTGATTGTTTGTACGCATAGACGTAGGCTTCTGGTTATATCATCTTTTCTTTTGTAGTTTTTCTTAAAACGTTCAAGCAGAAGGAATATTTTTCTCTTTATAAGACAACGTAACAAAAAGGTATCAACAGGTAAACCACGTGAATATTGTCTCTTTAATAAGCACATCTTACAAATATATTCGTCATACAAAGGTACCGGTTCTAAATGCCATTCGTAAATGCGCTACAAGTGTTTCTTCCAAAGGCAATTAGCTTTTAAATGTATACGTTATAATTAAGTACCTACACAGTGTTTAAATATAGTAAAATATTTAATACTAATAGTCATGACCTTTACCATGTACTTATTTAAGTATCAGAAACAAACAAATAAAAATAAACGTAGCTTAAAGTACACGATTTTGTTAAGTGCAACTTAAATTTTATTATCAAGTAACAACATAAGCATCTCGCGCCTTTTCACCCTTCCAACAGTATTCTTTAGAACTTTTTGAATAAATTGAAGTCCTCCTCTAAGTCTGTGAATGTCTTCAACTTTCTCTTCATAATATTTTTTTAGTTCATCTGGAGAAATGTTTCCTTCATATTCCGTTTTTAGCACAACGAGTGCAACAGGGTGTTCTACATCAATAGGATGAGGTATTCCTAAAACTACCGCTTCTTTTACGGCGGGGTGCGTTTGGAGAATATCTTCTAGTTTGACTGGAGTAATTTGCCAACCTTGATACTTTATCATTTCTTTATACCTCCCCACTACATAAAAACAGAAGTCTTCATCGTAATAAACAATATCCCCAGTCTTGAGAAATCCATCCACGTCCCATTCATCAGATGAATCTCTATTGTAGTATCCATTCATGTGGTACTTGCTCTTTACGCGTATCTCACCTTGTTGATTTGGACCGAGTGCTATCTCTGTGTCTAGATCTACAACCTTAACCACCATTTACTTCAAGTTAACGCTTTTTTTCTTAATTATTACCTTGTAAGTATTATTTTTTAAGGGACGACCACAAGATATAGGTTTCATTTTAATTAAATGGCGATCGTACTCATTACTTGCATCAAAGCTAAGTACAATTCCTCCCATCTCTGTTGATCCATATCCACACAAAATAACTGCGTTAGGAACGTAGCTACGCAATTTCATCATTTGATCTTTTGAAAGTGCTGAACCTGCTAAAGTAATTAAAGATAGATTGGAAAGATCTTTGTCACTCGGAGGTGGCGATTGCAATAAAATTGCTATCTGTGTTGGAGATAATACCAACATTTTCACCTAAAAATATCGTATTTTACACAGAGTTCAATGATGTTATGTTACCTTATGCTTTTCTACAATCTCCCAAATTATGTTTGATTCAAATTTCGAAAAAACTAGAAGTGACATGTTGCAAAATATTGATAAAAGCACGGTCAAAGTGTAAGAAATCCAATACACTAACGAAGAGGAAAGAATAACGGCATCTGCAGCACAATTTACTCTGAAAAATAATTGTAATGTTTAATGTTAGATAGCAAGTGCACTTACGAAAATTGTTGCACTTGTATCAAAATTGCTGAATGGCTCAGGCAAATTCCTTTAGACAATCCGGTAGTTCCACTACTAAAAAAAATAGCGACCACTTCCTTAAGATCACTGACTTGGTGCGTTTCGAAGGGTTTTTCTTGATCCGACCCTTCCAAAAAACTTGAAAACGGTGTGTGCTTTGACGTTTCTCCAAACACAACTATCTCAGATTTTAATCCAGTTTCATTTAGGGCATTCTGTATCAGTTCAACAGCATTGTCACTAACAAATATGATTTTAGGTCGAACCAACTTTAGTAGGTGAATTGTATCTGAAACTGGTAAATTTGGATCCGTATTTGCAGGTATTGCACCGATAAAAAAACTTGCAACAATAGGTACGCTTGTATTGAAGTGATTCGAACTGCATACTGTGATTATGTCACCTGGTTTTACTCCACGAGCACGCATTGCAATAGCAGTTACGATGCATCTTTGCAAATAATTTTCATACGTATCAATTTCTCCAGTACTTCCATCGATCTAAAACCAAAAATTGATTAACTGATCTTCTTCGATATTACATTACTTGAAAAATCCTGTTTTTGGACTCTTTTAGTTTTTGGTATAAAACAGTTCCAAGTCCATCTGTTAATTTGAGTTCAATATCTTGTGTTTTTATTATATTATTCTCGACTTCAATATTTAACAGTTTTGTCGCTAAAAACACAAAAAGCCTTAAATCTGCAGGTTTAATTTCGTACTCACCTTTATCCATTTCGCCGGACTTTATTCTAAGCAAAACGTTAACGTTATGTAAATGCTCGTCTACTTTCGTGTATTAAAACTTTTTATTAATTACTATAACCTTGCTTGACTAACCATTTTTCATTGTGGTCCAACATCCTTTTACGCATAATTATTATACCGTTGCAAATCGTTTTGCACGTTCCTCTTCTATTAATACAAAGTAGGTTAACATGTTTGCAGGCCATAAGGTTTCAGTATAGAAATAGATTTAAACCAGTTTTGTTAAACGAATAAGTGCAAAAGTAAATATGTAATTCAACTACAGTTTTTAATAAAATTGTCACAATTAAAAAAATTTTTAATTAGTATTAATGTTGCAGTGAGATGACCCTGGAAATGATAACCTTTTCGCAAATAACATAATGTAATCACTGTAATTACTTGCCAATTTTGTAGGAAGGACTAAAAACATTCAATTATTATTGACAATGTAAAGTTTCGCCATTAAAATACTAATCTTTATCGTTAGTCTTCGACCGTTAGAGGGTGTTCTGTTTTGTCATCTTCAAGACAGTTTAACAATATTTAATTTTTTAAAGTTCTAGTTATACTTTACTAAAAAGGCTTTATACGTTTATCAAACTGTTATATTAATAACTATGTTTATGTATTAATTTTCAAATTTCACAATTTAACAATTTTAATAGATATTACTACTGATGAAGATAACTGTGTTATCGAAACGGATATACGACATAAGGGCGCGGATATTTGGACGCACGTAAAATTGGACGCGTGACAAAAGGACGCATAGTTACTTTCCTTCACTCTTCATCCAGGCTTAAGACTGGCAGTAAAAATACTGGCGTGTTTTAAAGTTTATGTGGTTGTAGGGGCCATTGTCTTGTCATTAATATTAATAATTCTAATGACAGTTATTTATTATGGAAAATGTAACGACTTCTTAATGTGGTTATGGAATTTTACAATTCGATGCCTAATGATACTTATTTAACAACGAAAATGTAATGACTTCGTAATGAGGTTATATGATGCTTGATTTACTTGTCCACTTATTATATATACCGGGTGTAAATCAAATAGATTTTATTTCATACTGTACTGTAATTGTCAGTTTTACGTCATACTCTAGTATACTGTAGGCATGTATACTCCATGCCAGCCGGGGAGGTACCACCACCCTTACCATGGGCTCCTTAATATTGGGTCTCCGATTTTCTGAGCTCGGTAAGGGCTGCCGGTTACCTTTTCCATTATCCTTAATCTATTCTCATCCTTATTCTTCCTTCTCGCCCTCACTGTCTTCCTATCGGATTATTAAGTGTTCCTGAGTGCTTTAGAACGATAAGCCTAATTTAGCCTGTTCAGGCCCACAATCATAAAAAAAAACGTTTTTACGGTATAGTAGCTTTTTACAGTACACTAGGAATTTTACCATAGGTACTCAATTCAAAGGCAACTGCAGAAAAAATGTATTAACAAATTTTTAGAAAATAAACAGATACAGAATTAAAATTGAATTAAAAATAAGACTTAAGGTGAAACTCAGCTGAAAAATAAGAGTTAAGGTCATTTTGGTATGTTTAAATTAATATTAATGGTACAACTTTCATTTCCATTGATTTGAATTGAAGGAATTTTCTCACAATCACACACTGCTGTGGATCGAGTAACAGTGCCATTTACATCAGTCTTTATACATGTGTTGCCTTTGGAACTGGATGTATTGAATTCTACAGGTGGTAGGCATGTATACTCCATTCCAGCCGGGGAGGTACCACCACCCTTACCATGGGCTCCTTAATATTGAGCTCGGTAAGGGCTGCCGGTTACCTTTTCCTTCATCCTTAATCTATTCTGATCCTTATTCTTCCTTCTCGCCCTCACTGCCTTCCTATCGGATTAAAAGTCCCAAATTAAAAAATAAGATGACTGTGGTTTCTAAGGTAATAAATTCCGGACGTAAAATTCTGCCCCATTGGGATGTCCGGTAGGGCAGGGCCCAAGCGACCACGGTCATCGAAAGTATCAACTTTCTGATTCACTACTGCCACATCCGCGGTATCAGGTCTAATCTTAATGCTATTCACCAACATCTTGAACAATCCTTAGAAAATAAAAATTTTGATGTCATTTGGTTTAAACATTCTGGTTTGTGAAATTCTACAGTTGCATTTATAGGTCTCCTAATGACAGTAACTATCAAGGCTTCTTCGATTACCTTAGTATGAAAGTTGACTATCTCCTGTCACAGTTTCCATCTTGCGATATCTTAATTGTAGGCGATTTCAATGTTCATAACTCTAATTGGATTCAGTTTTCATTTACAACAAATCCTGCTGGTCATAGTGCAGAAACATTTGCTATTTCATGTGATCTCACACAAATGATTTGTGAACCCACAAGAATCCCTGATAACCCTAACCATACTCCTCATCTTCTAGATCACTTTCTTACATCAAACCCTCTTGTTTATAAAACTTCCGTTCTTTCGCCTTTAGGCCTTTCCGACCATTGTCTAATAGAAATAATTTCTACTGTACCTAACTCCACTATTGTTCGCAAAACCGACAGAACCTTGTGGTGCTTTAAGTCAGCTCGATGGAGTAATTTACGGGATTTCTTTGCAACCTTTCCATGGGGTGAATATTGTTTTAAGTCGTCCTCTTCTTCGGACATCGCTCTTTTAGTATCTGAAGTCATCCTCATGAGAACACAGTACCGTATGTCATTCACGTTCCCAACTCTGGTTCAATAAAGCTTGTGCTGATGCAATATCTTTAAAAAATAAATATTACATTGAATGGAAATCGAAGTCGACAGTGATGTAGAATGCGCTGGTGCTCGAAATATCTGCAAAACTAAAAAGTTGTTCGAACAACGAAAATGCAATGAACTAGCTACATCTCCTTTAGGCAGTCGTAAATTTTGGTGTTTAGCTAAAGCAATTAGTAAGAACTTTGGAACATCTTCATTTCCCCCCCTGACATCTATTGACGGATCGGTAGTTGCTGATTCTGGAGACAAAGCCAATGTTTTTGTGGATTTGTTTGCATCAAACTCGTGTCTCAATGATTCTGGAAAAGATGTGCCCCTAGTCAACTCTTCTTCATACGCTATGAAACTAATTCATTTTCGGTACCAGCTCTTGGAATCGATCATCAGTAGGCTTGATTCCAATAAGGCGGCTGGCCCAGACGGTATCCCAGCTATTGTCTTAAAGAAATGTTCCCCCGAACTAGTACCAGTCCTCATCTAAGCTCTATACGATCTCTATGTCTTCTGGGGAATTCCCTTCATCATGGAAGTTGGCAAATGTTCAACCTATTCCCAAAAAAGGCGATAAGATCGATTCCTTAAACTACCGACCAATTGCCATCACTTCCATTTTGTCTAAAATCATGAAAAAAGCCATCAATCAGCAACTGCTCACGTTCCTTGAAACTAACAAACTCCTTAGTGACTACCAATATGTGTTTAGGCAAAGCCGTTCAACAGGCGATCTTCTTTCATATGTGATTCAAGTTTGGAGCAATGCAGTAGAGCAGTCCGGTGAAACAGTTGTAGTCGCTTTAGATATCTCAAAGGTATTTGACCAAGTTTGGCATAAGTGTTTACTTGCCAAACTCACCTCGTTTGGGTTTTAAATGATACGCTCATCAACTGGGTTTCTAGTTTCCTTGATAAAAAACGAATACGTGTCGTAGTTGATGGCTTTTTTTCAAAAGAAGTTAGCATTAACGCGGGCGTACCACAGGAATCCGTTATAGCGCCTACACTTTTTCTGCTGTACATAAATGACCTTATTTCTTCAACAACTAACCCCATCCATTGCTTTGCTGACGATAGCACTATTCACTGCAGTTCAACTCAGTCTACTCATAGTGAGAATCCACCTTCTATGTCAAATCAAGAAATTAAAGCTGAAATGGCAAATTCAATCAACAAATACATTCAACGTATTCTCGAATGGGGAAGCAATAATCTAGTTAAATTTAATGCTAACAAAACTCAGTGTTGCCTTGTGTCCGTTAAAAAAGATCGATTATTTCCTGTTGTAAGTATAAATGGCTCATTTCTTAAGTTTTCAGACTCTATTACTCTGTTAGGTGTGACTGTATCTTCAAATCTCTCATGGGTTGACCATCTTCTGTCAGCTACCAAAACAGCTGCTTGTAAAATAGGCTTTTTGTACAGATCTAAGCAGTACTTTACCTTTCGACAACTCCTTCTGCTGTATTAGGCCCAAATTCGGCCTCACCTGGAATATAATTCTCACCTCCGAGTTGGTGCTCCCCAATACGCTCTCGATATCGTTGATTGTATTTAAAAGAGAGCGATTAGGCTTATAAATGACCCGTCCTTAACTTCTCACATACAGTCCCTTGAGCATAGAAGGATGGTTTCAGTTCTTTCTTTGTATTATCGTTATTACAACGGCTATTGTGCTGCTGAATTATATTCTTTGATACCATCTCGGGTTATCTTTGCGAGAAACACTCGGTTCGCTCATTCACATCATCAGTATGCAGTACAAATCAACATTTTTCTACACGGTTTCTGAACTCTCGAATGATCTCCCTAGTTCCTGCTTTCCTCTCACTTATGATATGAGAAAATTTAAGGTAGCTGTTCATAGGCATCTATTGGCAATTCATTATTCCTCTATCCATCCTTCTAAGTGTTCCTGAGTGCTTTAGCACGATAGGCCAAATTTAGCCTGTTCAGATCCACAATCATAAAAAAAATATTCAGGGCTTGAATTGCATTCAGATACTATTTCTGAAGCAGATGCTTCTTCTCGTCGTCTCGTAACAACTTCAACAAAACTTTCTCCACCTTGAATCACACGAGCAATTTTATTTTTCCCTTCAAGGGAATCTTCAACATATTTTTCTGCGATGGTGCTGCTTTTCCATCCACCAAATCGCTTAAGACCAGAAATATCGGCTCCCGAATTGGCAAGGGGCGTAGAACCTGTTCTTCTGAGAAATGTCCAGTGTAGGTTTCAGGGTTTTCTAAACCCAGAAAGTGTGCGATACGTTTTGCCACTCCACCAATTGTGTGAATTTCAGCTCTTTGATTGATGCACTGTCCATGCCTGTACCCCAGCTTACCACGTTCAGTATTTTTGGACGTAAATTTACATATTTTTTGATATAGCTCCAAAAACTTAATTCTGTGTGCTTCTTTAATTACTGTATTACTGTAAATACCCGCGGCCTATTAGTTTTTTTTTTTGAGGAATGGTGTTAACCATTTGAGAAACAGTGATTTCTATATCGTTCAAAGACATTTCGTACAGTTCCTAAATAATTTGGTCCCCAATGCATACAAAAGTTTACTCACTTTTGTGAGAAGATATTCTTTATCATGAGCACTTCTTAGAAATTCATAAATTTCTTCTCGGCTGAGTGTTTTTGCTTGTTTAGCCTGACGACCAACTGTTTTATGTTTTAAAAATGATTTTAACCTCTAGTGTCTCGAAATGTCAATATTCTCAAACAAGAGCAACATCGACTTCACCATAGAATATTTGCTCCACAAAGAAGTACCACAATATTTTGTAGACTAAAAAGTTTCATTACATATACAATTTATACTTGAAATACCAAAAAATACTCACTAAATCATACAAATACGCCAGCATAACATCCTCATAAATTTTTTCTACGATTATGTTGTCGCCATTCACTAAACACTTCATATTCTCTTTTATAACGCTCTTCCGATTTTACGGGAATAAGCTTGACCGTAGCTTCTCTACATTTTTGCGCAATTTCTTCCGAATGCTGGTGCTTTGCGTTCTCGTTCATTTTAAACTTTTTCACTGTTTGGAAAATGTAAACAAGTCACCTTAGCAACTACTCAAACTATGCCAACCAGCGGTTTTTTTGTTATAATTCGCGAATGTTTGATTGTTTGGACCACATTTTTGGCTTATTTTAAATATTTAAAATTTTATTTTCAGTATGAAATGAAATACGTTACGTCATTCGTCCGCTGAAAAGATATTACGTACTCATTGCGCAATAAAATACTTAGGTACTTACTTATTCGTACGTAATATCTATTTTCCGACAAAAATGTGAGGTTGGTAATAGAAACACTCTATTATATTACAATAAATAATAATACCTACAACCAGTTTGTCCCATTTTCGTATGTTTTACGGGGTATCTCGCTTATTTTTTAGGTTAGAACCTTGCGGTTTTCGCAACACCGTGCTATTTTTTAATGAAACCAAAGATGTACTAATGAAATTTGCCATAACCATCTTAGTTTGTGTGCTACAGGGTGATTTTGGAAAAATTGCATTTTCAGTCATCCCCTGTATTTCTGTTATTGTCAGACATATTAAAAATGTAAAAACTGATGTTTGTAGATTTTTTTACGTAGAATCCAGTGGCGTACTGAGATTTTCTTTAGAGGTCACAGTTTTTGAGATATTGACATAACCTATTTTTTTTATAGGATACCCTATATATTTTTTTAAAATCTTTTTTCCCTTGCCAATAGCTTTTCAAAAATATAGCATAGTCTATATTTATTTTTATAAATAACGTGACAAAATGATTTTTTTCTATAATTTACATTGATAATAGTGGATAGCCGTGGGTAACCATGGTAACGCAAAAAACAAAATAATTAACGTTCTGCCATTACTTAGGTATTTGATTTTTGAAGTTTCTGCTTCTCTCAAATTATTCCTGGTTACATTTTCCCAAATTTAGTGCTGATATTTATTGTTATTCGTTGTTTTTGTTTATTGCTATCGTTCTTGTTCTTGTTGTTGTTTAATTATTTTTTAATATGGCTCGAAACCAAAAATTTGAAAACTTTGAGAAATATGATATGAATACTTGCTTCATATTATCTAATGAAAACGCAGACCAGGCCTTAGAACTCTATCTGAACAGGTCAGTTAATCTTTACCTTAGAATTTGTATTTATTTTATATACCTATTTTGTCATATAGATATCCCGAAAGAAGACAACCCGACAGAAGAATATTTCAAAAATTAAAATTTAATCTTTGCCAACATGGATGTTTTGACAAACCTCGACCCCGAGTTTACAACAAAGAGAACGAGGAATCAGGATCAACGTTTTAGCAGTTGTTCAAACCACTCCTAAAACTTCTTGCACGAAAATAGATGAAGAGACCGGTGTGTCTAAAACAACAGTGCAAAGGATTTAAAAAAAAACATAAATTCAAACCCTACAAGTATAAACTTGTTCATCATCTGCACCCGGGTGATGCTGAACGTAGATTGGAGTTCTGCAATTGGTGTATAAATATGAAAACTCAGGACAATAATTTTGAAAAAAAAATCATTTGGTCAGACGAGGCACATTTGACAAGTTCGGGAATTCTTAATAGACACAACTCGCGGTTTTGGAGTCAAGAAAACACCCACGTGATTTTTCCTAGAGAGCGTCAAGGTAGGTTCGGATTTAATGTCTCCTGCTTTATTTTTAACCGAAAAATAGTTTACAAGATTTATGAAGAAAACCTAAACTCTAATGGGTACTTACAAATTCTACCAGAAAAAACTATGAACATTTTAGAAGATATTCCACTGGCTCAACTGAACGATATATTCTTCCAGCAGGATGGGCCTTCAGCCCACAATGCTAGAATAATACAAAACTAGCTAAACGTTTCCCCAGGAGGTGGATTGGAACAAATGGACCTGTTCGATGGCCACCACGATCACCGGATCTCTCGGTTTTGGATTTTTTTTGTGGGAGTATTTAAAGGATAAAATTTATTCAAGGCAATATGCCAACATGTAACAATTAAAAATTGCAACGGAAAATGCTTTTGCAGAATTACGAAGGCAATCATTTATTTTGGAAAATGCTATTAAAAGAATTTATAAACTTTGTGAAACTTGTAGGAGACATAATGGTCTGCAATTTGAACAATATTTGTGATTAATTAATAATTTTGTTTTTTATCAATGTAAATTATAGAAAAAAATCATTTTGTCACGTTAACTATGCTATATTTTTGAAAAGCTCTTGGCAAGGGGAAAAAATTTTTTTAAAAATACATAGGGTGTCCCATTAAAAAAAAAGTAGGTTATGTCAATATCTCAAAAACTGTGACCTCTAAAGAAAATCTGAGTACGCCACCGGATTCTACATAAAAAAATCTACAAATATCAGTTTTTACTTTTTTAATATGTCTGACAATAACAGAGTTACAGGGGATTACTGAAAATGCAATGTTTCCAAAATCACCCTGTAGCACACAAACTAAGATGGCTATGGCAAATTTGATTAGTGCATCTTTGGTTTCATTAAAAAGTAGCACGGTGTCGCGAAAACCGCAAAGTTCTAACCTAAAAAATAAGCGAGATACCCCGTAAAACATACGAAAATGGGACAACCTGTACATAGTCGAAAACACATAGTCGACAATCAATGTAAGATGTCTATGACGCACGGTAAAAGAAAACGCACAGCTGGAAAATAAGTCGCACAGCTTCCCTAGCAACCACTTAGCAACTGTCAATAGACGTTGCCATTTTATTCAAAATTTATTATTTACATATTAGACGTTGAATTTTATTTTATATATAAATGGTAGATATAGAATAATTATTTAATATTAAAAATTATTTGGAATTATATAATTATTTGTTCCGTTTCCTTCAACCCGCTTCTTTTGGCTATCTGGATGTGTCATGATAGTAAACAGAGCCGGTCCTAGAATTAAGCGAACTACGCAGCTGCGGAAGGCGCCAAGAGAAAGGAGGGCGCGGAGCACGTATTTCTGCTAACACTTCTACTTACTATACGTTCAGTTCAATGACAAGTGTACATATATTAATATAAGTTGCATACAGGCTTTGTTGTGGCGGGGCGTAACAGGTGTTTTAGTATTTTAGAGAACTTGAAACTGAGTGTTTAATTTTAAAAGGCTCCACTCTATCCACTATGCCTAAAAAGTTGTCAGGTGCTCAAAGACCAAAGTTAAACAAAGAGAGTGAATTATTACACGAAACTTTAATGACGAAAGTGCCGAAGTTAACTAATTTTTTTACTGCTTCAACATCTTCAAACACAGTAGAGTCCGACATTCAGTTACCATCAACGAGTGATCAAGGGGCCAGTAATGGAAAATCTACCCCTCCTCTTGCCACCGGAAATAATGACTATCAAGAGGTAAGCCCTAGCTTTAACAGAACGTAAGCGGGGTGACTTTGAGACAAGTATTTTTGTTCATATTACGGAAGTTGAAGGAATAGAAATTAATTACTATACAGTATAAAAATAAAGAGAGGTCAACAATATGAAGTTAAAATTCTATATTAAATTGCCGTAATCTGAGTAACTTTGTGAAAATCAGGGTGTCACAAAGTCACCCTGCTTACGGTAGGCCTAATAAATACAGACTCTGAAAATGCTACTTGTGAATATAGTGATGATTTGGTCTTAATTTCGAATTAAAATTTCGAATGATTCGGCTAGTATTATAAGAGACAATAACACTCTTATTTTGGACTTTTGGACAATTTACACTATCGGCTAGGTTATTAACCCTTTCACTGTCAGCCAATGGCAAGGCCGTACTATCCTTCCAATGTAACTGTCGTGCTACCCCTGCTGTAGGGATATTTGGCGGAATGAAAGGATTAAATAAAACACTAAGTTCTGATGTGATCCTCTCCGTTTCAACATTTGCATATGCAGTCATTGTAATTTATCTGTCAATATTTACTTAAACTATGCTCCTTCACTAAAATATAATACTGCACTGCATTATAGTACAGCATATTTACACAAAATTAATCTTTCTACAGGAAACCTTAAAAATGAACCACGATCAGCAAAGACTTGAAGAAGAAGCCAGTGGATCTACATTGGCACTTGAACAACTGTTGCCTTTCTCAAAACCATCGACTGAAACTGAGTATAGTCAAACTAGTAGTGAGGTATTGTTCAGGGACAAACCATTGGCGCTATCAACCAACTGTGGAGAGTGGCCGCCTAAAATCATTGACGATGTCCGAAAATTGATAGTTGAGAGGGGGCCTGCTCAAGTAACATCATTTGACTTCCCCATCGACTCTAAAGGAAGGAAGTTTTCTCCGACTTACTACACAAGGAAACTTTGCAATGGGGAAAAAATCCACAGGATTTGGTTAATGTATTCAATCGCTAAAAATACTGTGTTTTGTTTAACCTGTAAATTATTTGGAAATGTTAATTCATTACTTGCTGGTGACCAAGGTTATTCTGACTGGCAAAACTTGACAAAGATGTTAACTAGCCACGAAAAGTCCCCCACTCATGTAAAAAACTGTCAATTATGGCGTGAACTGTTTGTACGTTTACGATTGAATAGAACCATTGATAAAGAAAATGAACGTCTTATCCAAGCTGAAACTGAGCATTGGAATCAAGTTCTAAAACGCCTACTCTGTGTAGTCCAATTCTTCGGCACTCAGGGTTTAGCTTTTCGAGGCACTACTGATGTTCAGAACGAAAATAATAATGGTAACTTTCTCAAACTGGTAGAACATATTGCAAAGTTTGATGTCGTCATGGCTGAACATGTTAGAAGGGTTAATTCTCAAGAAACACATGTGCATTATTTGAGCAACAAAATTCAAAATGAATTTATCTGTCTTCTTTCTGACAAGATTCAAGACCACATTTTGAATGAGATGAAATACTCAAGATACTATTCTATCATACTTGACTGCACACCTGATCTAAGCCACACTGAGCAGATGACGATGATAGTGAGGTATGTTAAAGTTGTTGATAACGAAGAAGTAAGCATTAAAGAACATTTCTTGGGTTTTGTGCCTCTCACAACCACGACAGGTAAAGGTTTAACAGAATGCCTGCTTGGTGAACTGTCCCGAAGGAATATCCCCATAAAAAAACATGAGAGGCCAGGGATATGACAATGGCTCCAACATGAAAGGCAATTATTCGGGTGTTCAGAAGAGAATAATTGACTTAAATTCTCGAGCCTTTTTTGTGCCATGTGGGAACCATTCCCTAAATTTAGTTCTGAATGATGCTGCCCTTTCCTGTGCAATGGCAGTAGACTTATTTAGTGTCATTCAGGAGGTGTTTAATTTTTTTTCTTCATCGCCTTATCGCTGGAGCATTTTGATGAAGCATTCACCGACTTTAACAGTAAAACCCCTTACTAACACTCGTTGGGAAAGTAGGATTAATGCAGTACAGCCACTAAGATATTACCCCGACCAGATATATGACGCTGTATATGAAGCCTTCCAAGACACAAACGTCGATGCTTTTGGCAGAAATACGGCTTTGGGTATTGCAAAGAAACTGCATAGCTTTAAGTTTCTTTGCTGCGTTGTCACTTGGCATGATATACTGTTTAGAGTGAATATGGTCAGCAAAATGTTACAAAAAGTCACTGCTGATCTACAGAGTTCCATGAAACTTGTCAAAAGTGTTAAAGAATTTCTTGAAAAGATGAGGTCTGATGATGGCGTCAACAGTGTCATTACGGACGCCAAAGAGCTTGCAGAAAAAATTGGAGTCACTACTGAGTTTGAAAAGGAAATTCGAGTACGCCCAAGGAAGTTAAAGAGGCAATTCTCCTATGAAAGTGAAGATCAGCCAATTGCATCGGGCAAACAATATTTTAAAGTCAACTTCTTTTATGTGGTGCTTAACACAGCAATCGCTTCTTTGAAAGAAAGATTCGAACTTATGGAAACTCACAGTAAGAATTTTGAATTTCTATATCAAATCGCAAATTTGCAAGTCATGAATAAAGAGGACTTGAAGAAGGAGTGCGTAAACCTTGAAACTGTGTTAAGTGATGGAGAAGAGCGTGATATTGACGGAATGATCTTTTCAATGAGCTTCTGATATTAGCACCCATGCTGCCTTCTGAAGCTCTCCTGACAAAGCTTTGTCTTTTATTACAAAAGGGGATATGTTGACACATTTCCCAATATTTTGTAAGCTTGAGGATACGTCTCACTCTTCCTGTGTCGGTGGCAAGTGGTGAAAGGTTTTCTCCAAATTGAAGCTAATTAAAACCTATTTGAGGTCAACAATATCACAAGTACGTTTGAACGGGCTTGCTACGATGGCAACTGAAAATGAAATCCTCAATCAAATGGATTTGGACACAATCCTTAAGGACTTTGCCAAATTAAAAGCCAAAAAGTCTCTTTTGAAGTTCATCATGGCTAGCAAGTGAAATGAAACTAATGAAATGCAAAAATACTACATTTAGTTAAATTTATTAAATAAACAGTAATATAAATAATCGTATCTTTAATCACTGACCCTAAATCGTATAAGAATAATAACATAAAAAGGAACCTTCATGATATGTTATTCTATACTAACTACTTTCCTTTTTAAGGTGGGAAGGGGCGCCAAAATACTGTTCGCTTACTCCAAAAAAATGTCTAGGACCGGCCCTCATAGTAAACATAAATATGGTATATAAGCCGTCAAACCATGAAAATTAAGTAGGCCGCGATAGAGATTTGTGAACGAACATCAAGAACTGTCAAGAAACTTCGGATTTTATTAACCTTAAAACTGGTTTTTGTGTGTGTAAAGTCTGTTCAATTAAAAAAATGTCGAGTGACAGTGAAATGGATTTAACTCCGCCCAATATTACCGAAATCGCAGAGATAGCCAAAAGTAACTTATTTCCGGCGAAACGTGAGTGTCGGTACAAAAATATGTACCAAAAATTTATGGATTGGAGGTTAAAAAACGGCGTGAACTCATTTTTCGAGAATGTTATGATGGCACATTTCCAAGATTTGTCAAATAATATGAATCCTTCTTCACTTTGTTTTTTTTTACTTTATGTTGAGGACCACAATTAATATAAATCATAATTTAAACATTTGCAAGCTATTCCAAACTACAATTAATTTTCTTTTAGGTTGTTCTCATAATTGGTATAAGCGGTGCCTGCAGAAAATAAGAATTACGTAATATAAAATCGTCGCATGTTCAAGGTACAGGAAAAAAAATCTAGTTTTTAAAATTCCTGATTCAAAAACTAAATAACAACGTTGTTTTGTGGTTTCAGAATATTTTTACCCCAACGTGAAATAATATATTTACCTTCGTTCTGCAGTAAATGAGGCTACAGAATTACTTTTTTTTTCTAAACTAAGTGAACAGAAAATGTACCAGGCAGTGTGTTGGTATTAATAAAATAAGGAACGTACCAAAACAAATTACTATATACCTGGGGCTACCAGACGCAGCAGCTTATACAGGACACTGCTCCCGGCGCTCGTCTGCGACTATTCTTGTTGACGTGGGTGGCGATCTATTATATTTAAAAAGACACGGCGGATGGCAGTCATCGACCGTAGCTGAAGGCTATGGGGATAATTCCCTAAATAATCAAACAAAAAATTAATCTAAAATAGCATCTGATATAGCAGATACAAGTAATAGTGATGAAAATGAAGATGAAAATTTACTAAACACAGCTAATAATGTAAATCTTTCTTACGCTTCAACAAGCAAAAGAAAGATTTACCGTGTGTATTTAACAACTGTACGGTTATTATAAACAATTATTATAATAACTAATATTATGTAATTAAATGTTATACAATAAAATTATTAAAAATATTTTATTGTTGATGTTAAAGTATTATTAAATAACATAGGTAACGTAGGTAAAGTATAGTACGTAACACGTGTTGTAAAGCATTTTACGCACTCGCCGCTACACGGCTTCGTGCGTAACTTTTCCAATCGTGCGTAAAATGCTTCTTATAACACATGTTACGTAACGCACTCATTCCCGAACATTACAATTGCATTACGTATATAATTAACTACATCGATTTCTGTAGCTATTGCTGTTACGATAGAATGGACTGTATGCTTATTCTGTTTATTCACACATAAAAATGAAACATAGATACAATAATTGTGTTAGTAAACTAAATGTGCATCTTTACACTATAACGACTTGCGTAAGACTATTTTCGTTCCGAACATCACATATTCATTATATATGCGCGAACACTACCAGAAACGCACTTTTCATCACCATAACTCCTCGCCTTGAGCGAGTTTAATTGATCAATGTGCTTAAAAATTAACAAATGGGGTCTAGGAAAATTGATCGAAAACAATTGATCGAAGGAAAATTGGCCGAAGGAAAATTGGTCGAAACGCAATTGGTCGAAACAGCAATTTATCGAAACAGCAATTGATCGAAATACGGTTCTAGGACAGCACAAAAAAACTATTTATTATGCTATCTTTGCACAGTTAAAATACTGCATCTATTTAATTTTCACTGAGCAGATTAGACCTTAAATTATAATCAAAAGGACATGTTTTTAATAAACAGGCAGAAAATAATTTTGCCGAGTTCCTTTTTACAAACTAAAAATCCTTTTATTTTAATAAACAAATTTACTAATTTAATCATTTTTACTAAATATAAAAAATGTAAAACTAATTTTTAATAAAAAATGTAAAATTAATATAAATCAATAATTAAATAATAAATAATTATTAAATTATTCATATGATTAACAATTCAAATTATAGAAAATATAAAAATAAATTAGTTTTTAAAATTCTAAGTCAAAGCTCATCCCATTAAATATTAAATATTAAAACTTAAAAATTAAAAATAAATTTTTAAATAAATAATAATAGAATTTAATTCTTTTCTTAAAAAACTAGATATATTTAAAAACGAATAAAATTTCATTTCAAATTAATTATTTTAAACTTATTATATCACAAATAAATTAATAATTAATTAGCCCTTTTAAATTCCAGAAAATTATTTAAATAATTTCTATTTAATCAACCCTGATACAAAAGGTAAACCTTGCTGCATTCTTCGAAACTTTCTCTCTCATTAGGTAACGAGAATCACATTATGAGGCTTAATTGCCCCTAATTAGGGAGTTTCTAATTTTATCTTTGTTGTTGCCATTATATAAAACGTTGTGGAAGAGTGAACATCGAAATCAAAATGGTGCTCTAGTTTATAACTAGCGAAAAAGGAAAACCGCAATTGTTACTGGACGGTGACCTATATTATAAAAAAAAAACAAGTGGCAACCAAAATATATTGGAAGTGTAATAATTATCGAATACATAAGTGTTCAGCTCGTATTATAACACTTGACGATGTTGTAAAAGAAGTGATGTGCATAACCATATAGCAGATGCAGCACGGGTAGAAGCCGATATGGTAATGAACAGAATCAAGAATACAGCTAGAGAAACCCAAGATGCACCTCATGTGATTATATCAAATGCATCCATTGGCGTCACCCAAGCTGCAGCAGCTAGTCTTGCAAAAGTAGACAGCATAAAAAGGACCATAAGAAATGTTCGTCAAAAAGAACAAGCCGCCCCAGGAATACTAAGCCTGAAAAAAGTGCGAAGGAAAGTCGCTTGTATTCGATCAATCGCTTTCGATCAATTTTCCTAGAACCGTATTTCGATGAATTGCTGTTTCGATAAATTGCTGTTTCGACCACTTGCGTTTCGACCAATTTTCCCTCGATCAATTGTTTTCGATCAACTTTGCGGAAGCGTATCAAATGTTACATATTCAAACTGAGTGAATTGATACAGTAAACATATAGAACATAACTAAACTGATACAGAAATAAAACAACATGTCTATTACACCTAAGGTAAGTTGAATACAAATTTATAACGTAAAACCAATCAGTGTCTTTCACAGGATCGGGTAACGGATATACATTGGTTACCGAGCGTTTAAAAACACCCTTTCTTGTTTTTACATTCACTACTCTGACGTAACCATCTGCTCCAGGAAACACCTCGGTTATGGAATCCAGTGGCTATTGATATGGATGTAAATTACCTTTCTTAAGGAATACTAGAGTGCCAACTTGTATTTTTGTGCCTTTAGACGCCCATGTTTGCCTCTGCTGGAGATGAGACCGATAATCTCTTGTCCATTGCTTCCAGAAACATCTTTGCAGTTGCTGAATCATCTCATACCGATTGAGTCGATTCATCGGGATGTGGTCTTTATTTATCTTAGGTATGTATGATATTGATTGCCCAATTACAAAATGGAACGGTGTTCCAAATCATTTTGATCATTGGATAATGGATGCAAAGGACGGGAATTTAAGATGCTCGCTATCTGTATTATTGTGGTATTAAATTCTTCGTATTTGAGTTTAATGTCACCTATTACCTTCAACAAATGTCGCTCAATGCATTTTATTTCCGCCTCCCCAGTACCACCAAAGTGTGGAAACTTGAGGGGTATAAACGACCAAATAACTCCGGCGCTTGAACAATCATTTTTTGAAACATGCAACAATTTCTGTAATTGCCTTAGCTCTTTTGCGCCGCCGACAAAATTTGTGCCTTTGTCTGATACAATCATATAAGGTGTTCCTCTTCTCACTGCAAAGCGACGCAAACAACTCATGAAAAAGATGCAGTAAGTTTACTTACTAATTCTAAATGAACTGATTTACTAGCGAAACAGACGAATAAACAATTGTAACGTTTTGTAACTTTGGGTCCGCGACCCTTTCTATCTTTGATTATCAACGGTCCGGCATAATCAACACCGCTAATTGGAAATAGATATGAAGCCACTACACGGCCTGTGGAAAAATCCGCCATTATTGGTACATAATTTTTTGGTTGGAAGTGATAACATTTGACACACCTCCTTACTGTTTGCTTGGCAACTTGAATACCATTACTAGGGCAATAGTTTTGACGCATATGTGCTTAGAGTAGCTGGGGGCCTGAGTGTAGAAGAGCCTTATGCTCTTTCTCCATTAATAGTGCTACTAATGGGTGCTTTCCATTTAATAACCAGGGATTTTTTTGCATTGTTTACCAAATTTGAATGCCTCAGCCTTCCACCTACTCTCAACAACCCATGATCGTCTAAAATGGGTGCTAATTTAAGGATACTACTCCTTTTAAGCAAGCGCCCAGCCTTTAATGTTTTCATTTGGAAAATCTTGAATTTGGGCTAGGCGTACTAGGTTTCTAGTGCTACTTAATTCAGTAATAGTTAATACAGTATCAAAGTTACGCAGATATAAACGGGCACGACAACTGGTAATAAAACGCAAACACCATGCTAATACTCTTTGAACCTTGCTAAAGTTTGAATATTGTTTAAATAGGTAATATTCCCGTTTCGTCACGGTGAAAGTAGAACAACTCCATTTTTGCTCTAATATCGTAACTGATGCTTGATGTTGTTGTGGCCAATTTTCCATTGAAAGTTGCAGCCAATTTGAACCGTACCACCAAAGATCGTTGTTTATCAAAGAATTTGGAAGGACTCCGCGAGAAGCGAGGTCTGTAGGATTTTGCTTTGATGCAACATATTGCCATTTAAATTTTCGTGTTAATAATTGAATTTTAGCGACCGTGTTACCCACGAAAGTTTGAAGTGGCCTAGAGTTTGTTGTAATCCAAGCTAACACTATTTGCGAATATGTCCAGAAAAATGGTGTGAGTTAATTGTTAATAACTCAAGGACCTTATTGACAAGTTGTGAAAGCAGTAAAGCGCTACACAACTCTAGACGCGGTATTGTGATTTGTTTTAACGGAGATACTCGTGTTTTCGAACACAAGGCGCTAGTTTGGATTTGATTATCATTGTTCATGCTACGAATGTACACGACTACCGCGTAAACATCTTGTGATGTATCACAAAAGGCATGGATTTCGACATGCGCAAAATTAGGAATAAAAACCTTCCTCTCGATCTTGAACTTATTCAATGTATAAAGGCTCGTATGGAAACCTTCCCATCTTTTGATCAAATCATCTGGAATATGTTCATCCCAGTCCAACTTTAATGTCCATAACTTTTGAACTAAGATTTTTGCTAATATGGCAATTGGACTAATCAGACTAAGGGGGTCAAAATTTTGCGCTGTAGTCGACAGCACTGTTCTCTTTGTTGTTTGGTGGTGAGTGGGTTTGGAAATTTGGAAGGTTAAATTATCGGTATTACTGTTCCATCAACCACCTAATGTTTTAACTGAATTGTTGCCTATAGGAATAATAATAATCTTGTGGGTGTTGTAACTCCTCTAAAACTTGTGGACTAATGGAATGCTACTTTTGTAATGGAAATTGAGCTGAATTTAATATTTCGGTGATTTCCCTACACATGATGATTAATTCATGTTTTTGATTTGTTCGTGTGATCAGGTCGTCCACGTAAAAGTCTATTTCAATAATTGTAGAAGCTAGAGAACTTTTCTCCTTGTAAATTTCTGCTTAATAGCTAGGTAAGGGGGAGATTTAGTTCCTTATGTTATAGTATTTAGCTGGTAGGTGCTAAAAGCCTTATTTGAAGAATCTCTCCAAACGATTTGTTGGAATCGTCTGTCTTCAGGGGGTATCAAGATTTGACGATACACTTTAGTGGCGTCAGATATGACTACAAAGGTATGTTGACCAATAAATTGAAGGTCATTTAGTGACACACCCGATGTTGAGCCGTCAGACACCTCTCTAAGTTTGGTTGTCAAGCTATCGTTTTTTATGATTCCGTGATGAAGAGGGAAGTAACACAACCATTCTAATTAAAATCATCAATAAGTCATATGGTTGAGATTACTATATTCCTCCATAAATTGAACGTATGAAGATTTCAGAATGGGTTGTGCTTCAAACCGTTTTTCTAAATTGAGCAGCCGTTTAATGGCTTGCTCTTTTGAATCGCCCATTAAAGAGGGGAAGTGTTTAAAAGGAATTTTTAACACAAATCAACCTTCCTCATTTCGATATGTATTTTGTACCGGCACAACTGGATCTGCATGTAATAAGGAATTGTGTATTTTATTGCACCTTTTGCAACTTTTGCAACTGCATTTGTTGGTGATGGGTCCCAACCAGAGGCAATTTTCACATAGGTTTAGACTTTAACTTCCTTTAACCTCTCTGGGAGACTTAATTTCAAAAAATTCTTAAAATTTGTAACCTCTAACACGAGCTAAACTTTCCATTTTTTATTTCAATGTAATGGAATATTTACAGCTGCTCAAGCAAGAATTAATGTTACAATTCAATACGCAGCAAAAAAAAAAGAATAACCGCATTTAAAAGATTAATACGTTTATTCACAACAAGCAGATAGAGAGACGTAGTGCATTAAATGCTATAGAAAAGGATCAAATGTATAGACTCGCGTTTTGTTTATCCAGGCGACCAATCATTGTGAGACCCAGGGCCGGATTTAAAGTGTGTCGAAAGGGGCTATCGCCATGGACCCCCACAAAATTGGGGCCCCACGTAACTTTATAATTTCATAAAGTAAATAATACGAATTATTAACATTATTCATTATACCAAGATAGAAACGAAACCGTAATTTAATGTAACACGCAACCAATGACTAATGAAATAAATCCCTTATTCCCTTCACCCAAATTGAGTTTATTTTTGTAGTTTTATGCTTCACTAGCTAAAAAAAATTACTAATATGACAGCATTCCATTTATGAAATATTTATTGTTTCCAATAAGAATATCATATTGCAAATGTTAAGATAATTATCTTATCTGCTGTTTTGACGTTAGGTCGGTCAGTGATTTCTTTTCTAAGTGTGTGTACTTGAAGTCACTTGGAACTAAGACTAGATACATGAACTTTTGAGTAAAATTGCGTAATTTATGGAATATTGTGTTTTACTGTTACTTTACCTCACTTTATCGCGTTTATTTCGAGAGAAATAAGAGGTAAGTGATTAAGTTAAGCATTGTACAATGTACATGTAGATAATATGTGAATAGCTTGTTAATGAAATGATTTTCTATTCTCCATCAATGAGTAAGTGACACTATTTATATGCTTACATCTCTCGCGCTTATGGTAGAAAATGAAAAGTAGGGCTGATCGTCATAAAGGGAAACGTGTTTATAAAAGCAGTGCAGAAAAACGAAAAATTGCTCAAGGCAAGAAAAACAACAGAAGAAGTCATAGCAAAAATACCTCGCATGGCTGAGTTTTCGTTCTTCAGCCGACTCCTAGTGCCTCTTTATCTTCACCAGGCGACTGCCTTGCAGATGCGCAAACTCAGAGGTCACCTTAGATAAAACACAGGAGTCAAAACAACAGCAAGAAGAAGCAAGAAAGCTTGACAGTGAATTTGAATACAACAAAAATGTATGTGCTTGTGACATAGAATTGTGGCCCGAAAATATGAAAAGTTTTGTTGACTATTGGGCGAAGAAAGGAACCAAGGATCTACAAAACTGTGATGAAGAACTATTCAAACAGAAATCTTACCAATACAATTACCACAAGGAATAGGAATACGACGATGCCAAACAAGTATATTTAAACGCAAAACTCGAAATGGCGAAATAATTCATCGATCTTGGATATGTTTTTTACCATCAAATGGACGAGTCTACTATTTTGTATGTAAGTTAATGTCTCCAGTTCGTACACAATTTAGTTATAAGGGATTTTTTGCTGGAATCATGCAAGTAATAGATTAATGAGTCATGAAACATTTAAGTCACATTTAAATGCTGTTGTGACAATAGCTAATCGTTCCAAAGAGCTAGGGTGCATAGATAGCGAATTAGAAAAACAACCACTATAAACAAGAAACTATTGGCAAACTTTACTCAATAGGGTCATCAATGTTATTAAATTTACCTGTGAACGTGGTTTAGCCCTGTGTGGTGACAATGAGGTACTCGGTTCGCCATATAATGGCAATTATCTTGGATTGCTTGAGTTGATAGCTGAACATGACGATTTCTTGAAACAACATATTAGTAATTATGAAAATCGTGGAAGTGGTCATGCAAATTATCTTTCCTCGACTGTATGTGAAGAAATTATTCATCTGATGGGAAAACGGGTACTCGAGAAATCTAAATATTTTTCAGTTTTATTAGATTCAACACCAGGCGAATGTCACATAGGTTAGTTAACTTTAATATTTAGATACATTGAACATAATACCCCTATTGAACGGTTCGTAAGATTTATGCCAAATCAGGGTCACAAAGCGCAAGATATATTTAGTGCCTTAATGGAATTTCTAAAAAGCCATAATATCGATATAAAGTACTGTAGAGGACAGTCCTATGATAATGCGTCAGTGATGAGCGGAAGATATAATGGAGTGCAGGCTAAGATTAACGCAGAAAATTCATTGGCATTATGGATTCCATGTGCGGCTCACTCGCTAAATTTAGTTACCAAAAGCGCTGCAGACTGTTGCCCTGCTGCAGTTGCTTTTTTTGACTTTTTTAGAGGAGTTGTATGTCTATTTTACAATTTCTACCCAACGATATGCTTTATTAACAGAATGTTTAAATGCATTAGCTGATGAAACGCCTGGTCGTGGTCGAATCCTTGTACCTAAAAGAGTGACAACGACTCGTTGGTCATGTAGGTCTGATGCCTGCAAAGCGCTTGTTGCAGGTTACGATCAAATTAAAGACACTTTAATAAAAATTTCGGAAGATTTAGATCAACTACCCAAAGCGCGTTGCGATGGTAATGGACTACATACCCGTATGTGTATTGATTAAAACAGGTTTTTATGCAGTATTTTGGAATGAAATTTTAGATAAAACCAATCCAACCAGCCAACTACTTCAAAGAGCGAAACTGGATTTAAATTCCGCAACTGCAGCAATAGGTTTATTAAAAGAACTTGTCTTAGGGCGACGTGACAATTTTTCCACATATGAATCGCTTGGCGCGGAAAAAGCCGGAACAACAGATTATGTCGTTCATCGACGTTACCAACGAAACGTTCGCTTAATTCCTCTGGATTACGGTCAAGCACCAGAAGTGGAATTAACACCTTGAAATAAATTTAAAACAGAAAATTTCATTCCAGTTATTGATCAGTTTCTGTCTTCTTTAAACCAAAAACTCTCAGCGTATGAGTCAGTATCCGCTCGGTTTGCATTTCTGCGACGACTAGAGAGTTTGAGTCCTCAAAAAATTGAAGCTCATGCAAATGTTCTTGCTAGTACATATGCTGATAACCTAGATGGTAGCTTAGGTATTGAACTGGTACAATTTACTGACCTTTTTAAAAATTTTAAAGACGAATATATAACGAACGATTTGAAGAAATAACTTAGTGTGGAATATTTTATGTACAAGGTATTAATCGAGAAAGACGTGAAAGATGCTTTTCCAAATGTAGAAATAGCATCTGTACGTATATTGTACACACATGATTACGAATTGTAGTAGTGAAAGGTCGTTTTCAAAGTTAAAACTTCTGAAAAATAGACTTCTCGCCACGATGGTTCAGGAAAGACTGAAGGATCTTACCATCATGAGTCTAAAATCAGACATATTGCGAGAAATCAACACAGCCGAAGTGATTGACGATTCTACTCGACGAAAGTGTAGAAAAATGTCGTTTAAGTAATTTACAATAAATTCCCTTTCTTTCATATATATATATATATATATATATATATATATATATAAATATATATATATATATATATATATAAATTTGCACAAATTTGCCGCATTTATTTATATCAGTGACTTAACCTAAGTAAAATCAAATGTAACCAACGTGACAGAAAAATTGTAACAATGCAAGCACATGTTCCTGTCATGTATAAAAATTAAAATGTTTTAATTAATTTTAAATGTAACTCCAGCTTCTGTTAATCATCAATTAACAATGACAGTTTAATGGTAAATAATCACAAAAATGTAAATGTATCTATGAAGTATAACCAGCTAGTTTTTAAAGAATAACTTAGATGTAAGTAACGTAAGCAACTTGACTTGTTTTAACATTGTTTTATTGTAGAAGCCTTGATAAAGGAACAAAATAAAAAGATTCCGAAATATTGGCAAATATCAAAGAGTTTTAAACGTATTAAGACCCTAGTTAGCCGCAAGCCTGATAACACTAAGCAATTAGTTAATAAAAAAAATTTTTTTCCTTAACATTGTAACGGCTGTTACTTCCCTCAACTTAACTTATATATATATATATATATATATATATATATATATGGGAAAAATTTCTATTATTGAAATTTCTGAAAAACTATATTGGCGGTTCGTTTCTGCATGTCTGACAACAAAAACTCCATTGTGGCATTTGTCACGTGACCACAGATTTGGCGGGAATTTTAAAAAGTGTTAATCGTGATGCCGAAAAATGGGTCAAATTGACAAGATATCGAAAAATTGTACTAAGAAAATGTGTTTAGAATGCAACAAAGACCCCATATACCAATTTTCCAACTTTATGGTGGTCCCTGTATGTATATATATATATATATATATGCTTGATTTTAGGTTTCCGCGAGTGTAGTATGAAACACTGTTGTTTATCGAGCGTTGTCTCGCGTCTGCTGGTGATGTTTCTGACTCCTGCCAGTACAAAACCTTTTTTGTACTGGCAGGAGTCAGAAACATCACCAGCAGACACGAGACAACGCCCGGATAAACAACAATGTTTCATATATATATATATATATATATATATATATATATATATATATATATATATATTACACCTAGAAATTATTTTGTACATAGATAAATAAAGCTTTATTGTGTTACCAGAGGAATATAATGTTTTTTTAAACAAAAACGCATATATTGGGCCGGTCCACAGGGGGCCTCCACAGTGGATCTGCCCATAGTCCCTCACAGTTCTAAATCCGGCCCTGGTGAGACCATGAACTTCCGAATGCAGCAAGAGACGGCGACAAACGTGCTGGCCTGCTGGAGTTGTTGGTTTCCACAAACGTAATTAAGTAATATCTAAACTTGAGCACTGCAATTCCTTATCCGGCTAAGAAGGACCAAATGTTACGATAGAATTGACTGTATGATTATTCTGTTTATTCTCACATAGATACAATAATTGTATTAGTAAACTAAATGTGCATCTCTACGCTATAAAACGACTTGCGTAAGACTGTTTTCGTTCCGAACATCAAATATTAGTCATATATGCGCGCGCTATAAGAAACGCACTTTTCATCACCAACAGCCGAGAGATCATTTTCTAAATTAAAGTTAATTAGGGATTACTTACGATCTAGAATCGGCCAGGAGCGAATAGAAAAATCATTTCTATAGAGTCCGACTTTTTAAAGCAGCTAGATATTGAAAAACTTATTAATGAACTCGCAAAAATTAAAGCTAGAAAAGTCCAATTTCTATAACTTTCATGAGTATTCAAAGACACGGGCAATCTGAATATATTTAGTTTCACCTTTTGTTTTTTAATAATTAGGAATAATGTTTTATAATTTCCACATTTTCTTTGTTACTGTTGTTTCATTCTACAATAAAAAATGTTAATAATACATTCTTTGTCTATGTACCTACTGATTGCCTCAAATAAACTATACATACGAGTACTAACAAGCCTAAAGAATTTGTCATAAATTTCAACATTGAACTTTTATAAAAAAATAACCTGTCAGAAAATCTTTGCGCCACCCTGTATGCAATAATTGATTGAAAAATCTAAATATCTCATCCTTTCTCAACAAAAAAGATGTATTTGTCAGGAGTGTTTAAATTTAATGGTTTCTGAGATATCTGCTTTTAAACGTATCGATGCATTTTGAATTCAGAGTACTACATATTTTTTTAACATAAATCAAGTTACTCTGAAAAACATCCGCATTGTGTTGCTATGGTTTCTAATGTTTATTATAAGATTACCTTCAGTGTCACTAATAATTATCAGTTAAAATTTTGTTCTAAACTTAAAACGTTATGGAGTATACGTTTGCTGAATAATGCTGATGTGCATTTAATGCACGGATTGGCCCGATTTAATGCTTTAGAAGCTCAAAGATTAATAAAAAGATTCGTGCATTACAAAAAGAATTATATTTTTATTAGAAACTATTTAAAAAAAGACATACTAAATAAAATAGAAAATGTAAAGGAAACTATTAACTAAAGAATAACTACACAAATTGTTCAAAATAAGCACCACCTTGCCTAGTGCACTCCCGAACACGACGAACTAGTGATTGTTGCATCATCCAAAGTATTTGAACGTTACTCTTTATTTCCTGGGCATGGTGGAAAATTCTTTGCCGTAGTTCATTCTTGGTTTCCACGAGAGTATTATAAACACGTTGTTTCACTTCACCCTAGAAGATAAATCCGAAGGATCTAAATCCGGTGATCTAGGTGGTCCTGACTAGCCTATCCATCGGTCTGTATATACTCTATTTAAATGTTCTCTAATTAATAAGGTGGAGCACCATCGTGCATAAACCACATGTTCATGCGTGTTTGCGATGAAAGATCTTCTAACAGATTGGGTAATTGTTCTTCAAGAAATTCTAAATATTTTTGGTCATTTAGTCTAGGTGGTAACTCAACAGGTCCTATTATATAATGTCCAATTATTCCTGCTCATAAATTAATTTGAAATTGTACTTGATGCCGGGTTTGTCTTATACCGTGAGGGTTTTCGTCTGTATAAATGTGTAGATTATGCGAGTTGATGGGCCCGTCCCTACGAAATCCTGCTTCGTCCGAAAATAATATTAAGCCAGTGAATTTATTATCTTGGTTAAACCTCTCTAAGAGCCATGTAGAAAATTCTACTCTTGCAGGGTAGTCATCCACGCTTAAACCTTGTACTTTTTGAATGTGGTATGGATGCAGCAGTTACTCTCGAAAAATGCTGTTTACTGTACATTTTCAAACCTATAATTCGTGTGCTACATTCCTAACACTAATTGTAGGATCTGCAGCGACAACATCTAGAACATTTTCTTCCAATTCAACTGTACGTATAGTTCTGAGAACTCCACCATGTCGGTCCATATTTGGCATAAAACTACCTTCAAAAAGTTAATGTTAAATGTAATTGCACATACCTTTACTATTTAAGATAATAGAAGTTTCTTACCAGTTTCTCGTAACCCCTGATCAGTACGTTGGAAAGTCTTTGAATTTGGCAATTGTCTATTGGGAAATACTTCGGCGTACAATCTTCGAGCTCTTAAAGCATTAGATCGTGCCAACCCATACATTAAATGCATATCAGCATATTTGACAAACGTATACTCCATAACGTTTTAAGTTTACAACAAAATTATAAATGATAGTTATTAATGACAATGAAGGTTATCTTATAATAAACATTAGAAATCATAGCAACACTATGCGGATGTTTTAGGAGGCGCAAAACAGAGGAACATAGGAAGGTGCCAATGCCAAATTGCACATGCCTTATTTATGTAAATAGGAATTCTTATAAATGGTTTAAATATCACTTTCAATGTCAAACTTCTAGAGCGCTGGTGGTATAGTGGTAGGAATCGTCTTTCACGCTTTTGGTGCGGGTTCGAATCCCGGCCCATGCAATTTTTTTTAGGTTACTGTAGTTTTGTTTATCTAATCTACTTTTGTTAGGTTACAGTAGTTTTGTTTATCTAATCTAATTATGTTACGTTACAGTAATTTTGCTATGATGACGTCACACATCGTGACGTCACACACCGGCACACATCCTATTCCGTCCTCTGGTGAGCGTCTCCTGATGTTTTTCAGAGTAACTTGATTTATGTTAAAAAAAATATGTAGTACACTGAATTCAAAATGCATTGATACGTTTAAAAGAAAATATCTCAGAAACTATTAAATTTAAACACTCCTAACAAGTACATCTTTTTTGTTGCGAAAGGATGAGATATTAAGATTTTTCGATCAATTATTGCATACAGGGTAGCGCAAAGATTTTCTGACAGGTTATTTACTAAAATAATGCTGTATGTGGCGTCCCTTACACGTCTGGCCAAAATTAAGGGCGAATCTTATTTCTCATACCAAAAAACCCCCATATACCGAGTGTCATGCAAAAATCTAAAAAACTTCTTAAGGAATACGGAAAAATAGAAAATAAAATTACAACTTTGACATCCTGTATTTTTTTACCTATCAATGTTTGGACTAAGGTATGTTCGGTTCAATCTATATATTTTGGGCTCTAGTATCTTCAGTTTCGAGATTTCACAACCTTTCACAGGCACCTTGTATAGCATTAATCCGGTCGTTGTAATTATGGCTCATGTTGAAATCGATTTGGAGAATTATCACCACTGAATACATTATTTTTTAGCCCTTTTTTTAATACATTCTTTACACCGTGCGGGTAATATATTTTTTTTATAAACTCCTTTGTAGAAGGATGTTTCACGTTTCCAGGTTCCGCCGATTGTGCTTGATTACTCCATATTAATTTTGTTTTAAGCATTTACAGACACCCAATTAATTGTTTAGTTTAAGGTTATAATCAGGATTTTTTTGTACACGGGGTAAGTGCTTACAAATTAATTTGTCTGATTATGAGCATTTGCACAAATACAATTTTTGTTACACTTTATTTGATTGTATTTTCTATTAGGTTTTTTTTTCTTTTGTTTGGTTTAAAAGTATTTGCCCATATTGTGCGTCGATTTAGACAAATAAGATTTCTTTAATTAGTCAATTTTTTATTTCATTACGAATTTAATTTAAGGTTTTCTACCACCGTTGGCTAAACATAAGTATAATCTGGGAGTTTAATTTTGGATTATTATTCCAATCATTGGAATGGTTCATTTTGTTTTTAACCGTGGATAACTGACCATGATTCGCGAAGGTTACTTACCACGTACTGTATATTTATATTTTTGTTCCTGCTTTAGTAATTTGTAGCCTATTTAGGCAAGGTCTTTACGAGTAAAATCGGGCGGTGAGAGGTGTGTTATCTTTTAGTAAAGCATAGTTTAAGATTTTAAAAACGTATGTCGTATTGGTTCCTATAGCTAGTAATTTTGAATACCAACAAAACATCGTCAATGTTTCTAGGTTATTTTCAAATTTAAGGTGCGCTGTCAAATTTAAATAAAATTATTGTTCGAAAATCTCGGGATCATCCACTCGTATAAATAAAGCCGAATTTCGTTTAAGGTCTGTTCGCACTTATTCTGGCATGTAAAGTCCACCGAATGTAAGTATTCATATGATAAAAATATATTGTACAACTGTAAACGATTATCAGAACCGAAACCGGGTCAACAAAATTTCGTTTTGGATCTGTTTTACTAATTAATTATATCAATAATTTTCAATAAGAAACGAATTAGCTGGCAGTACGTAGTGTCCGAATGAAGTGTGAAAAGTTTGGTTAATTACGGAGGATCGTTTTTAGACGACAGATCTCAACTGCGTCAAAAGAGTCAAAACTGTAATTTGGTTATCGAAGCCACTTATAAATAACTGATTTTGTTATAAATAAATACACTGTATTGGATGTTAAAATTGCAGTTTGTCAATATATATATATATATATATATATATATATATATATATATATATATATATATATATATATATATATATATATATATTTTGTGCATGATAACTAAACCGTGTCCGTATCATAACCCTTTCTTAAAGTTTATATATTTCTTGCTTTGTAACTAACTCGTTACATGTTCTACATATTATTATAAACCTACTTCATGTGATAAATATCTGTAAAGTTTCTAAATTGCATAAATACTTTGAATAAATTGTAAATTTATTGACATATGTTCTACGAACTTAATCATACTCACAAATATCACTCCTTCTGACCTTCCTCACATGCTCCTTGTATAGACCATTGCTTTTTATGAACAAACAAACTTGTGCAACTTCCACCAAGCCTGTTTTGTTAAATCAAAATCAATTTCTCTCACTCGTCTAACACTGTACTTATTAAAACGCAGTGTAAATATTCTCCAGTCTATCTAAATTTGCCCACTATAAAGAATACAAGCTTACTTACTCTTGCCCCTGTATTAATCTTATCTCTAACCAACTCAATATATATATATATATATATATATATATAACATTCTCGTCCCTGAATCCCTGTCTTCCAACGTTTTTGTTGTAATACTGTTTACAATTTGCCCATATTAACTCGATAGGGTTGAATTGGCAAGTGATGCGGAGGTAAACGTAAAATTTGATGTCCCCATTGATGAGCGATTTCATCAATTGCATATATTTTTGGAACTTGTAAATCCTTGGCAATTTGTAATAATTCCATTTTCAGCATATCATTCGAATGAGGAATGTTGTGTTTTCTTAAAAATGAAAGATCTTCTTTCTTCTAACTGCTTGAAGGAAATTTTTCCACTAATGTACAATGACAACTGGCATTGTCAAGAATTATCAAACTTTGTTGTTCTAAATTTGGTAAAAGCTGTTCTTGAAACCATTTTTGAAATAAATCAGCGTTCATATTATCGTGCTAGTCTGCTGTCTTACTTTTACTGGAAAATACCAATGATGAATTAGTTATACAACCATCCTTGTTACCAACAGTCAGTACGATAAAACTAAAATTTATTCGGTTAAAAATATTTTTAACAAATCAGACTATCTTAATTACCGTTTCCCTTCTCCTAGCGGTTTGTTTTTTGTGCATTATCATGCCATAATTTTCGAACGCTTCCTCGACTAAAAATCCACATCTCATTCAAAAAGACAGGATCGTAACTAATTTCGCAACTTTTATTAGCAAAATATCTGTGTAACAATTGTTTCAAACTCGTTGTACTAAAGGTAAATATTTTATCTTCTTTACGTTCAGTTTGGAGTTTTTCGATAGTAATATGTGAGCCTAAAATTATACAGTGATTAACTCCATTTCAACAATAATTTCTGAATTATTTACCAGTTGCATGCATGGTGTAAATTTTTCGTTTCAAAACGTCTATCACGTATTCGTCGACATCCTCTGACTTTGACTTCAAACGCAGTCTATGTTTTTGCGGTGAATCCGGCGTCGAATTCCCAGATTCTAAAGCGAGAGCCATTCTTGTCTTTGTCCGAGTTACGGTTTTCTCGGAAATGCCGCATGCGAGAGCAGTTCGTTGCAACATAATATTACATAAACATAAATTTAAATAGTGAAAATTATTAGCGTACCTGGATAATGAAAGTTAAAGGTAAATTTGGCCCCCCGTTATCACGTTCCATCTCGAAATAATGCAGTGTATTCATTAACATTACTAGAGTTTGGCTTTTCAAAGATTTACCTTTTAATGACGTCATTATTTGCTGCAAAATGAATAAATTCATTCAATCAATTGGAAATACATTTTGCATTATAAGCTTACCTCGTAATAGCGAATATTAATACAAGAAATAATTTGAGGTTAAATAGCCAAGAAGACATCTGACAGCGTCATGCACTTTAACTAAGTCCTGCATCTAAATTCATAGCAGACGTATATTACCACCCCGTCTCTCTTTAAGTGGGAACTTTGCACTAAGTTAAAGGAGAACAGATGCATTTCACAGTATTAATTATATCCACATTCTCGAGTCCGCCATGAGACACCTCCCCCGGCGCTACTACATTATTTTTTTTGATCACCGTATCTTTCTGCAATCGCCATAACAATCATTTAACCCAAACGAGGTGAGTTTGGCAAGTAAACACTTATGCCAAACTTGGTCAAATGCCTTTGAGATATCTAAAGCGACTACAACTGTTTCACCGGACTGCTCTACTGTATTGTTCCAAACTTGGGTCACATATGAAAGAAGATCACCTGTTGAGCGACTTTGCCAAAACCCATATTGGTGGTCACTAAGGAGGTTGTTAGTTTCAAGGAACGTGAGCAGTTGCTGATTGATGGCATTTTCCATGATTTTAGACAAAATGGAAGTGATGGCAACTGGTCGGTAGTTTGAGGGATCGGTCTTATCGCCTTTTTTGAGAGTAGGTTGAACATTTGCTAACTTTCATGATGAAGGGAATTCCCCAGAAGACATAGATATCGTATAGAGCTTAGATAGGACTGGTACTAGTTCGGGGGAACATTTCTTTAAGACAATAGCTGGGATACCGTCTGGGCCAGTCGCCTTATTGAGATCAAGCCTACTGATGATCGATTCCATTATCGTGTGCCATTATCAAAACTCACAATAAGCTCGACTGCTTTTTACTACTTTAATTAAATAAATGTGAAAGTAATAAATGTAATACACGTAAAATTCATATAATTCATTTCATATCGCACCAGTTTTCAGGTACATCGACGAATAAGGAATATATAACATCAATGTTGTAACGTAAATAACAACGTGCGTCTAATACCAAAGGAACCTAAAAATTAATATAATTTGCTTATATATTATACCTACGTGCAATGGTGCAAATGATTGTTATAAAGGCATGATACATACTCCGCTATTGCATTGCAAATGAATAAGTATACGTTTATAAAGGTTGTAATACGTATTACTTAGCCTAATCTTATAGAGAAATATTAAAACTAATACTGTTACGAAACTGTGAGATAAAACTTTCACACCACCTAAAACTTTGTTATCACAAACTAAAATCCATAACGAAAGGACTATTATCAAACAAAAAATTATTTAAATGTAAATTTTTTAACAAAAATAGTTTGAACTCTATGCCAAATTACGTGATAATAAAATGAGAAAAACAATAACAACCTATCGTTATTGTGATAGTAGTCAGTTTTTGATATGTTTACTCTCTTTTTGTGTTTATAAAAGTTTCTATAATATTTATCGGAATGTTGCAATATAAATGTATCTATGGAATACACTAACAAGCATTAATTTAAACACATGTAGACTGTTTTGATTATTACTTAGCTAAAATGATTATATTGGCGTCCAAGATCTTTTTATTTGGTTAAGTTTCTATAACTTTTTCAATATTCTTTATTAACTGTGACCATCCTAGTTAAGGTAGCCTTTCTGTCATTTCGTTTGCATACTCACATATTGAAGCCATTTGGTCAAATTCCTGAGACGTGATTTGAACTTGATAGGATTACTTCCTCTCTTCGATGTCATTACCACTTAAATGAGAGAGTTACTGTAATTGGTTACAAAGTTCAAAATTAATAATGTGTGTGTGCGTGCGTGCGTGCGTGCGTGCGTGCGTGCGTGCGTGTGAGTGTGAGTGTGAGTGTGTGAGTGTGTGAGTGTGTGAGTGTGTGAGTGTGTGAGTGTGTGAGTGTGTGAGGTGTGTGAGTGTGTGAGTGTGTGAGTGTGTGGAGTGTGTGAGTGTGGTGAGTGTGTGAGTGTGTGAGTGTGTGAGTGTGTGAGTGTGTGGAGGTGTGAGTGTGTGAGTGTGAGTGTGTGAGGTGTGTGAGTGTGAGTGTGAGTGTGGTGTGAGTGTGTGAGTGTGTGGTGTGTGAGTGTGTGAGGTGTGTGAGTGTGTGAGGTGTGAGGTGTGAGTGTGAGGTGTGTGTGAGGTGTGAGTGTGGAGGTGGAGGTGTGAGTGTGTGAGTGGTGTGTGAGGTGTGGAGGTGTGAGGTGTGAGTGTGTGGAGGTGTGGAGTGTGGAGGTGTGAGGTGTGAGTGTGTGAGGTGGTGTGAGTGTGTGAGTGGTGTGAGTGTGTGAGTGTGTGTGTGTGTGTGTGGTGTGGTGGAGGTGGGTGGGTGAGGTGAGTGTGAGGTGTGAGGGTGTGTGTGAGTGTGGTGTGAGTGTGTGAGTGTGTGTGAGGTGTGTGAGTGTGAGTGTGTGAGGTGGTGGTGTGAGTGTGTGTGTGAGTGTGTGAGGTGTGTGGTGTGTGGTGTGGGTGTGGGTGAGTGGTGGTGTGAGTGTGAGTGGTGGGTGTGTGGTGTGTGTGTGTGTGTGTGTGTGTGAGTGTGGGTGAGTGTGGTGGTGAGTGTGGGAGGTGGGGGTGTGGGGGTGTGAGGTGGTGGTGTGGGTGTGGGGTGTGAGTGTGGAGTGTGGTGTGGGTGTGGTGGGGGTGGGTGGGTGGTGAGTGGTGATGTGTGAGTGTGGGTGTGAGTGTGGTGAGGTGTGAGTGGTGAGGTGAGTGAGTGTGAGGTGTGGAGTGTGGGTGGTGGGTGTGAGGTGGAGTGTGGTGGAGGTGTGTGTGGTGTGTGAGTGTGGGGGTGTGGTGTGTGTGTGTGTGTGTGAGTGTGTGGGTGTGTGGTGTGTGGTGTGGTGTGTGTGTGTGTGTGGTGTGGTGTGAGTGTGTGAGTGTGGTGTGGTGGGTGTGAGGTGAGTGTGAGTGTGGGTGGTGTGATGGGGGTGGGGGGGTGGGGGGGGGGTGGGGGGGGGGTGGGGGGGGGGTGGGGGGGGGGGGGTGGGGGGTGGGGTGTGGGGGTGGGGTGTGGGGGGTGGGGGGGGTGGGTGGGGTGGTGTGAGGTGTGAGTGTGAGTGTGGGTGTGTGGTGGTGTGTGTGTGTGTGTGTGTGGTGTGAGTGTGTGTGAGGTGTGAGTGTGAGTGGTGAGGTGGTGAGTGGTGAGTGTGTGGTGTGGTGTGGTGTGGTGTGTGGTGGTGTGGAGGTGTGGGAGGAGGTGAGTGGAGTGTGAGTGTGGGTGTGAGTGGTGTGAGGGTGTGGAGTGTGGGTGTGTGGTGTGTGTGTGGTGTGAGGGTGGTGTGGTGTGGTGGTGTGTGTGTGTGTGTGGTGTGGTGTGTGTGGTGTGTGTGTGTGTGGTGTGGTGTGTGGGTGTGGGTGGTGAGTGTGAGGTGTGAGTGTGAGGGAGTGTGAGGTGAGTGGTGTGAGTGTGAGTGTGGTGTGGTGAGTGTGGTGTGTGAGTGTGTGAGTGTGGGTGTGTGTGTGTGTGGTGTGTGGTGTGGTGTGGGTGGGTGTGGAGTGTGGTGGGTGGTGTGGTGGTGTGTGTGTGTGATGGGTGTGAGTGTGAGTGTGAGTGGAGTGTGGTGTGAGTGTGTGTGTGTGTGTGTGTGTGTGTGTGTGTGTAGTGGTGTGTGTGGTGTGTGGTGTGGTGTGTGGGTGGTGTGGTGGTGTGTGTGTGTGTGTGGTGTGGTGTGTGGGTGTGTGGGGTGGTGTGGGGTGAGTGTGGAGTGTGGGTGGGGTGGTGGAGTGTGAGTGGGTGTGAGTGTGTGAGTGTGGAGTGTGTGAGTGTGTGAGGTGTGAGTGTGTGAGTGTGTGAGGTGTGAGGTGTGAGTGTGTGGGTGGGTGTGGTGTGTGTGTGTGTGTGGTGTGGGTGGTGGGGGGTGTGGTGTGGGGGTGTGGTGGTGTGTGGGTGGGTGGGTGTGGGTGGGTGTGGTGGGGAGTGTGGAGTGTGTGAGTGTGAGTGTGAGGTGTGGGGGTGTGAGTGTGAGGGTGGGGTGTGGTGTGAGTGTGTGTGGTGTGTGTGTGTGAGTGTGGGGGTGTGGAGTGTGGGAGTGTGAGTGTGAGTGTGGAGGTGTGAGTGTGAGGTGTGGTGTGTGGTGTGTGTGTGGTGGAGTGTGTGGTGTGTGGTGTGTGGGGTGGTGTGTGTGTGTGAGTGTGGTGTGGAGTGTGTGGTGTGTGGTGTGGTGTGTGAGTGTGTGGGGTGTGGTGTGTGTGAGTGTGTGGTGTGGTGGAGTGTGTGTGTGTGGAGTGTGGTGTGTGAGTGTGGGTGTGGGTGTGGTGTGTGAGTGTGTGGTGTGTGAGTGTGAGGTGGGAGGTGTGGTGTGGGTGTGGGTGAGGTGTGAGGTGTGTGGGTGGTGTGAGGTGTGAGTGTGGTGTGGGTGTGGTGTGTGGGTGGGTGTGGTGTGGTGTGTGTGTGGGTGTGGTGTGTGTGTGTGGTGTGTGGTGGGTGTGGTGTGTGTGGAGGTGGGTGTGGGTGTGGGTGTGGGTGGTGGTGGTGGTGTGGAGTGGGGGAGTGGGGAGGTGTGAGTGAGTGTGTGAGTGTGGAGTGTGGAGTGTGAGTGGTGAGTGTGGAGTGTGGGGGTGAGTGTGAGTGTGTGAGTGTGAGGTGAGTGTGAGTGTGGGTGAGTGTGTGAGGTGGGGTGTGGTGGTGGTGTGAGTGTGTAGTGTGTGGTGTGTGAGTGTGTGGTGTGTGGGTGTGGGTGGTGTGTGAGTGTGTGGGGGTGTGGGTGTGAGTGTGTGAGTGTGGGTGTGATGTGTGAGTGTGGAGTGTGTGGTGTGTGAGTGTGTGTGTGTGTGGTGTGAGTGTGTGGTGTGTGTGTGTGGAGTGTGTGGTGGTGTGTGTGTGGGGTGTGAGTGTGTGAGTGTGTGAGTGTGTGAGTGTGTGAGTGTGTGAGTGTGTGAGGGTGTGTGAGTGTGGTGTGTGGGAGTGTGTGGAGTGTGTGAGGGTGTGTGGGGTGAGTGTGAGTGTGTGGGTGTGTGAGGTGTGAGTGTGAGTGTGAGTGTGTGGAGTGTGGTGGAGTGTGTGAGTGTGGTGTGTGGAGTGTGTAGTGTAGTGTGTGAGTGTGTGGGTGTGTGTGGTGTGGGTGGAGTGTGGTGAGTGTGGGTGTGGAGGGTGGAGGTGTGTGAGTGTGAGTGTGTGGGGGAGTGTGGAGTGTGTGAGTGTGTGAGTGTGGGAGGTGGGAGTGTGTGAGTGTGTGTGGGTGTGTGTGAGTGTGTGAGGTGTGGAGTGTGAGTGTGTGGAGGGTGAGTGTGGTGTGTGAGTGTGTGGAGTGTGGTGTGTGTGAGGTGTGAGTGTGTGAGGGGGTGTGTGGGGTGGTGTGAGTGTGTGAGTGTGAGGTGGTGGGGTGGGAGTG
The DNA here is from genome assembly GCA_036346205.1 of Vesta saturnalis. Lineage (NCBI taxonomy): Eukaryota > Metazoa > Arthropoda > Insecta > Coleoptera > Lampyridae > Vesta > Vesta saturnalis. The sequence goes on from JARFJB010001836.1 coordinate 1,029,614, forward strand.
TGTGAGTGTGTGTGTGAGTGTGTGGTGTGTGTGTGGGGGTGGGAGGTGTGGGTGGTGGGGGGAGGTGTGAGGGGTGTGAGTGTGTGAGTGTGTGAGGTGTGGAGTGTGGTGAGTGTGAGGTGGTGTGGGTGGGTGTGTGGGTGTGAGTGTGAGTGTGTGGGAGTGTGTGGGGGTGTGTGGGTGTGGTGGTGTGTGGGTGTGGTGGTGTGTGGAGTGTGGTGTGGGAGTGTGTGAGGTGTGTGAGGTGGGGTGTGAGTGTGGAGTGTGGGTGAGTGGAGTGTGGTGGAGTGTGGGGTGTGGGGTGTGAGGTGTGAGTGTGGAGGTGGTGAGGTGTGGAGTGTGGGTGTGTGTGTGGGGTGGGTGTGTGAGTGGTGAGGTGTGAGGTGGAGGGTGTGAGTGTGTGGGTGTGGAGTGTGGAGTGTGTGAGGTGGGTGTGTGAGTGGTGTGGGAGTGTGGTGGGTGTGAGGTGTGTGAGGTGGAGTGTGTGTGAGGTGGAGTGTGTGTGGTGTGTGGTGTGGAGTGTGAGTGTGTGAGTGGGGTGGGGGTGTGAGGTGTGGTGGAGTGTGGAGTGTGAGTGTGAGGTGTGAGTGTGTGAGTGTGGGGGTGTGTGAGTGTGTGAGTGTGTGGGTGGTGAGTGGTGGGTGTGGTGTGGAGGTGTGAGTGTGTGAGGTGTGGAGGTGGTGAGGGGGGGGTGGGAGTGTGGAGTGTGGAGTGTGTGTGTGGTGTGTGTGTGGTGTGGGTGTGGGTGTGTGGTGTGGTGTGAGTGTGTGTGAGTGTGTAGGTGTGGGGTGTGGGTGGGGTGTGGAGTGTGTGGTGGAGTGTGGGTGTGGAGTTGGGGGGGGGGGGGGGGGGTGGGGTGGAGGTGGAGTGAGTGGAGTGTGGGGGTGTGAGTGTGTGAGGTGTGGTGTGTGGGTGTGTGGTGTGTGAGGTGTGAGTGTGTGGAGTGTGGTGGGTGTGTGAGTGTGTGAGGTGTGGTGTGTGTGTGAGTGTGTGTGTGTGTGTGGGGGAGGTGTGAGTGTGGTGTGAGGGTGAGTGTGTGAGGTGTGGGTGTGTGGTGTGTGAGTGTGTGAGTGTGTGGGTGTGGTGTGTGGTGTGTGGTGTGTGGTGTGAGTGTGAGTGGGGTGTGTGAGTGTGGAGTGTGGGTGTGTGAGTGTGAGTGTGTGAGTGTGTGAGGTGTGTGAGTGTGTGAGGTGTGAGGTGTGAGTGTGGTGTGGTGTGTGAGGTGTGTGGTGTGTGTGGAGTGTGTGGTGTGTGTGGAGTGTGTGAGTGTGGTGTGGAGTGTGAGTGTGGAGTGTGTGAGTGTGTGAGGTGTGAGTGTGTGGTGTGGAGGTGTGGAGTGTGTGTGTGGTGTGTGGTGTGATGTGTGAGTGTGTGAGTGTGTGTGTGTGGTGTGTGTGTGGTGTGTGTGGGGTGTGGTGTGTGGTGTGGTGTGTGGTGGGTGTGTGTGTGGAGTGTGGGGTGTGGTGTGTGAGTGTGTGAGGTGTGTGAGTGTGTGAGTGTGTGAGTGTGAGTGTGAGTGAGGTGTGTGAGTGTGTGGTGGGTGTGTGAGTGTGTGGAGTGTGTGAGGTGTGAGTGTGTGGTGTGTGAGGTGTAGGGGTGTGTGGAGTGTGTGAGTGTGGAGATGTAGTGTGAGGTGTGGAGTGTGTGGAGTGTGAGGTGTGAGTGTGAGGGGTGAGTGTGTGAGGTGTGTGAGTGTGATGGGTGTGAGTGTGAGGTGTGTGAGTGTGTGAGTGTGTGTAGAGTGTGTGTGAGGAGTGTGAGGTGTGTGAGGTGTGGGAGGTGTGAGTGTGTGAGGTGTGAGTGTGTGAGTGTGTGGTGTGAGTGTGATGTGGTGAGTGTGTGAGTGTGATGTGGTGAGTGTGTGAGTGTGAGTTGTGAGTGTTGAGTGTGTGAGTGTGTGATGGTGTGTGAGGTGTGAGGTGTGAGTTAGTGTGAGGGTGATGTGAATGTGGTGTGAGTGTGTGAGTGTGTGTGAGTGTGAGTGTGTGGTGTGTGAGTGTGTGAGTGTGAGTGTGTGAGTGTGTGAGTGTGTGTGAGTGTGTGAGGTGTGAGTGTGTGTGTGTGTGTGTGTGTGTGTAGTGTGTGTGTGTGTGTGTGTGTGGTGTGTGGGTGGGTGGGTGGGTGTGGTGGGGTGGTGTGCGTGGAATGTTAGTGTGAGTGTGATTGTGGATGTGTGTGTGAGAGAGAGAGAGAGAGAGAGAGAGAGAGAGAGAGAGAGTGAATGTGTGTGTGTTTAAGTATGTGTGAGTGTGGATGTGAGTGTGAGTGTTGATAAGAGAGTAGGTGTGACCGTAGTGACAGTGTGAGTGTGATTGTGAGTGTGAGTATGAGTGTAAGTGTAAGAATGAGTGCGAGTGTGAGTGTGAGTAAGGGTATGAGTGTGACTGATTGTGAGTGTGTGTGGGTGTGAGAGTAATAATGAGAGCGAGTGTGAGGATGGGTAAGAGTATGAGTATGAGAGTGATTGTGAGTGTGTTAGTGTGATTGTGGGTGCGGGTGTGAGTGTGAGTGTGAGCCTGAGTGTGAGTATAAGTGTGGGTATAGGTGTGATTGTGAATGAGAGTGTGTGATTGTTGGTGTAAGTGTGAGAGTAACTGTGAGTGTGAGTGTGCGTGAGTGCGTGTGCATGTGAGTGTGAGTGTAAGTGTGAATGTGAGTGTGACTGTGAATGTGTGTGTGGGTGTGTGTGTGTGTGTGTGTGTTTGTGTGTGTGTTTGTGTGTGTGTTTGTGTGTGTGTGTGTGTGTGTGTGTGTGTGTGTGTTCTGAATGTGTGTGGGGGGATGTACGTGTGTGTTTGTGTGTGTATGTGTGCGCGCGCGTTTACGTTCGAGGTTTAGTTTGTGGTTGTGCTTTGTAATGATTCTATATATGGGCTGACGTCTTGTGGTAGTTTTAAATATATACTGGGTTGGGCGCCATTCATAATAATCATAAATAATCATAAATGAACTGCAGAGGTTCGGATGTCGTGGCCGCCAAGGTCCACAGATTTGAACCCACCGAATATTTACTTTAACTTTAATCCGAGACGTTTTTGATTTACTTTAACTAGCTTCTAACTTCCGTTAGGAAACATTTTTTCGGGTGCATGTTTATTTGAAGTTTTTTGTTTTGTTTTTACTCATAGGAATTATCCGGTGAAGTTTTTCCGCGACGACATAAATCACACTGTGTATGTGTTAAATAAAACTTGCAACTTTCAGCTCTATTCTCTACTCCATTTTTGAATTTTCATGGCCGTATTTTAAAAAATGCATGGTGCCTCCTATTACTACTAAAAAGCCTTGTGTTTACCAAAATTTATACTAGTTCGGTGCAAATAATAAATTTTCTGGTCTAATTGTTTCGTTAGCTGCTAAGTTATATTTGCAAGATAGCGTTGTGTTAAAGCCTCTCAGTCACAGCCGTCCTACGGTATTGCAAAAAAAGCCATCTATAACAAGTTTGGTCCCATTACAAAAAGAGTGGCGTCCAACGTGGGGCTACTCCGATAATATTTGCGTGTTTGACGTATGTTTTGCAATATATTTTGAGTTACTACACGGTTAATATAAAAACCAAAGTCTACAAACTATATCGCCGTCGATAAATTACAATACACTTGTTTTTTCCGTAAACCATCCACTATCAACTGTTTCCAGTACCTAATAATGTTGCAATATATGATTTAATTCCAAGTTTGGTGCTTTATGAAATTTATGCAGTTTAAGCTACTCTTAGATTCACTGTAAATATACATATACATAACGCCAATCTTAAAACATTAAAATTTCTTAAATTAGGAAGATTTTACTACAAATCACTTACATTTGACTTAACTTCTGCTTCCTACGGATGTTGGCGATTATCAAGGCTATACGGATTTTGGATGTTGCCACCCTGAATAGCTTTACCGTTGTGAAATTGAACCACTCCTGGAGATTTCTCAGCCAAGCAATGCGTCTTCTACCTATAGATCTTTCTCCATTCATCTTTCCCTGTGTAATTAGCCGCCATATCTCATACTTAGAACCACTTACGATGTGTCCCGAGTGTTCCAGTTTTCCTTCTTGTATGACAAATACGAGCTACATTTCTTTTCCAATTCGTTACAGTATTTTTTAGTTGTAGTCTTGTCGGTCTATGGTATCTTTAAAATTCGTCGATATATCCACAGCTGACACGACTCAATCATCTTTAGTTTATGTTTTTCTACTGTCCACGCCTCACTCCCATACATCAACAGTGGAAAGGTCCTGATATGCGTATTCTTAGTTCTATATTGAGGTTTTTATTTGATAATAATGATCGCATTTTTATGAAAGCTGCTCTTGGATCTCTATTCCTCAACTTACTTCTACGCTGTTCGTTATCTTCATTCATTATCGTACCCAAATACTGATACTTCTCTACGCGTTCAATCATAGTGTTGTTAATTACCAATCGTTGTCGAGGGTTAGTCGGTTCTTTGAATCATCCTAATCCCAAATTCATTACTGTAGGCACTAATTCGTTACAAGAGCTCTTGTAGGCCTTCCTTGCCAGTTGTGATAATTAAAGTATCGTCTGCGTACCGGACATTATTAATACTTTTTCTGTTGATTACTACTACGGCTGAAGTATTGACAACTCCTCTGAGTATTAGTATTTGAAACAAGGTACATTTTCGGCTAACTCCTTTGCAGATATATATCTCAATACACTTCATTACTCTAATTGTTACTATTTGCTCCAGTATAATGTTTAAACAAGAATTATTATTTCTCTGTCTATGCATTTCTTTTTAAGTATGTAGATTAGTTTATAATCACGCACTCTGTCAAAAACCTTTTTGTAATCAATGAAGCATAAGTGTAGTCCAAGATTTACATCTAGACTTCTTTGTGTTAATATATCTATAGCGTAGCTTCTCTGCTTCCCATTCCATTCCTGAGTCTAAACTGGGCTTCTCCAATGTTTTCTTCGAGCTTCTTATATATTCTGTTGTGTATTATTTTCAGGGATACGTATGGCTTATAAGGTTCAATGTTCAGTGTGCTGAACATTCCTTCGTGTTCTCTTTCTTTGGGATTGCTGTAATCGTTGAACGAAGCCATTCATCTGGTATGATACCTGTATGGTAAATAGCATTATATAGATCTTCCAATGTATTCAATTCTGTTTATCTATTAACTTTAACAATTGCACCAGTATTTTATCTAGCCCTAGCTACTTAACAGTTTGGGTGATAACTAGAAGATTTTGTGCCTTATGCTCAGTCGTAGATTAAATTGGGCCAGGTTCATCAACTTATCGATTTACCTTATTAACCAAAAAAATATTTACATGTACCTAGATATATTCGCTTTGAAATCGGGGTTGCTTCTACTTGAAACTAATTGTTAAATACTCGGACGCCAACTTGTTCTTAAATTTCTATAATAGCAAAGTTTATTGCACAACATACATTTAATTATAAACAGAAATACCTTAATGCTAATGTTAGTAACGTTATATCCTAATGAATAATTAATATTATGAGCAATTAATGGAATCAGAATACCTTATTCTTGATCACGCTTTAAATAACCAAATGGCTGCATGCTGGTTCAGCGTTTTGGAAATTGTTGCGTAATATTACGGTTGAAATAAATCTGGATTTGTATGCTTTCTAATTCCCAAATGAATGAATTTGGAGGATTAAGGGGTTTTATAATCCCACTCCCATTAACGAAGGTGATTACCTCACTCTTGATTAATCGTTCTAATACCGTAAATTAGATTAACGCTAAAATAACTGCATAGGTGTGTATTAAACGTGTGAAAAGTAACAGTAAAGGTGAAGTTGAAGTAAAAATTAAAAAAATAAAAAGTGTCTGAAGAGCAAACGTCTCAAACATTGTGAAATAACTTCAAATAACTAACCGTAAAATTTACAACACTTTTAATAAAAAATAATTAACAAAAGCAAAAATGGAGGGTCTACTTCCTTTCAGTATAGCACAAAAAACGACGCTCCCAAAAGATCTTTGCGCATGAACATGTCTGAAACTGAATATGCAAACGATATACGTGCGAGTTTATTTTTACAATAATTAACTGCATGTTTTTATGCAACTATGATATGCAACACACGCTACACGCAATGCATGTTAAGTTGCCTAAATAAACGTAAATTGTATTAACAAACGTAAAGAGTTTGTTACAAGTCGTCTCTTTCATCCTAGAATACTTCCTTAATATATTCTTCCAACCGTCTTGAAGTATCTATGATTGTGTTTCCCTGTTTATCATTTACACTTTATAAATCGTTGATATATTTTCTTATTGGTTTCGGTAAATGCCTTGATCTTCTTATATATGTTTAACGTGTCATACTTTTTTTTTATGATTGTGGACCTGAACAGGCTAAATTTGGCCTGTCGTGCTAAAGCACTCAGGAACACTTAGGAGGATGGATAGAGGGATAATGAATTGTCAATGGATGCCTATGAACAGCTACCTTAAATTTTCTCATATCGTAAGTGAGAGGAAAACAGGAACTAGAGAGATCATTCCAGAGTTTAGAAGCCGTGTAAAAAAATGTGAATTGCGTCCGTTTAGTACGACAAGTGGAGATTTGTACTGCATACTGATGATGTGAATGAGCGAACCGAGTGTTTCTCGCAAAGATAGCCCGAGATGGTATCAAAAAATATAATTCAGCAGCACAATAGCCGTTGTAATCGATAATACAAAGAAAGAACTGAAACCATCCTTCTATGCTCAAGGGGCTGTATGTGAGAAGTTAAGGACGGGTCATTTATAAGCCTAATCGCTCTCTTTTGAATATGATCAACGATGTCGAGAGCGTATTGAGGAGAACTAACCCAGAGGTGAGAATTATATTCCAGGTGAGGCCGAATTTGGGCCTTATGCAGCAGAAGGAGTTGTCGAGAGGTAAAGTACTGCTTAGATCTGTACAAAAAGCGTATTTTACGAGCAGCTGTTTTGGTAGCTGATAGAAGATGGTCAACCCATGACAGATTTGAAGATACAGTCATACCCAACAGAGCAATAGAGTCTGAAAACTTAAAAAACTGAGCCATTCATACTTACAACAGGAAATGATCGATCTTTTTTGGCGGACACAAGGCAACACTGAGTTTTGTTAGCATTAAATTTAACTAGATTATTGCTTCCCCATTCGAGAATACGTTGAATGTTTTTGTTGATTGAATTTGCCATTTCAGCTTTAATTTCTTGATTTGACATAGAAGGTGGATTATCACTATGAGTAGACTGAGATGAACTACAGTGAAGAGTGCTATCGTCAGCAAAGCAATGGATGGGGTTAGTTGTTGAGGAAATAAGGTCATTTATGTACAGCAGAAAAAGTGTAGGCGCTATAACGGATCGCTATGGTACGCCTGCGTTAATGCTATTCTATTTTGGTATTTGGTCTTTTATACTTTAATTTTTTTGCCCTGGCGCCAGTGTTGCTTGTTCTATGTTCTTCCATTTTGACATCTTTTGTTTGGTATCGCGTTTTCTATATTTTCGTTAATACTCTTCTTAACTTCATTTCTAATGTTATCAATTGAGCATATATCGACCCCGGGATATGTCTTTACAGATATTACAGAGTTTCTGTATCTGTTGCTTATTACAGTATCGTCTGCGTGCCTGATATTACTAACACTCTTCCTGTTGATTACTACTACGGCTGAAGTATTGGTAAGTCCTCTGAGTATAAATTAAATAGTATATAATCTATCTCATTCTTGATTGTGTTTTCTTTAACATCTCTGGGGGATGTCCTTGTGTATAGTCTTCGTTCGCCTCTTTCATTTCTTAAACCTAATCCATAATCACCAACCATGTCACTAACTGCACCTTCTCCAATGTTCGCATCAACATCTCCTAAGACTTCGTGGCTATTAGTATCTCTTCTAGTTGGTGGTAAAATGTATTAATTTATTCATCATGTGTGCCAGCTGTCGGAGCATAAATCTGTATCATATTGATGTCGTACGTATCACCTTTTTGCTTTAGCATCATAATTCTCACTAAGAGTTGACTACCAGAACAGTAAGTGTCCGTTGCTATTACCTCTTCTTTTTCTTTTATTACGTTATGCATCTTTCCCACGTGGTACAAAGTCTTAGTATTCTATGTTACAATTTTTGCTTGTTCTAGATGACGTGTTGTTTTATTCTGTTCGCTGTTTTCTTTGCAAGGGTTGCGTTTGATGACGACCGAAGAGGATTTGCATTTTTGTGATGGTCCTTCATTGCCGGATCTTAGCATCCCAACGCCATCATCAGTAAGGTTGGAGCTTTGGTTTTTGCTAGTCATGATGATTTAAACTAGGTGCTCAAGTGAGCCTTTAATGCACTGGTTTTCCGTTGCCTTTGCATCTTCATGCCGTTGACCCGTTGGTCCATCCGCCCTTTGAACTAATTTCTCCCTACTTTCTATCGGCTCATTCACCCGAGGCTGCTGACTGACAAAAAGAGGATTGATTATACCAGCACTCATTCGTTTCAATTCCTGCTTGTTCGGGGACTGCTTATTCGTTTGGATTAGGTGCTGTAACTTATATCGCAGCTAATCTTTATACCTAAAGGTCATTCACTATTCTCCACCTGTGACCGCGCTAGTAACCCGCAGCTCGGCCCTAGCTCACCCTGTACATAACATGTTAATTTAGGGATTTTTATATGAAACAAAAAACAATTGGTAGACTTAAAATACACTAAGAAGTTACGTACAACAATAATTTAATTTTTAAGTACCTTAATTTAATAAGTTTTAACACAAATAAATTCATCTTTAATATGAAAACCCAGTATGGTGAGGCAACATAATTAGACAGGAATAAATAAGGGTGCATAAGGAGAACTACTTAAAAAAAAGGCTCTTATGTCAAAAATTTTAACATAGATGACCTTAACGAAGCTCTTCGATATGTCTTGTGAGGTTGATAAGAAACTAATTAAACTTGAACCCAAAGAGGAAGGACAAATAGGTTTACCTCTAACTGAACAAAATTGTATGGTAAACAATGATTTAGTAAAACAAGAATTTGATTACCGTTCTAGTAGTAAAATATTTAACAATGAATTTACAGATATTGCAAATATTAAAGAAGAAACTCCTTGTTTACTAAATCATCTTAATAGAACCAAAGTAAATGACATTAAGAAAAATACAAATTACAACAATAATCAATCTCATTATTCAATAACAGAGAAAAGATATTTAAAAAATAATGTAAAACAAAATTCATCTTTTAAATACAAATGTGACCAATGTGATTATAAATCAAAAGGAAAACAACATTTAAAAGAGCATATTATAAAGCACATATGCACTGAATACAAATGTGATCAATGTGATTTTAAAACGAAACGAAAAAACACCTTATGCAAGCATAATATCAAGCATGCATGTACTGAATATAAATGTGATCAATGTAATTTTACTACAAAATGGAAAAACAGTTTAATAGTACATAGTTTAAAGCATACATCAATTTTCAAGTACAAATGTGAGCTATGTGATTATAAAACAAAAGTGAAAAGCACTTTAAACATGCATAGTATGAAACATACCAGTACTGAATACAATTGTGGCCAATGTGATTATAAAACAAAATGGAAACAAAATTTGAAACAGCATTTTATAAAGCATTCAAGTTTGCAATACAAATGCTATCAATGTACGTATACAACCAAACAGAAATCCAATTTAAAACTGCATATTATAACACACACTTCAAATATTGAATACAAATGTGACCAATGTGACTATAAAACAAAACTGAAAAATACTTTGTATAAGCATAGAATAAAGCATACAAGTATTGAATACCGATGTGATCAATGTGATTATGTAACAAAACATAAATACAATTTAAAAATGCATAATATAAAACATACATTAACTGCTGAATACAAATGTAACGAATGTGATTATACAACAAAAGAGAAATTTCATTTAAAAAAGCACAATAAAAAGCATGCAAAAAGTGAATATAAATGTCTTCAATGTGATTATACAACAAAACAAAAATACAATTTAAATCAGCATAGTATAAAGCACACTTCAACTACAGAGTATAAATGTGATCAATGTAATTACTCAACAAAAGTGAAGCGCTATTTAGCAGATCATCTTCCCAGACATGCTTCAAATTCTCAGTACAAATGTGTTCGATGTAATTATTCAACAATATCCAGATGTAGCATGAAAAAACATAAGTTAAAACACTGCTGAATACAGACATGACTAAATTAATTAGTAATAACAGAAAATATTATTTTGTATCTAAGCACAATTAACATATTTGACACATTAAATTCACGAATTAATAGTGTGCACTTCAGTGTACTACTGTTGTATTATGTCATATTTGTGATTCTATTTTTTACTTAAATTACAATAAATTGATGGTGTAATTCACTTGCAACTAATCGCAACACCTATTTATATTAATTTTATTAGGTGAACATTATAGATTTTTTCAATTTCAAATTACAAAACATTGTTACACTAAATTAAACTGTGTATCTTTTATTTATTTTTATATAAATTTATTTGGACATCTTAAATAATTCCTAAAGAAACAATTACTGAAGACGATAACTATAGTCCCAAAAGATAAGTATTTTAATTATATATGATAATCTTAATACTTTATGTTAATAAAAAATATTTATTCATTCAGTGGTAATGTGAGATAATCTCTAGCAATTAATTAATAAACGTTATCTTGTGTATATTATTTTACTTTGATTGTCGTGTATTAATTGTTATATACTTCATACCATTAAATATTCATCTAACATAATGTTTTATTTAACAAATCACACACAAGAAAAATATATCAATGGTCAAGAATCAAGAATTTCCTCAACTCTTAACTGGTTTTTCACCATTATTATTTGACGTTTCTCTTCTAGTGTTAGGGTACCTCATGTTCTACACCTTTATTTTCATGTTCTGATTTTTCAGAATAATTTACTTTCCGTTAGAATGTTTATACTTCAATTTTTTTGCGAAACTTAATATAACACTTTGAGCAAAGACGAATGGTAGATGAAACCAGAGACTCTGCTTTCTTTGCAAGCTCAGTAAACGGTAGTCATTTTTTTATGGAAGAGTTTGTTTTTCTTGTTTGGTTACAATAGTACTTTTGTGGTGTCACTTCATAGAAGATTGTAAAGATCCAGAAATCTGTACAAAATTTTGCAATTTAATTATTTATTTTGTGCATTTATGTTATAGAAAAATGCTCCGGTGCAGTTATAGTAATTAAGGTATCAAGGGTGTTACAGGTATAATGCCCTGAGGTCAACAGTGTACTTCCCGAGGGCCTCTGGACCAAGGGCATTATTCCTGTAACACCCATGGTGCCTTCTTCATTTAATGTCCTTTTAGTGTGTTATTCAATTAAAAGACGATATTGAATTTTATTTTTGACATTTATTGTCATGAGTATTTTTAGTAGGTAATAAACAAAGTGGGTTTGATTTTTATTTTACCAAAAATATAGCACTACTTCAAAAAATATGGCAGCTGGTCCTGTTTCAAATGGAAATAGTAGGGGAACCTGTTGTACCTCGGCCCTATTTGTTTCATAATTTTTTTGTAATTATTATACACATGGTTTAAACTCACTGTCTTTCCATGGATATTATGTACTGTTAGACGTATCATATATCGTTTTGATGAATAAATGTGAATGTTATATTGTGAAAAATAACTTGCATATTGTCCAAGGTACAACAGGAGTGATGTACTTTGGGCAAAGACAAGCTGTACCTTGAACATATATTTTAATAAATTGAAATACGACACTTTTGATGCAGTTACGTTATACAGGTATAGAAAAACATTACTGCGGGTCTGACCTATAATAGGCTAGAAAGAAAACCAATAAGCATTATATGAGTGTGAGAGAGAGAGAGAGACATAACTTTACCGATGTTGCCACTTGTACATATTTGCGTGTAGGCACAAAATATGTATATAAGGTGATGTTGAAAAGTCGCGTGTTCTTTGAAACAATTAAGTAAATACTTTACACTTAAACATTAAATGATAATACCTCAAACATCGAAGTTCATTGTAATTGCGAATTTATGACATGGTTCGATTACTACTCGTAAGATGAAACTTACGAGAGCTACAAACAAGAACAATAACATTTGCATTGATAGTACAACTCAAGTTTAATTTTAAGTTTAGCATTATAATTCTTATTGAAAAACCAACTATTTTTAAAAATGAACAGAATACACTCTTTTCAAAACAATACTTTATAAGATTTTCGAAAAGACCTCTATCTTGCGCAAGGCAGTAACCTAATATGTGACAAAATTCAGTTCGGGTGTTTTCTAACATTTCTTGTGTGTTGCTGTTTAAAGATTCTGCAATTTTGACACGAAGTTCGTCAAAATTGTTAGCACATTCATGCCTGTGCCCATAAATTTGCTGGGATACGTATCACCAAACAAAAAAGTCGTTCGGTGCAATATCACGTGAGCTAGGAGGATATTTAATAGTACCTTTTCCACTAATAATACGGTTAGACAGAACTCTTATCGCAGTATAACCAGGACAGCCATCTTCTTGATACCAAATGTCATCAAAATTTATATTGAGGCATTGAACAGCTGGAACTATCTGGTTTCTCAACAGTTCTAAATATTTGTCTGCATTCGAGTTTCCGTTGATAACAAATGGATCAATTATGGAATTGTCTAAAATTCCTGCCCACACATTAACTTTTTGGGGGTATTGTGTCCGGTAGGGAATACTAATGTGTTGTTTTCCCGAGAGTAACCAAGAGCGACGACGGATTGTGATGGCCATGTAAGTTAAAGAACATTCGTCGGTAAACCAAATATTTTCAATAAGTCTTTCGTTTTCTTTAGCCCGATTCATCATATCTTCACAAAATTCCATATGCTTTTGATGATCTTCTGGAAAAATTTCTTGTGTAGTTTGCAACTTGTAGCAACGATATTTATTCCTTTTCAGGATATTGCGAACTGTTCTTGGGTTCAATATTCATTTCTTCAGCAATTTTTCTACTATTGCACGGGAAATTAGTTTCTGCTAAACTACACACTGCAATTTCTTGTAGTTCACGCTCTTCGCTTAAGTTACGACCAGGATGCTCATCACCATTACCATCAGTGCTACTGCATTTTCTACAATTATTTAAACATCCACATCTTTCAAATTTACAAACAGTACGCATAATCATACTTTCTGATGGAATTGGCCTGTTTTCAAAAGAAAAAGCAAACCTGCCCATTACCTATTTCTTGTGCAGTGCTTCCTGGATAATACTACTTAATAATCTGTAGATTTTCTTCAGTGGAATACATGAGTATTATGTCGGACTTGCAAAAACACTGATTTTCAATTCTCGTTGACAGTAGCAATTAAATGTGTCGTCGATACTAGCCTACTCAAAGGACGCATGTATGGTATCAGCGCTTTTAGTTTGTTGTGTATTCTATCTCACTTGGCACGTGAACTGATTGTACTGTCTTTGTTTCACTTATTATAAGTCAAACCCGAGATGTTTTTCATACCTGTATATATATATATATATATATATATATATATATATATATATATATATATATATATATATATATATATATGTAGGGTTATTACAAATGATGTTCCCGATTTCAATTATAAATATTACTGGATTAACCTGTTTTAAGACCATTTCAGTTGGTACCACTGGAAGGAAAAACTCATAAAGTTTTGTTTACATTGATTTAAGTACGTATCAGCTATTTGTTAAAGTCAATTGTTGTCAATTGTGTAATGGCTAAATTTGAAGACAGGAAAGCATTTTATGTGTTGGATTATCACATCAACCAATCGGTTATTAGTGTGCAACGTTACTTTAGAACCAAATTTAATGAACATCCTCCTAGCAGTCACAAGTGGTACTTGAATTTTAAGAGAAATTGGTGCATTTGTAAAAAGAAATCAGTCAGTAAGCAATAACGCTGTAGAGGAAAGTTTTCGCGTAGTCCACAGAAATCTACTGTTAAATGCAGCAAACAGCTTGGTATACCACAGCCAACAGTTTGGAAAATTTTACGTAAACGTATAAATTTCAAGCCTTACAAACTTCAGCTTGTTCAAGCATTAAAACCAAAGGACAAAGTTCTAAGACTTTCTTTTTGTGAGAACATGTAGGCATTGATGGAAAATTAAAACTGTGTAAAATGTTTAGTCTTTAGTGATGAAGCCACATCCCACTTGTGTGGTACCGTGAACAGACATAATGTCATAATATGGGGTTCGGAGAACCCACACACCTACGTCGAGCACTTACACTCCGAAAGTTAATTTGTCTTGTACTATCATTTACAACAAAGTGTACGGACCTTTTTTCTTTGTTGGACAAACAATAAATGGACTAAATCTTGGACATGATGACGGAATGGCTTCTACAGAAATTAGAACAAGAATCCCTAAACTTCATTCTGGACTTTAAAATCGGCTGCCTGGCAGATGAATCGGCTATGTAGATCCAAGTGATGGTGCACTCTTGAACTGGCCTCCAAGATCTCCGGACATCACCCCCTGTGATTTTTTCTTGTGAGGATACATCAAACATAAAGTGTATACACCACCAGAAAGCATACCTGAGATCCAACAACGGATTACCAGAGCTATCGAAACAATCGACCTGAACACTCTAACAATGTATGGCAAGAGCTTGATTACACGCTTAACATCTGTCGTATCACAAGGGGTTCCCATATGGAACATTTATAATTCTTGGCACCTGGGATGAAACTTTTTAAGTTTTTCTTAAAATGTAACCATTTTATTTTTTTGTATGATAAATAAAACTAGATTTATGTGCACTTGAAATCATGAACATCATTTGTAATAACCCTGTATATATATATATATATATATATATATATATATATATATATATATATATATATATATATATATATATATATATATACAGGCAACAAGAGCGCCTTCTTCTATATCTTACGTTTTATATAAGCTGGATTAATAAAATTTGGAATGCAGTTATAGTTTAGTTGTGTGCATATTTTAAAATTATTCACGCGAATACAGGTTGTTTATTTAAAGAGGACCAAATTATTATAAAAAAATTTAAATTGAACACCTTGTATATTACTACTTTTTTGAATTCTACACATTGTTCCTAAAAAATTCGCAATATATTGCCCTATCCCTAAATATAGCCGTTTTTGAGTTATTTCGATTTTCCTAAAAAAAAATTGAAACTACAGAGTTTGCTTTGAAAATGTACCTCCTTAACTGTTGAAAAATAAAAGTTATCTAATTTATATGAGAATAAGTACACAGATAGCGCTTCCTTTTAATGTGAACAAAATGACATAATTTCATACAGGGTGCTTATAATTGACTTGCCAATCAACCATTATTCGAACTATTATAAGTTTTTTGTTATGAACGAATAAGTTCAAAGGTAAATAATAAATTATTCGAACTAGTAAAAGTGTACTTTTTCAAATAAAACACCCTCTATATTATTACATTTTTGGTTTCTACATATTAATCCTTATCAGTTCGCCATACAACTCCCTATCCCTAAATATAGCCGTTTCCGAATTATTTTTAATTTTTCAAAATGTATAAGATTATTGAGACATTTTTAAATCTATGGCCTCGTATAGATAAAAAAGAAGATCCTAAAACAATTGTATTATACATTAAAAAACACAACAGAAACTAATATATTATCATAGAAGACTAATTACAATTTTTGTACTGGAGGCATTGCATGTTAACAAGAATTTGACAAATATTTACTTCAATTTCAAGTAAAATTCTAAAATCAAGTGTGCTTCTTATAAAAATTGAATGTTTGACGTAAATAAATAAAACTGTAGTTAACCATTTACGAGTGTTATTGTTAGTAATCAAGATTTTTATAAAATGTATTTTACACAAAATGAGCTAGTTGATATGATATTTGTGTTGGGTGCTGCAGAAAGAAACTGTTTATTGGCCAGCAGAATTTATGCTGAAAGATATGCAGATAGAAGACATCCAAACGCAAGATCGTTTCAGAAAGTTATGAGTAGATTTATTGCAACTTCATGTGCCAATTACTCCAAACATGAACGTGTTAAACCTTCTTCAAATGAATATAGTGAATTAAGGGTTCTTCTTGCCATCGAAGAGGATCATCACAGAAGCCAAAAGGACATAAATAGTTGGTATAAGTGAGAGATCAGTAGGCCGTCTTTTAAAGAAGAATCGCTTACATCTCTATCATATTCAGTTACACCAAGAATTGAGCGATGCAGGCTTCGATCATCGAGTAAGATTTTGTAACTGGGCCAGCGAAAAAATTACTCAAAACCCAAATTTTTTTATAATATTTTATGGACAGACGAATCAACATTTCATAAGAATGTATTTGTTAATACACATAATTTTCATTATTATTCCTCAGAAAATCCACATTTATTAAGACAAGTTGATAATCAACATAACTGGTCTTTAAGTGTCTGGGGTGCCATTGTTGAGGATTATGCCATCGGTCCATTCTTTTTTAATGGACACTTGAATGGTGAGAAGTACCTTAACTTTTTGCGTAACGATTTACGGGGCTTATTAGAAAATATTACTCTTGATATCAGAGCCACAATGTGGTATCAACATGATGGCGCTCCTGCTCACTACTCTGCAGATGTAAGATATTATCTCAATAGAGTCTTTCCAAATAAATGGATTGGGCGAAATGGATCTGTGAGGTGGCCAGCTAGGTCCCCTGATCTGACAAGAATAGATTTCTTTTTATGGGGATACATAAAAAGTATTGTCTATAGGGAACCACCAACCACTGCCGAAGATATGCGTAGTCGTATAAAACAGGCGTTTCATAGCATTACTCTTGAGTTGTTGCGTAGAGTTAAACAATCTTTTAAAAATCGACTTCAGGTCTGCATCCGAGAAAACGGACAGCATTTTGAACAATTATTATAAATCATTATCGCTAATAATAGCGTTAAATTATTTTTTTTTTATTGGTTTTGTATTTTTAGAAATAATTTTAATAATTATAGTGTATTTGTTTCTGTTCCGTTTTTTAATTTGCAATACAACTGTTTTCCACTGGTTTTTTTTCTATTTATACGAGGCCATGAATTTAAAAAAATATCCCAATAATCTTATACATTTTGAAAAATTGAAAATAATTCAGAAACGGCTATATTTAGGGATAGGGAATTGTATATCGAATTGATAAGGGTTAATATGTAGAAACCATAAACGGAATAATATACAGGGTGTTCTATTTGAAAAAGTAAACTTTTACTAGTTGGAATAATGTCTAATTGCCAAGTCAATTGTAAACACCCTGTATGCAATTATGACATTTTCTTTGCATTAGAAGAAATCTCTATCTGTGTACTTATTCTTATATAAATTAGATAACTTTTGTTTTTCAAAGGTTAAGGAGGTACATTTTCAAAGCTATCTCTGTAATTTCAATTTTTTTTATAAAAATCGACATAACTCAAAAACGGCTATATTCAGGGAAAGGGAAATATATTGCGAATTTGTTAGGAACAATGTGTAGAATTCAAAAAAGTAATAATATACAGGGTGTTCCATTTAAATTTTTTTTATTATAGTTTGGTCATCTTTAAATAAACAACCTGTATACACGTGAACAATTTTAAAATATGCACACAACTAAACTATAACCCTATCCCAAATTTTATTAATCTAGCCTGTATGAAACGGAAGATATAGAAGAAGGCGCTCTTGTTGCCGGACCCTGTATATATATATATATATATATATATATATATATATATATATATATATATATATTGTTTATATTTTTAAACGAACGAAAATGTTAGAATAACAAGTTAAAGTTATTCTGGGACACAATCATTCGAAGCATATGGTTAAAAATAAATCATTTACTGATAACACTTCTATGTTTCGATTCATTTAAAATCATTTTCAAGAAGCTAAAATATTAACTACGCAGAAAATTACAAACATTGATAAAGTATTTCATACAGAACAGCTTGGTTAAACGTTAACTACGATTAATATACAAATAAGAGTCTGTAGAATACAAAGGCAAAGTAAGTGAACATTAATAAAGTCTAAAATGATCTAACATTACCAAAAGCATTACGTTGACATTGGCATTCTACATTAATCGGTTGACAACGTCATACTCAATCCAATTCAAACAATAAACAAACAAGTGTGTTAACAACAAATTACTATAACAGGTCCATTGCAAATATATTCTTAACTAGATTCCATTGTGGATTAAAATGATATAAATAAGACTAAATCATATTAAAGTTATCAATGTCTTGTTTATTATTTAAAATGTTTTTTTATTAATGTGGTATTACTATAAAAATAATCTTTTCTTATAGTTGGACTCTATTTCTAGTATTTTGGTTTCTTCAAAATTTGTTCTATGAGATATGGTGTGAAGATGAGTCGATAGAGCACAAAACTGTTCACCAATTTTGGAGTTACTACGGTGTTGAGTTAGACGGGAACATAGCTATTGGCTAGTTTTTCCTATATATGTAAGATTACATTGACACTGAATACTATACAGGGTGTCAGCGGGAGAACTACGAAGAATTCTTTGAATAATTTTAAGCAAAAATGATTATGTGCATTTTTTGCCAATTCCTAACCCCAAAGGATATATGGGCGATTGAAGAAAAAGTTAAAAGTAAATAAAGAGAATACTCGTAACTGCTGCTTAAGTCTTAGAATTATCATAAAACAAAACTTTTAATAATAATTTTCATTAAGAAATTGACAAGAACACAACATAGCACAAAAATGCACATAAAATAACGAGGTGACAAACAAAAATGTTACAAATTATTATTAATTTTATTAAATACATAAATAAAAATATGAAAATGTAAACTTTCACCATTATCACTCATAATAAAATACTTATCTTTTTTGGGGTTTTTTAATGGTGTAATTTAAATTATACAATCTTAACGTTTCGATAATACTTACAGTTATCTTCGTCAGTAGTAATATTTGTTAAAAATTGTTAAAGATGTTGTAAACAATTTTGTCAAAGTTGAAAAATTAAAACATAAACATCAGTCTGCTATTAATATAACTGTTTGAGAAACGTATAAAGCCAACTATAAAAATTAAATTTTAAATTTTTAGTAAAGAATAACTAGAGGTCATTAAAAATTAAATATTGTGAAACTGCCTTAAAGATGACAAACCAGAACACTCTCTACGACGAAAGCTAACAATGAAATTTGTCAGCAAAAAAACACATTTAACAAAATTTAATCGAGTTATGATGTAAGTGTAATGTTGTGAAAAACTTCAATTTGAAAATGATAGAAGCATTCACAAATCCAAACATCACATCAAATAAAATAACCCAGTTAAATCTAACAAAGAGATATCTTTATCAATAATTGGAAGTGTTACTAACAATGAAAAGCATAATGTAGAACGTTTTTTCAAATTTTTAATTTTAATTTAATTTCAACTACTTATGTTAAATTATAGTGTTGTGGTAATTTAATTTAATTTACATCGATTGGGGCTTGAATCTCGATGGCGCAGTTGGTTAGCGCGGTACTCTAGCAAAGTACAGGTCGTAGGTTCAAATCCTACTGAGGTAAACTTTATATATATATATATATATATATATAATAAAATTACTAACAATTTTTAATTGCAAATTTACTTTTGAACTTATTCGTTCATAACAAAACTTATAATAAAAAATGGTTACAGTTGTTCAAAATGAGATCCACCAACACATAATTCCACACGCCTTCGCAACTCTCTATTCCATTCGATATTTGCCAAATTTGGTAAATGCATCAAAAATTCGTTCAATCAATTCTTCTCTTGAAGATGGTTTACTCCACCCGTACACTAACACTGGGGCCCCACAGATGAAAGTCTAAAAGTGTGAGATCTAGTGATCTGGGCGGCCAGTGTACAGGTCCGTTTCTGCCAATCCATCGGTTGGGAAATTTTCTGTGCAAAAACTCCGTTACAACACGCCCGTAGTGTGCAGGAGGCCCATCTTGCAAACACCACATGTTTTGACGTACAATTAAGGGAACATCTTCAAGCAATGCTGGTAAATCTTCTTCCAAGAACTGTCTGAACATTTCGGAGTTTTAGTCCACATTACAAATGTGGGGTCCCATGAGTCTGTCTCAGATAATCCCGGCCCAAGCATCTGACCAAATGTGCTCATTGTGACTATTGTTCCCGAGAAAAGTTGCCTCTTCACAAAAGAGTGTAACAGGAATGTTATTATCATACTTGATCATCCATTCACAAAACCGAACTCTTGGAGCCAAATCGCCGGGAAGAAGGTACTGAACGGGTTGAAGGTGATACGGATGCATTCCATTTTCGCGAAGAATTTTCGAAATCGTGATCCTGCTTCTACCAGTGGCTGTTTTTATTCGTCTAATGCTCGTTCGGTTATCGATTTCAACTTCTCTCAGCACCTTTTCTACAAGCGCATATCGTGGAAACTCTCGATCACTTCGATGGCTAAGAAAACTTCCCCTTTCTCGAAAGCAGTGAAAAATCCGGGTTATCGTTTTGTCAGTAGGGGCACGACTATTTTGAAAACGATTTTTGTACTTTGTTGCTGCTGCATAACAATTACCGTTAAACAAGCCGTACAGGAATAAATCACTGTATTCCTCTCTTGAAAATTGATAAGGCATGATTTAATTGTAATTGAATTAATTCTAATTGTTATAAAGCAGATGATAAATTGTATTTACATTCAAATAAAGTTTGATACAAATGACATGAAACGTCAAATAACACACATTTTCTCAGTTTATTGTGGTAATATGCAACCAAAATTGCTCCTACGATGTTTACAGTGTGGATGTCATTTTTCTCTTTACTTACTTTTATCATTGTTTATACGTTACAAACAATGCTTTTACATTTTTCTTCAACTCCTAACCTCCTTAGGGGTTAGGAATTAGGAAAAATTGTACATAATCATTTTTGCTTAAAATTGTTCAAAGAATAGGTATACGAATTCTTCGTAGTTCCTCCGCCGACACCCTTTATACTATATTACTAGAAAGTAATTTTGGAGTTTTATCTTTTAGTTTAGTGAATAAGTTTCCTATAGATTTACCATACGAGTTTGCTATGAAAATGTAAGATTTTTAAGAATGTTTGTTAAAAGTGGTTAATAAAAGACAGTTTTCTGTATTTAATCTCTACAATTTTTTCTGGTTTTTTAAAAAGCTGATGACCGAAAATAAATTGATTTAATAATGGTTTAGGATATCCATTATTAAGAAATATATTTATTAACTCATAATTATTTTTAATAAAACATTCTGGTTACTATTTTTTTTCAATTCTGTGTTTTAATGTTACAATAATATTAACTTTGTGGTTAAAAGAATGGTTTGAATAAAAATTAATATACCGACAATATATAGCAATTAGCTATACCAGTAGCATGTGAGAAAGATCAACACGATTCATATTAGTGTGTACGATTAGTTTCGTTTAACATATTTAAGTAATTTCACATTTGAATCAATTTATTTAAGCAATTTAAACCCGTGACAGATATTGATCACATGAAGTACAATAATTCTAATGCGTAGAACATGTATAGTATTAGGTACAATGCATAAACTTTGCGAACTATAAGAAAGGGTTATGGTACGAACACGGTATATTAGTAATTCACCTGAACCCTATCCCCACTTAGTTAAATCAATTTAATAACTATTTTCAATATTAAATTAGCCAAAAACCTAATAAAGTATCACGCATTATGTACACTAACATATCTAAAAATGGAATTTTACAATCAGATTCTATTTCTACTGTAAATTTTAAGTGGGGATTTAATGTGTTAAAGAATTGCATAGTGATGTCAATCATATTTGCTGGTAATAAACAAATAATATCATCTACATATTTGACTAAGAAAACCATATTGTAACGTAATGTGGGGACTACTGTATCTAAAAGCATTAATAGCACATTAATTTAATTATAAGTATAATATCACACTACAGCATTCCACAAACGAATATATTATTAACATGAATATTCAAAATACAATGCTATGTAATGTTACGGGTACACAGTATTTCAACGTTTTCATTCATGTGAATCTTTCTTAATGCACATTCTTCATTTTGTTAAATAATTACATTGGGTACGTTTGTAATGTGTGTTTTATAAGATGATATTTGATACAATCTTTTCTCTTTGTTGAATAATCACAATGTTCACATTTGTATCCAGATTTTGATGTATGCCTTACAGTATGTGCTTTTAAACTTTTTTTCCATTTTGTTTTAAAATTACATTGATCACACTTGTATTCTAAATCTGTATGCTTTATACTATGTTCTTCAAAACTTGTTTTCCACTTTGTTTTAAAATCACATTGATGACATTTGTATTTAGAACTTGACGTGTGCTTTATATTATGTCGGTTTAAATGGTTTTTCCATTTTGTGACAAAATGACAATATCCACATTTATATTTATAACTTGAAGTATGTTTTATAAGATGATGTTTTAAACTATCTCTTCGTATTGTTGTATAATCGCAATGTTCACATTTGAATTGTAAATATGATATATGTTTTATGTTATGTAGTTTTAAATATTTTTTTGATTTTGTTATAAAATCACAATGTTCACATTTATATTTATAATTTGTAGTATGTTTTATAAGATGATTTTTTAAACAATCTTTTCTTATTGTTGAGTAATCACAATGTAGGCATTTGTATTGGGAACCTGATGTATGCTTTATACTATGATATTTTAAACTTTTTTTCCATTTCGTTGTAAACTCGCATTGA
This sequence comes from Vesta saturnalis, assembly GCA_036346205.1. Taxonomy (NCBI): domain Eukaryota; kingdom Metazoa; phylum Arthropoda; class Insecta; order Coleoptera; family Lampyridae; genus Vesta; species Vesta saturnalis. The sequence goes on from JARFJB010001836.1 coordinate 1,052,483, forward strand.
TCACATTTATAATCGAAATGTGACAAATGTCTTACACTGTGCTGTATGAAATTATTTCTGAATTCAGTTACATAGTCACAGTGGTAACATTGGTACTTCGAAGAACATAAAGTTTGTTTTGCTTTTACATGACACGGTTTTAAATTCCTCTTTACTTTTGTTGAATAATTAGGTTGAATACATCTTATACTAGAGCTATGTTTGACATTAATTTTCTTTACCTCATCTATTTTGGATGATTGAAGATGATTTATTGAATAAGAGTTGTCTTCTTCTTCTTTAATATTTGCAACGCTCCTAAATTCAGTTTTATATGTTTTAATATTGGAGTGGTAACCAATTTCTAGTTTGATTAAATCATTGTTAATCAAAACGTTTGGATCGTTTAGAAGTCGATCGTCTGTATATTCGAGTTTAATAAACTTATCAACCTCACAAGACATTTGGAGAAGTGTTTAGGTTAGCGACAAAAAAATGTTTGACATTAAGAAAGCATTTTTATAATATACAACGTGTCTCAAAATTAAATTACACATATTGCTATCCCGTAAACAGTTTTAGCTGCACGATTGGTTAAATAAGGAAACTTTTAGAGAACTTTATTACAAATTTAAATCCACCTTTAAGATTTGACTTATTTTTTGTAGTTTTTGAGATAATGGAAAAAGACCACAATGGTGCATTTTTAACTTTTACCGGCAGCTCGTAAATAAGAGAGGTTTTAGGATTAGTACATTATTAAACGGAAAAATTGCAGTATCACGGCGCAACACAGATTTCGACGCGATTTTTTTCCTATGCTAATTCGTGTATGCTGAATCCAAATCTGCAAGAATTTTTCTCCGGAAATGACGGGCAGAATTTTTTTTTTGAATTTTGAAAATTAAAAAAATGAAATTTTTTCAAAATGAATTTATTGATAGGAATATACCACTATAAAAAGGGAGAAAGGTAAGTAAGCACTATTAATTTAAAAAAAATTTAAATTCAATTTTTTTCTTCGTCTTCATCTTCATCTTCATTTTCGGGTTCCCGTTCTATAGCAGGCTCATCATCGGATGAAAGAGGATCGTATAGATCTCTTGCCAGCATGAAAAAAATAATCAAAGGTTCCTGTCCCAAATCCTTAACCATCTTCAGGAACATATAGCGCGCTAAATATCCACCAAGAAAATTTTTTTGTCGATTCGAGTAAGGCCCACTTGCTTTGGCATGACGCCTAAATTATAGAAAATAAGGGGATTAGTGTATTATAAACCTAACCTAACCTAACCTAACCTAACCTAACCTAAACCTAACCTAAAGATATCACTGTTACGCACCCACTCAACTGTGATACCACGCCCCTTGTATGGTGCAGAAATTTTTTCTTCAAAATTCAAAAAAAAAAAATTTCCGTCATTTCCGGAGAAAAATTCTTGCAGATTTTGATTCAGCATACACGAATTAGTGTAAAAAAAGGTAAAAATGCAGAATCGCAGCTGCGCCGCGATTCTTATTAAACTACTTTTATAACAGGCATTTAATTAAGCCAAAAATAATTTTCTAGCTTCATTTGTTTTCGAGATAAATACGCTAACTTTTTGTTTTCTGACTGACACCATATTGAATTTTTGCATTTTTGGCAAAAGTTCTTAAAGTTTGTCATAGTCTGTTACAAATCTAGGTCTAGGCTTTAATTACGCGTGGTCGCCATCATGAAACAAAGGAACGTCTCGTATCATTATTCTAGTTCATTAAGTTTAAGTAAGCTTATTTATCTAAAAACTGACATCAAGGCAACAAGGGATAGATATCTGTTTAAAAACTTCCTATTTATTATTGTGCTTACACTATCTAATTACCTAATAATTAATAATTAAATAAAATTAATGGAATTATCGTAACTGTGGAACAAAAATCTATTAAAAAAATTAATATAAAACAGCCATGACGCGCGTTCTGATTGGAGGATCTAACGATAGGCCACACCTCCTGATTTCTTATTGGTGCCGTCCATGTTTGCTTTGGCGGTCATTTTTGTTTTAGTGGCCGCTTTTATTTTGTCTGGCAACATCGCGGACAATTTATGAGTCATTATTAAAAGTAGTGGATCAAATCAATCAATTAATCAATCAAATCCATCGAATCGGTCGATTCACTCGATTCGCTCGATTTGCTCGGTTCGATCGGATCGAGTGAATCGAGTGAACCGAACGAATCGAGCGAATCGAGTGAATCGAGTGGATCGAGTGAATCGAGTGAATCGAACTAATCGAACGAATCGAATGAATGATGATTGATATAAGTTGGCCGCAACATTTTTTAAGCAGAAATTGTCAACGTCTGACATTTTTGTTGACAAATCAATTCAAATTCTTGGTATTTTATTTTTCTACACGACGGCCATAGGAGACACTGCAATAACTGGTTCTGACATTGGAGCTATTATTTTATTCAATACCTTCTTTAACTGTGTCTCTAATTGCTTAAAGGATTTTTCTTGGCAGATGGATTCTCAATGAGATAAATGGCATGCATATGGTCGGCACAACCAATTCCTGAAAACAAGTCGTTATCATTTGCAATAGTTTCCACTCTTAACCCTAATGTTTCACATGTGAATTTATCAATAATACATTGATGGCGGGAGGATACAGCCAGGAACTTGTTTGTGTTTTGTTATGACTGTAAGAAGTTAATGACTTTACCTTAAACTTTAGTACAGTTAACTTTGATTATTGGACCTCATCCATAGCTAACATATCTGCTTGAGTTCCCGTCTCCAGCTTAAAGCTAACAATATTATTTTCAGGAAGTATTAATTTTCAGAAACATTTTTAATTTGGATAGAGCCAATATAGAGATCAAACTCTGTTCCCTCCAAACTAGAAGAATCAGGAGACTTTTTACACCCATTATCTTCACTGACTATATCCACTTTCTTTGACCGAACTCGGCAACATTCTTTAACTTGACCTTCCAATCCACATTTTGGACAAATTTTACGAGCATTGTTGCGTTTATTGGTAACGTTTGTAACTGATCAGAAACCATCATTTCTGAAAATTGCCTCTCTGCCAACTGTGAGGCTCTGCACACAGAAACTGCGTTATCGTACTTGAGATCGTCCTCAGACAGTAAAGTTTTTTCTACTTCATTACAAGTGCCTACCACAATTTTATCACAAAACAATTGCTCTTTTAGCGTGCCAAATTGATAATTATTTGCTTGATTTACGAGTATTGTCAAGCATTCATCAAATTTCTGCTGTTACGATTGTATCGGCCGTTAAAAATTAATCTTTCATAAGTCTTTTTTACCTCTGGTGTAAAATATTGATCAAATTTTTATATAATTACCTTTAGGTCATTTTTTTCTGTGTCAGAAAGTTCCAATGAATCATAAATAGCTAGAGCTTATGGTCCAATAACAGTCATAAATGTGGCAACCTGTTTTTTAGACTTCTTTTCTAGTAAATTTGTAGCTTCAGCATACCAATCAAAATAATTTTTCGGTCTAACCTAATAACGCAAGAACCCAGCGAGAAACGATAGAGACGAAGATTGTAACGTGCCAATTTCTTGTCTGACGTTACCTTAATTTAAATTTAGAACTTTGCATTATTATCGATAAGTATATTTACATTACATTAGTATTTTTAAACATTTCTTTTCTCGTTCAATAATTAAATTTTTATATCGCAATATTTTCTCTTCAGTCTACATAATTACGTACGTCCCTGTATATATTTTAGACATCCAATTTCAGTTCTATGCGCAGCGTAAGCTTAGCATACTCGATTCATTTCCGTATATCATGCCGTGAAGTTCAGACGTTATTTTTTTAAGTTTTGCTTCCCTTTTATAAGGTATGTAAAGGCGTTTAGTTACATTTTCTATATATTATATTTAATAGGGAAACAAGAATTAGAAACAAGAATTAGACTAGGGAATCAGGAACAAAGAATACGGAATAAGAATACAGTTTATCGTCAAGAAAAGCTTTCATTTTGGTAAATTTACGTATCATTGTATGGCGTGGGTGACGTCACGGGCTTAACTTTGTTAAAATGGCAGATTAATGCAATGTCATCTTTATGAACATAAATGGAGATACCTTTGTTTTGCATCAATCACATATGCTGTTAGACATATTCTGCGTTCGTCGTTATAAACAGCTTTCGTCGTTCGAAGCTGCTTTCGTTATACGTTTATGTTTCGTTTATTTGTACGTTAATTACAAATGGAAATTACCTTTACATTATCGTATATTAATCTTGGAATTGGAAATGAAAATTCTCAAGCTACAGTTCGTTTAATACAAGATTAAACTATTTGTTTTGTACAAGTAAGTACTTATCCTTTTAGTGCAGTTAAGTAAATAACAAATCAGTTAGTGTTATTTTGATACGGTTAAGAAAAGGAACAGTTAGTCCTGCTTCTGAAATAAAAACATTTGAGTTCATAACCTATCACAACTGTAATTTGTTGACATTGGTCAATATACGTTTCATGATTGAATACCTATATGTTGAATAAATTACATTTTGAATTCTAAGTATACAATTGATTGTACGGTTTATCTACTGTGTTTAATTTAGTGATTTTAAGAGATTGTAAGGTAGTACAAGAAGTATGGTTTAGTTATTTTAATCAGACATTTTGCTTTATTAAATATACATATAACTACAGATGTTTAGTGCTTATTCAGATTACCTATTATGTTCTGAGATACAACCTTTCTCAATTTTTGTTGTATTTTATTAATTAAACCTAGAAATTGAGTGGTGCCCAATTAAACAAATGCTAATACTGATTATATCTATGAAAATATCTCTGCTTTCCTCACACCTGATGATCGAGTTCTCATATTCAGTAAGTTTTATAAGTTTGTACCTCACTGAGCTAGACCGTGGTACAATTTACCTTACCTTTCTAATATAACAACACCCTTTAAAATTTATTTGTTATAAGATGAGCTAGGGGGGCGCTCGAGAGAGAGAGAGAGAGACCAATGTCTACTGTAGAAAATATGCTCTAGTTTAAAAATACATCATACAGGTAAAATTTCGCTACGCGAGGCTTTCGCCGAAGGCTGTTTTGGTGATCCCCACTCAGACAGGTGTAGGGCGTCGCAACTTGTTCTCGGGTCTTCGCCCCTTGTAATCTAAACTTATTCGGAGGCCATCGTGTATTGTCGTGGTACCCTTGTCGGAAAATTTGAATTTGTATTATAATAAAGAGCCTAATGCTAACTTGTAAGACAGGTGTAGGGCTGGGCAACTTGCTCTCCGGGCTTTACCCCTTGTCGAGGTCCCATTGGCAGAAAATTTGAAATTGTATTTAAGTCTCTGCAGGTTATGGCTGGAAATATGAATTTATATTGTAATAAGAAGTCTAATACTAACTTGTAATACAGATGTAGGGCTTAGCAACTTACTCTCAGGCCACGTTCCTCGACCAAACTATTTGAGTTTGTTTGTGGTGCCACCTATGAGGGCTGATTTGAATTATAATAAGGGGGCCTAATACTAACTTATAAAACAGACATAGGGCTTCGCAACATGTATTCGGGTCTTAGTCCTTGGTCCCTTGGCGGGAAATCTGAATTTGTGTTTAGGTGTTTACATTCTGATTGCTTATTGCCAGAAATTTGAACTTGTATTACAATAAAGGTCTTAATGCTAACTTGTAATACAAATACCGGAAGTTGTGTTGGGTCTGCACCCTCCTGTCGTGGCCCCCTTGTTGCGAAATTTGAATTTGTGTAGCCATTTGTTTGTGTGTGGAATAATGAATATTTTCTGTAATAAAGGTGGCACCGCCATGGGTTATATTCCTAGAGCTAATTAGGGTTTCGTTGGTGGCACCATCTAGTGGTATATTTTTAAACTAGCGATTGTTTTCTGTTATAGAGACGGTGCGGCCTAGCGGTATATTTCTAAGACTAATTAGGGTTGTTTGTGGTGCCATCTAGTGGTGTAAGGACTAATGTATGTTTCCTGTAATAGAAGTTGACCGTGTACGTCTCTCCCTCGCCCCATTCTCAAACATACAAATCAATTAATCAAATCAGGCAGATCAATGTCAAACAAATCACGTTCGACCAAATCAAACAATCAGATCAATCTCAATCAATCAAATCATAACTTACAGCCTGCGAAAACTAGCTTACAGCTCAAAAATACTGATTAGACTAACTTACATTTTGCTAAAACCAACCGACCACAGTTCAAAAATACCAAACTGGTTTAACTTAGTCATACAAAATCAGCTCTCAGTTCCAAAAATAGCAGTATGAGTTAACTTATAGAGTGCAAAATAAAGCCAATCTCACACTTATTGTAGTTACCCATCTAACCGCCCTTCAACTGCAGCATTGTTACTGCAGATTCAAACACCGTTAGAAAAAACAAGTTATTAATAAAAATTTAAGGAAAGCTTAGCGTTTGAAAATATATTATTATTATAAACAACAATACATCATTTATTTAATAACATTCTGTATCGGTCTTCTTCTTCTTGAACCGTGATTCGTCGCTATCATCATCATGGATTGTTTCCAAAATTGATGTTTTTAGAATTATTAAGAATCAGCAGATGTGCAGGAGGTCGCAAGTTGACACCAGAATCGGAACCTGACCTTTGTCTTCAAATAAAATTGTAAACATTAACAAACTACTTTTTTTTATTAGATTCAATAAATTCACTATTTCGGCACCATATTACGTTTTTTCCCGTAATTATTAAGGTTGGAATTTACTAAAAATATAAAATAAAATACCTTTGAAAAGACTTTTTAATTCCATTTAAAAACATAACCTTCAAAAAACTAAGAAGCGAACATAATCAAATATAAATGACCTCCTGTGACAATTAGCTACGTGTATAAAGCGTTCAATGGTCATAACAGTCTTACTGAGTGGTAGTTACGTATTACTCATAGGTCACTCCTCTTATACTCTATAGGAGTAGGAACAGAATAGTAAACAACTCAGGTGGTAATATCTATTACGCACTCTTTCAAATTATGACACTCGCTCGCTCGTGATCGTAACAATGCACTCGTACGTAATAGGCTACTTATCACCCTTATTATGTAATATACTGTTACCAAAACTGTTATAAAACTTGAATTAGGTACCTACTCTGAGGATAAAGAGTTCTTTGGCATAAAAAAGTATCGCAAAACAATACGCCATGCTTGAAGGTAGGTATACAATATATAAAAATAACTTCGAGGAGGATATAGATACAAATATTGCAGGCAACAGTCTACTTTTTATTCACTCGGAGTTTTAAGTAAATCTAACGCGCAGGTCCAACGCAAGCAATAACCAAATTTAATTGACGCGCGAAAACCAAACTGATATTTCTACGCGCATGCGTAGTAAATGGATTTCGGGATTTCGATGCGTTATACAGAGAGGACCAAAAGTACCGCATAAATTCAATTAAAAATTAGGCGTTTGTTTTTTTGGAAAAACGCTCGAACACGTCGATTTTAGCCATTTTTGATGCTAAGTTCATGTATACAGGGTGGCCCAAAAATAATGTATGACTACCAACTTCATTTTTTCAAATGGAAACACCTGTTTTTTATTTCATTTTTGGATTCTGCTTTAAATTTTATGTACCATGTCCTATATCTAAACTTTACAGTTATCGAGAAATACACATAAGAGAGGGTCAAAAGTCCCGCATAAATTTGTTAAAAACTGAAGGAAATATTTTTATGAAAATGCTGGAATACGTCAAATATTGTTTTTAGTTATCCATTTTTGACGTAAGACACATGTATACAGAGTGACCCATGTAGAAGGTATCTATCATATCTAAATTCAACAGTGTTCGAAAAAATTACATAAAATAGAAATAACCACAGAACTTTAATACTTAACAAATAACAATGTTTAAATTCAACAGATCTCGAAAAAAGTTATAAAAAATAGGAATAACAGAACTATTAATACTTAATAAATAACAATATAAACTACTATAATCTAATGTATTAAATGTTCGAACTGTGCCCCATTGACGTCTTGACAGTGGGCAAGCCGCAATTCAAATTCCTCAAGAACTTTACTTATTATTGGAGGAGGTATTTGTTGAGCTTCTTGAATAATTTTATTAAGTCTTCTATATCGATGGGCTTATTTATATACACCCTATGTTTCAGATAGCCCCTTAAAAAAAGTCCATAGGAGTGAGGTCAAGCGATCTAGCAAGCCCCTCTAATGGCCCCCTTCGTCCAATCCATCGAAGAGGAAATGTTTCATCTAAATATTGCAGTACCTCTATGCTGAAATGTGGTGGTGCACCATCTTGTTGAAACCATATTGAACTCATTTGGAATGTTTGGATTATTTGCATTTGGAAACATAAGACAAAGTTTGGGTATAAATTCATTTCTCAAAAATTGCAAATAGCGTTAGCCTTGTAACAACCCATTTTGAGTTGTATTAAAATATACCGTAATTTATGTCTTCATTCATTTAATTGTAAATATAAGAAAAATGTTATTCATTAATGATTTGTAAGTATGAGGTAGGCAACTTAATTTGCATTTTGGTGTAACTTAAGTGCATACTTCTTAATGGTTTATACTCCCACTTTAAATTATTTTGTTCTGCCTATATTTTGGCGTAGGCGTTATCATCCAACTTCCAAAGCGTCCATTTTTTGACTTCCTGATGAATGGTGTGTTATTTAGGAAGCATTTTTTTGGGCTTCCACCTAAATTTTGTGAAAGTGCCATTGATTTGATGGCACTTTCTTTCTTTTTTTACTTTGAGTTACACTTTTATTACTTTTAATTTTCTACTTTAATTACATTTTAAGTACATTTAATTCTATTTTTACGTACGCTTTCATTTTATAATTGCAATTTTTTATTTGAAAATTTCAAGAAAATGCAATAATTGGTTTATTCAATTTCAAGAAGACAAATTTATAAGACATAAAATTCCATTTTTGGGTGTGGTTTACAACGTAAAGTATTATTTCGAGATATTGCGCAATATTGGTGCAAAGATGACATCACCTTGGTTAACATTTCCGTAATCGTTTAGATACCAGAGGTTATTAAAAAGTTTGTGTACAAAATTTTACGAACAGGTATTTATGTTTAATGATTTATTAGTAATTTAAGGCTATTTTTAAGATATATTTTATTTAACCCTATCATTTTAACTGTTAATAAACATAGTCTGTATATTTTTTTTTTTTACATTTTGATAAAATTTTTATTGTAAACCTCGGTTTAGTTATTCCGAGCATTATTAAAAAATAACTTGGCGTCCGAGATCATTTTTATTAGTGTTACATTGAATTTTAATTATTTATGTTAAGTGAAAATAACAGCATAAATTTGTGGTAATTAAGCAAATCAAAAGATTGAACCACCCTACTTTAAACTACCGACTGAGTCAAAGGCATTATTTGTGGTGAATGGTTTGTACCTCGAGTTAGTTTAACGATTTGTTATGAGAACATTTTTACACTTATTTCTTTATTATATTATTAAAACACTTTTTATACGATTACCATCATTACCACTATTTTATAGCCTGTTAAAGTACCCTCGAAGAAATACGGACCTATGACTCTCTTACAATACCGGCCCAAACGATCACACTCTGAGGATATTGGATGTGAGCTTCAATGGCCCAATGCGGATTGGTAGATGACCAATAGTGGCAATTTTGTTTGTTCATCATACCATTTAGGCAGAATATCGATTCATCAGAAAAAATTATATTTCTAGAAAAAAACCGGTCATCATTGCAGTGGTTCATAAAAACTTCGTAGAATTCTAATCGACGTTCTGGATCGTCTTCGTTAAGTTCGTGGATTGATTGTACCTTATACGGGTGATATTTTTCTTTTTTTTAAATTCTTCGTACCGACGACTTTCCTATGTTACTATCCAGGGCTATTTCTTGAGTTGGTTTATGAGGATTTTCTTCAATGGACAAAAGAACGTCTAATTTCTTATTCTCGGAAATCGAGGATCGACCAGATCTGGGATGGTCTCTTACATGACCTACTTCTCGATTTTTTTTTTCAATTCGGCTTACAGTAGATTGTGATATTCGACAGTCAGGATATTTAGCATTGAATAGTTCACAAACTTCTTTTTGAGCCCTAGTTCGATCGCCGCATCCTATCATGATTAAAATCTCTATTCTTTGAGTTTCACTTAACTTGGCCATTTTTTTCACTTTAGCAATATGTATAACAACTATTGTAAGAATAAACAGAGATTAAAACAGAGCACAAAGATACTAACTGTTTGACAAAATGTTACTATTGAAACCAAATTTAATGTCAATTTAAAAGTATTACATAAATGTCATCCGCAAATGTTTCAATAACAGTTGAATATCGACATGGGTATATTACATAAAATATGTTTCTACATTAATAGTTCTATCGTTAATTCTATTTTATGTAATTTTTTCGATCACTGTTGAATTTAGATATGAGTATGTTACATGAAATATGTTCAGAGTTTCTCAGAGAACTCAAAAACGTCATAATATACTTGGGGTTCCATAAAAAAAATGAAAAATTAAATTTATCTTCTACATTATGGGTAACCCTGTATACATGTGTGTTACGTCAAAAAATGGATAAAAATGGATAACTAAAAACAATATTTGACGTGTTCCAGCATTTTCATGAAAAATATTTCCTTCAGTTTTTAACAAATTTATGCGGGACTTTTTTGACCCTCTCTTATGTGTATTTCTCGATAACTGTTAAGTTTAGATATAGGATATGGTACATAAAACTTACTTAAAATTTAAAGCAGAATCCAAAAATGAAATAAAAATAGGTGTTTCCATTTGAAAAATTGAAGTTGGTGGTCATAAATTATTTTGGACCACCCTGTATACATGAACTTGGCATCAAAAAAATTGCCAGAAAAATTAAAATCGACGTGTCCGAGCGTTTTTCCAAAAAACAAACACCTAATTTTTAATTGAATTTATGTGGTACTTTTGACCCTCTCTGTATACTGTCCGCTTAGTTACAACAATCACAAAAGTTATGTACCAAGTCCTTCGAATATAAAACCAATATTCGAAGACCAAGTCATAGTTTAGTGCAAAATAAATATTATTAAGACAACCTCTTCAAAATGTCTTGTAAGGTTGATAGCAAACTTATAAAACTTGAACCTCAAGAGTTACAAAACATAAATATACTTCTAACCCAACAAAATCTTATGGTAAATAGGGATCTAATAAAACAAGAATTTGGTGACCATTCTAATAGTGTACCATTTGACAACAAAGTTAACGTTGTTGAAAATGTTAAAGAAGAAAACTCTTATTCAGTAAAGGATCCTAGTACGGTTGATGTAGATTATAAACAAAATTGTCTAAAACATGCTACAGGTATAGACTCATATAATGACTGTTATTCTTCAATAAAACGAAACATAATTTTAAAAATCATGTTGCAAGACACGATTTAAATCCAAAATGCAAATGGGCTCAACAAACTAGTTCTGAACACAAATGTGATCAATGTAACTATACGACAACACAGAAAGCTAATTTGAAACATCATACTCTAAAGCGTACTTCACGTTCTGAATACAAATGTGCTCAATGTGATTACGTTACAAAATGGAAGCAATGTTTAAAACAGCATGCTGTAATTCACACATCAAGTTTTGATTACAAATGTGACCAATGTAATTATGTTACAAAATGGAAACAAAGTTTAAAATTACATAGTATATTGCACACTTCAGGTTCTGAATACAAATGTAGTCAATGTGACTATACAACAAACCGGAAAGTTAATTTGAAACGTCATGGTGTAAAGCATACTTCACGTTTTGAATACAAATGTGACCAATGCAATTTTGTTACAAAATGGAAAAGTTATTTAAAAAAACATTGTGAACTTCATACATTAAGTTCTGTTTACAAATGTAGTCAGTGTGATTATGTTACAAAATGGAAACAATGCTTAAAACAACATAATAAAATTCATTCAAATTCTCTGTTTAAATGTGATCAATGCGACTATGTTACAAAATGGAAACAACGATTAAAATTGCATGGTATAAAGCACACTTCAAATAGTGAGTACAAATGTGATCAATGTGATTATGTTACAAAATGGAAAAGTTATTTAAAACAACACTGTGAAATTCACACATCAAGTTTAGAATACAAATGCGATCAATGTGACTATGTTACAAAGAGAAAAACATATTTAAAACAGCATTATAAAATTCACTCATCAACTTCCGAATTCAAATGTGACCAGTGTGATTATGTAAAAAAATCGAAAAATGATTTAAAACAACATTGTGAATTTCACACATCAAATTATGAATACAAATGTAATCAATGCAATTTTGTTACAAAAAGGAAAAAATATTTAAAACGACATTGTGAAATTCACACACCAAGTTCTGAATACAAATGTAGTCAGTGTGATTATGTTACAAAAAGGAAAAGGTATTTACAACAACATAATAATATTCACTCAGGTTCTGAATTCAAATGTGACCAATGTGATTATGTTACGAAATGGAAACGAAGTATAAAACTGCATAGCATAAAGCACACTAGTTCTAGTTCTGAATACAAATGTGATCAATGTGATTATACAACAAGCCAGAAAGCTAATTTCAAATTGCACAGTATAAAGCACACTTCAAGTTCTAAATACAAATGTGGTCAATGTAATTTTATTACAAAATGGAAACAAAATTTAAAACAACATAGTAACCTTCATACCTCAAATTCTGAATACAAATGTGGCCAATGTAATTATGTTACAAAATGGAAGCAAAGTTTAAAATTGCATAGTAAAAGGCACATTTCAAGTTCTGAATGTGATTATGTTACAGAAGGAAAAAATGATATACAATAACATGGCAAAATTCATACGTCAACTTCAGAACACAAATGTGGCCGATATGATTATGTAGCAAAACAAAAACAAAATTTAAAACAGCATAGTAACATAACATCTAGTTCTGAATGCAAATGTGACCAAGTACCTATACTATCAACCATGGATGGTAGATGATTTAGAACAAGAATGTATAATTCAAACATCAGATTATCTATATAAATTCAGTCAATATGTTACAGTTACTTTGTATAAATCACACTTCAGCTTCAGAAATATGACCATTGTGATTGTAGAAAACAATATGATAATTACACAATAGTAGCTATTCTAAACATTATAACGCAATTTGTATGACTTAATAAGCACGGTATAATAAATTCATCAAAATCTAATCATGTCAACAAAGCAAAAGTTGGTTTTGTTTAAAATTCCAACATTCATTATAGATGCAACCAATGTATCAATTTGACAGATTTAAAACATGATTTGTCATGCTGTACATAATCTCAAAACTTTAAAAGTGTACATTGAATAGAAATGTAACCAATACATAATAGACATGCTTATAATAATAATAGTAATAATACTCATATATTTCATACTATGTAACATTAACAAACTGCTGTATGTATAGGAATTGTAATTTGAACATTGTTTAAATATGTTTCTACATTTAATTAGACGTTTTTTTCTGAGATGCTTAAATTCAACAAATGTATCATATATTAATAGATGTACAGTTAACAATTTAAGGTTTTAAAGGTATTCCTACTGCCTATTTTGTAGGTACTTTGTGCTTGTGTTATGCTGATGGTGTGGATTTATGCGTGCGTGCTAGTTTGCTTTTGTGTGTATGTGTGATTCTGCGTGAGATTGTATTGTTGGTGTGGGTGTATGCGTGTGTGCTACTTTGCCTGTGTTGCGTTGATGTAGGTGTATGCGTGCATGCTAGTTTGCATGTGTGTCTGTGGGTGTGTGTGTGTGTGAGAGAGTCTGACTTTGAGTCTCTCTCTCACTCACTCTCTTACTCTTCATACATAGTTCTTAAATCAGACTTGTGTTTTTTTTTATTTTCGCAAGCTTGGCAAATATTAGAATAACAAAATAAATATACAGTATTAAATTATTATTAGTCTTGTTATGAATGAATAAGTTCAAAAGTAAATATGCAATTAAAAATTATTATTAATTTTATTAGATACATAAATAAAAAGTTTACCTCGAGTAGGATTTGACCCTACGACCTGTACTTTCCTACAGTACCACGCTAACCATTTCCACTATCGAGATACAACCGTCAATCAATGTAAATTTTATCTTTATGTATGTAAATTCTAAATATAATGAGATTATAAATAAATTACTTATATTAATGGAATGTCAGCCTGCAATATTATTAGTTGATAGTGCAGTACTCTAGCAAAGTACAACATTAATAATAATTTTAAATTACATATTTACTTTTGAAGTTATTCGTTTATAACCAAAACTTATAGCATAAATGAAAAGTTTACCTCATGTATCATTTGAAGCTACGACAAAGGTAACATTGGGTTGTTACTAAAGCCTCAGCTATTATTCGTATTAGTCGCTTTGATGTATGACCTTACAGAAACATTTCTGTTCATTTGACAATTAAACAATTGTCATCATGAAATTAAATTCAAATCCACATGTGTGTTTTATAAACTATAACAGAGAACTGTTGCACAATTTGTTGAGTGTGTGTGTGTGCGTGCGTGCGTGTGTGTGTGTGCGTGCGTGGGCGTGTGCGTGTGTCTGTGTGTGGGGGTTGTCTGGGTGGGTGTGTGTGTGTCTGGGTGGGTGTGTGTCTGGGTGGGTGGGTGTCTGCGTGTGTGGGGGCGTGTGTGCGTTTGTGTGCGTGTGTTTCCACGTTAAATCCAGAACGTAAATACCTGCGTACCTAAAATTTTGTATTTATGCTTATTTCATTTGGCTTAGAACTAATTAAACTTTGGGAGAAATCCAGCGGCGGAGAGTGGTGGGGTTTATTAGGGGCAGGTTTTGGTTTTTATCAAATATTTCTAAAACAGCTGAATATTTCAAATGTAAAAAATACCTAGATATAGACCTTACAAATATCGATTAATTATGTTCTATGAAAATTTTTGAATCGACGCGTAATTTAGCGAAAAAATTCCTAAAGTAGAATTTAAGTGTTAGTTCCAATTTTTTCATTATTTGAATAGCGATTCATTTTATAAAAAAGACGTATTTTTTAAAGAAAATTTAATTTTACATAACTTTTCTTTATAAAGTTCTTAAATACAACGCAAGATAAGTCAAAAAATTAATTAAATATGAATGAAAATGGTTATACTGAATTATTGATATCTTATAGAAGCGGGCGGTTGTGGAAATTTTTTAGGTTAACAAGTATAATATTAATAGCTACCTGACATGAAGTTTTAAACGTCATTCTGACAGATTACTTTTGTTTGTGTTTACAGTGTTGCAAGTTAGCATCTAGATATCTATTAACCTCCGTCAGACATGAAGTTTTAAACGTCTTGACATTGATTAGTGTTTCTGTTTTTACAATGTTGCATATTTTCGTAATTAACATTATAAAAGAGGTTGCATAATTAATTATCCTAAAAAAATGTTATTAAAGTTATTTCATTTCTTTTAATTTCAACTTTGTAGGTTGGAAGGTCGTGTGGTGTTCCACACCAGATATTTAAGATAACTATACAACCTCTTGTTTATACGTTCATAACGAAAACAGACAACATTGTAAATGCAAAAACAGTAATATAAGTCAGAATGACGTTTACAACTTAATGTCAGATAGATTTATAGACATAAATACGTAAAAAATTCCTAAGCCGCCCGCTTCTATAAAAATATCGATAATACAGCTTCAGCATTTTCAATCATATTTATTTAATTTTTACATTTATTGCGCTTTACACGTACACAGACACACACACACAGACATCCAGACATGATGGCCGATCTTGGCGAAACTTGGCCAAAAGTTGTAATAAGTCGATTGCATAACCTTGTATACCTACATATGGAAGGTAAAAAACTGTTTACCTAGCTTCGCCCATGATAGTATCATCAGTCAGTATTAGGTTTTTTACATATCACCTATTTAATAAACATTTTTTAAACTCATAAGATGCAATAGTAAAGCAATTTGAAACATTTAATATACCGTAAAGTGGGGTTATTTTACGTCATAAGGGGATACTTGCGCCACTTGCGAAAATTTAAACAAAGAGGATTATTATGTTTCAGCCAAAGCCGTATATTACGGGGCGAATGGTCGACTTAGTATTAACGTACATAGTTCACGCTAACGTGATACTAGGACACTTACTGTACAAAGAAAATGGTCAAATTTTATCTCTTACGGCAACAAGCACCACGACGTTCATACCCGTACACATTCGAATACCTGGGGTTTCAAATCTAAATTCAAATAATACTTTCTTACACTTACAGTTTAATTTAATTCAGCATTATTTATTTTTATTTAAAAAAGAAAATGCTTAGTTGACAATTTCCAGTTATTATTGGGAAGCTCAGGTTAAGGCGACCATTCGCCCCATATTATACGGAGCTGTCCTTTTTTTAAACACATCATTTCGTATATGTAATTATTTTAATAAATTACGTAACTGTTTCCCGTTTCTGACGTATCATTGTTTAGAAGGAATTAAGCAAACTCTAGAAAAACATAGCACATACTTCAGATAAGACACAATAAGTCATCACAAGTTCTACAATTTACGAAACTTTTGTCGACTTAAATAAACAACGCGCGATCTCGCTTATAAGGCAGTATTAAGTATAATGTCTAGCGCGAAAACTTACGACGATGTCTTGCACGTGTGGAAAATAAATACACCGGTGCGTGTAAATAAATACGGTGTAAATAGTTCGTTAGTTAAGGTTGTGTTCATAAGTAGAGTAATTACAAAACGTCGCGGCATTCGAGATGATTTGAAAAACTTAAATGATGTTATAATCGGGAAGTTTCGGTAGCAAAAATGCCATCCTAAAAATATACGGCAAATAAATAAGTTGAGTAATTATCGATTTTTTTAACGTTTGATATCGTAACAGAATACATTTTGATTGAATGATCATTTATAACAATTTTAATTTAGATATGTATAGGATTACCTATTTCGTATTTGCATTAAAATAATGTTTTTAGTTAGTAAACATAACCTAACCTGTTCAACATCATCTGTTTTTATCAAGGATTTGCAAAAATGAAGTTCAACGTTTTATAAACTTTTAAAACTCTTCGTTGATTGCAGGCCTAAATGTTTATATTTTTAAGAACCAACAACAAGAATCAATCAATTAGCCTCATTACATTAAAATATGTGTCAGAAGGTGTTATTACAAATACGACAAGTATTTACTCAGTTCACATTATTAATTTATTGTGCCAACTAGAAAATGTGAAAAATTATTTGTTAGATAATTCTTAGGTTAAGTCATAATTTGTAGGTGTAAATGTGTTATCAAAACTTGAATGAAGCTTCTCTATGTGATTATAATATTATAACTTGAAATACTTCTAATAGGAGGACAGAACACAAACATTGAAATAACTACTACGTTTCACAGCAATGTGCAACTTAATGAGATCCTCCTTGTTTGATCGGAAAATATTTTTGTAGAAGTATTTCAAATTCTAATACCAATGTGTAAAATAAATCACAAATTGATAAAACATTTTAAAATAAAATTTTATTAACATACACGCTATGAAACCAATTCATTTTCGGTACAAGCTCTTGGAATCGATCATCAGTAGGCTTGATCTCAATAAGGCGACTGGCCCAGACGGTATCCCAGCTATTGTCTTAAAAAAATGTTCCCCCGAACTAGTACCAGTCCTATCTAAGCTCTATACGATCTCTATGTCTTCTGGGGAATTCCCTTCATCATGGAAGTTAGCAAATGTTCAACCTATTCTCAAAAAAGGCGATAAGACCGATCCCTCAAACTACCGACCAATTGCCATCATTTCCATTTTGTCTAAAATCATGGAAAAAACCATCAATCAGCAACTACTCACGTTCCTTGAAACTAACAAACTCCGTAGTGACCACCAATATGGGTTTCGGCAAAATCGTTTAACAGGCGATCTTCTTTCATATGTGACCCAAGTTTGGAACAATACAGTAGAGCAGTCCGGTGAAACCGTTGTAATCACTTTAGATATTTCAAATGCATTTGACCAAGTTTGGCATAAGTGTTTACTTGCCAAACTCACCTCGTTTTGGTTAAATGATACTCTCATCAACTGGGTTTCTAGTTTGCTTGATAAAAGACGAATACGTGTCGTAGTTGATGGCTTTTTTTTCAAAAGAAGTTAGCATTAACGCGGGCGTACCACAGGGATCCGTTATTGCGCCTACACTTTTTCTGCTGTACATAAACGGCCTTATTTCTTCAACCACTAACCCCATCCATTGCTTTGCTGATGATAGCACCCTTCACTGTAGTTCATCTCAGTCTACTCATAGTGATAATCCACCTTCTATGTCAAATCAAGAAATTAAAGCTGAAATGGCAAATTCAATCAACAAAGACATTCAACGTATTCTCGAATGGGCCCAAATTCGGCCTCGTCTGGAATATAATTCTCACCCCTGGTTTAGTGCTCCCCAATACGCTCTCGATATCGTTGATCGTATTCAAAAGAGAGCGATTAGGCTTATGAATGACCCGTCCTTAACTTCTCACATACAGTCCCTTGAGCATAGAACGATGGTTTCAGTTCTTTCTTTGTATTATCGTTATTACAACGGCTATTGTGCTGCTGAATTATATTCTTTGATACCATCTCGGGCTATCTTTGCGAGAAACACTCGGTTCGCTCATTCACATCATCAGTATGCAGTACAAATCTCCACTTGTCATACCAAACGGGCGCAATCCACATTTTTCTACACGGCTTCTAAACTCTGGAATGATCTCCCTAGTTCCTGCTTTCCTCTCACTTATGATATGAGAAAATTTAAGGTATCTGTTCATAGGCATCTATTGGCAATTCATTATCCCTCTATCCATCTTCCTAAGTGTTCCTGAGTGCTTTTGCACGATAGGCCTAATTTAGCCTGTTCAGGTCCACAATTATAAAAAATAACTACAGAAGTTTAATTAGTTAAAATCTAATTCACTGTCGCTGTCTTTGTCACTACTGGTGTAATCAATGTCTTCCATCACTTTCACCTGTGTTTGCAGTAAAAATCAGCTCTTCAACTTCATCAATAAAACCTTCTTTTTCTAAATATTGTTGTTCAATCTTTTCTGTATGTTTGCTCACAGCTTCCCATTCTTCACGATCAATTGATTTAAATTCATTCTCTGCCAATTTCCACACATCTTCAAATTTAAACGTAATATTATTGCTCCCTACATAATTTTTAACTTGAGCCCATATCTTTTCGATTGGATTTAGGTCTGGTCGGTAGGTTGGCAACCTTACCACAGAATGACCGTGTTCAGCGATCAACTTATCGATTAAATAATGTTTATGCACTGGTCGATGAAGTTTAATTTTCTCGTAGAGTTCGGGTTTTGTCTCACTTTGTTCAAATGCAATCCCACGTTCATTTAACCACTTCTGCATTTCACCTTTATTCCAGGAATCCAGGCACATGTTGGATTAGGCTCGGTAGATATGTTGTGGTAAAGTGCGTTATCAACCACTAACACAGAATTAGGCTCGAGATTGGGAATAAGTTTTTCAGTCAACCACTTAATATACTTCTTAGAATTCATGTCGTCATGATAATCTCCTGACTTTAATCCCGATTTAAACATCAACAATGCGTTTGGTACAAATCCTTTAGCACCAACACACTGTAACATTATTAGGCGTTGTCCTTTTGAAGCAGGTGCTTTCACTCCCTTGTCCTGCTGTCATACCATCCATGCGAACTCGTATCTGAACTGTGCAAGTATGATTCGTCACTATAAATGATGTTTCTGCCCTCTTCTCTGTGCTTTTTCATTTTTCTTAAAAATGTGATTCTTTTCGGACTGATTGCGGAAGTTTCCACCAAGACGTTCCTGCTGCCGTTAGTCTTCTGCTATTTGAAACCCATCTTTTTCACAGTAAATCGAAAGCTGCTGAATTTTCCTCTTATATGTATCACTTCTGCGAACACATTTTACATTGTTGCTTTTTGCTTTTGGATGTACACAAAATTGTAAATTATTCTTCTAATAACTTCTTCATCAAACTTGTCGATGGTTGATCTAGGTGCTGATTTGTTTATTGTTTTATGAGGTGAACCAAATGTAGTTCCTTCAAGTTTCGATTTACCTTCCTGTTTAATGCGCTTAATTGTGATAATAAAATCTTTTGATTCTTTTTCTCGCTTCATAAATGCACACAATGTATAAATAATTTCACGAGCTTGACTGTGAACAACTACTCCACTCATGTTCAAACGTTTACTTGGCAGTTTGGACAACAAATAACGATGAAATAATAAAAGTGTCTTGAAAAAGACAGACTTTATATAAAACAGAAGGAATAAGCTCAAGCGGCAACGTACTAATTGCAACAGGCGTAGCACCCTTAGATACTACTTTTGTTTATTTAACCCACTACAAAGAATAAGATTTGAGTTCTTTTAAACTTTTTTATAATATCAACATCATTGAATAAAATTAAATGATTGAGATGATTATTTTTTATTACGTTTTATTAAAACTGAATGGGTCCAATTTATAAAGATATCAAACACTACTTTGCTTGCTAATCAATTTCGGTTTGCGTAAATGAATTTTAAGCTTTATGTTTACTAACTACTTTCTTAATTGGTTGCAACGGCTAGCTCAAGTTATATAAAGAAACGATTTCTGTTATCATTGCCCACAATGATGCTCATTTTGATTCCTATTGAGTTAACTTCTTTCTGCATTTATATATTCAATATTTGTATAAGCTTTTAATGTTAATAATCTTTGGCAATACAAGTAAATCAAACGTTATACTCATTTAATTAAATTCCAAATCTGAACGAAAATGCATCAATGTGTTGTTCACAAATATTTATAAAATCAAACTTAAATCTACAATAACTTTCTTAAAGCTAACATATAACAAATAAAATCTTTATCAGAATCAAACGATTGTTTATCGTTAAATCGTGATAGTCAAATGTAAAGTTTCGAGAAATCAAACACACAAAAAAGTTTTATTTATTAACACAAACAAAAAAGGTTCTCACTTATTTTCGCTGCCAAATTGATGATGTAATACTGGCGTTTCTTTGACAGATGATAAGGGGCATCGGATGGGTTAGAGCCTGCTCTTACGATGATGTCACCTGTCGGCACTCTGGCACCGTTTTTCGATTGTTGTCCTTATCTTTCCTTATACTTTTGTGTAGCTAAATACGCTTATAATTTTCTTTCGTCAGTTAATGATTTTAGTAAATAATTTTTCGATATATTTACACTATAATTTTTACATAATTGTTCAGAGTTAATCATAAACGGCGTGCGGAACAATCTGCAAGCGAACTACGGGAAGACATACTTTCTTTATCAATGTTTTTTAGTTATTACACTTTATATGCCGATCTATCAATTGGGTCGATTGTCTTATTGAACATTGATTACTCGCTATTAAACCATCAACTTAGAACACTTTCAACGAGCACTTAAAACGCTATTGTAAACTATTACGCAATCTTTCTGTTACACCCAAATTGCCAATTTTTGCACTTTTTATTACTTTAATAAGGAAGGTAATTTTCTACTTCTTCCCTATCACCGTTAATTAATTCTTATTTGTAATTTTAACACTTTATAGGGTAGCGTGACTATACAATGTCGCTTAGACTGCGAATTCTGATCGCTTATTTTTTTTATGCGACCCTTTCTGTTCGCTTTCTTAATGCGACTCCCTGTGATCGCTCACTGTATGCGACTGACTTAAAAACTGCACATCATCATTATAACAGCGTCATTTCCTTCCGCCACATTAATGCACTTGCAAATGCCGCGTACTTAAATATTTTCAAATTGAATATATAGATAACTTATGGAAATAAACTCAAGCTTTTCATGTTAATATTAATTACATTCAAATACAAATAAACAATAACCATTTCATTATTCAGAAAAATAATATATAAATATCTAATCTCGTATAATTTAGCGCGAAATTTTGATTTTTCTAAAGCTCCCGTTACAGAATTCAAAGTGAAGTAAATAAAGCGAATGGCTACATTTATAAGTCGAATAGTAGTATATTTGTCTAATGCTTTCGACGCGTTTGAATCATATGCTCATGAAGAGGCGAATGTGTATCTAGCACTGTAGATAATCGAAAAATGCCAAAAAGAACGTGTACATTTATTAGAGATTTGAAAAGTGACTATCCATTTATTAAAAAGACAACTTCAGATAGTGATATAAAGTGCTTAAGATATGCAAAATTTTGCACATGGTGGAAAGGCGGATATTGTTCAACACATATCGACACAAACATAAAAAAGCAGATGTTACGCTTCTATAATGGTAGTACCAAGAACCCATTTAGAAATGAAGAACTAAAGCTAGCTGCGATTGAATGTACTTGGTCATACCACAACGCAATCCACAATCAGTCCTTTCGTTCTATGGATTGCCCTAGTAAGCTAATAAGAAGTTCCTCCAACAAAAATTTGCATGCGCTAGAACAAAATCTGATAACCTTATGTGTAACATTTATAATGATAATGTATAAATGGTATAAAATTTAATAATGGTGTAAATCAATGTTTTAAAGCGTTCTCAATACAAATCGTTAAAATAACTAGAGACTCAAAACACTCATTAAAAGATAAAGCCGTTGGCTCAGTAGGTAGATTAAATCAGGCCTAGTTCATGATTTTTGATTTGCTTAATTACCACAAATTTCTGCTTAGTTATCTCCACTTCACATCAATATAGTAACTTCAATGCAACAATAATAAAAATTATCTCGGACGCCAAGTTTTTTTTGTATTATGCTCGGAATAACTAAACTGAGGATGCAATAAAAAAATTCAACAAAATGTCAAAATAAAAAATATACAAACTATGTTTATTAAGCACTTAAATTTGGTATTATATAAAATAAATCTTAAAAATAGCCTTATACTAAGAAATCATTAAAGTATAAATACCTGTTATAAAAATTTATGTACAACTTTTTGAGAACCTCTGGTATCAAAGGGAATACGGAAATGTAAACCATAGATGATGTAATCTTTGTACAAATGTTGCGCAGTATGTCGTATTATCAATGCTGTACGTTGTAAACCATACCACAGTTGAATTTACTTCTTACAAATTTATATTCATTGAAATTTGAATCCAGAATTTATTGCATTCTCTTGAAGATTCAAATAAAAAGGTGCCAATAAATCAATGGCACTTTTCGCAAAATTTAGGTGGAAATCAAAAATGGCTTTCTGCTCAAAACAACATACATCATGCAATGCTAAAAAGGACGCTTACGATGTCAGGTGATGTCGATGCGCAAGAAATATGTGCAAAAAATTAATTCAAAGATATGGAAGTATAAACCCTTAAGAAGATATGCAACTTAAGATACACCAAAATGAAATTAAGTTGCCTACCGCAACTTATAACTCATTAATAACCAAAAACCCTTTTTTCTATATTTTACAACTAAATGAATGAAGAAGGTAAAAGATTCGTTACACATTTTACAAAAAGAAACATTAAGTTCCATACAAAATGATCTTGGAACAGTCAATTTTTTAACAATCTATACCGATTGTTCAAATCACGGGAAAGACAAGACCGTTCAAGCAGAACTTTTCGAAGTTGAAGATCTTCCAGGTGAAACTTCAGACATTATATCCAAATATAGATATAAAGCGATTGACAAATACGAATTAACAACAGAAGTAATAGCAATGTGCGTTGGCAACATAAATTGTAATTTTGGAAGAGCAACAAGACATGACCAAAATAACGCCTTTCAAAAAGTTTAGCAGTTACTTAAATGACCTTCAGTTGGGGTTAACTTTGCTGATCTGTTTTGCTGTTGGGATACAGTGAAACCAAATGGTTAGCGTCGTTATCTTTGACAGAACGAATATTAAAAATCTTCAAACCATTACAGTTACTTTCTCTCTCAAGAATTGATTGATTCTTAATAGTTTGGAATCTGGAAAATCTTTAATGATAGAAGTAGGTATACATGATTCTATCAAATTTAAAGCAACAATTAATAGAACGGAAAAATAAATTTTTTTTTGACAAATCGAGTTAACACTATGCTATTAGCTTTGATAAATGAAGGAAAAGACCTAGCCATAACTCAATTCAAAATGTCAGAATAGATTTTTTATTAATATTCACATTATGACAAGGGATGCCTAAAAACTTACCATAAACAACTATATTTGTCATTTAGACTAGAAATATAAAAACTCATAATTTTGTATCTAATTTAAAAGAAATTTCTATCTCTTACTGATGAGTGTTTGGTACCTCTCAGACTCTTCGGATGATGCATCCATATCCCGTATTTCCTTTTTACATAAATGGTCACCTTAAACTATGACTACGAATACTAATAAGATAATTTCTCAACTAATTTGGATCTAAATAAGAACACAACACGAAAATTACCCTACAACCAGCACCCAAAATGACATTGGAACTTATTTTAAATTAAACCACAGTCACACAAATTAAATTATAATACATAAATAACCACTACCTTACAACCTATTATTAAAATTAATAAAAAATTTCTGGTTCAAAACCAATAAAAATTCTGTGTTCATTCCACAGAACTTGTCCTCTACGTAAAAAAAAAATGTATTTTTAATGTATCCTTTGAAGAGTAACAAAATCTTGAAGCACAATTGCTTGGTAAACGTTCAACATGTAGCCAGAAAGCTTCACGGTCCTCAGAATCTACGAAACCTTCTGGACAATAACTGCCCTAGAGGGACGATAATTAAAAATTCTTTCAAGTTGCAAGTGTCTTCCTGAATAAGATCTGATAATGTACTTTCTAAAGGAAAGGCTTCATCTGCAACAAATATGGTAGATTAGGATAGAATATTAGTTAGAACATTAAATCAAAAATTTAAAAACCTCCCCGCAAAAAATGCTACTTTTAAAACCTCTAAAAAGTAAAAAAACTGTATTGAATCACAGCTATGAACACTCGATCAACTCACCTTTCAAACAAAAAAAACTAAATCAAAATCGGTTCCTCCGTTTGAGAACTACGATGCCACAGATACACACATTACGCTTATAACATCCCATTTTTATCGGGGTTAACAAATAGCATTATGTTTTCTATCCCTGGTAATTTATCGGGCATGTTTAATAGATTTTCATCTGATAAATAAGCAAATACAGAATTTTTAAAAACACCACCGTCATGCTCTCATCCATATGCTTCAATGTCAACCAACATAAACAAATAGTCAGCCGCACAAGTTGCTAATAGCACAAAGCTAAAACTCTGTAGTTAAAATATAAACTTCATGCAGAGAAGCTTGTATATGGGTGTGTTTTCCATCTAAAGCACCAATACAATTAGGCCATTTAATATTGAATTGATCAGAAATTCTTTTCCATTTTTGTTGTGAAGAAGGTTTTATAAACTTCATGTAAAACATCTCATATAATTTTTACCATACTTCTTATAATCGAGTGAACAGTTACATGTTCTAGATGGTGAGTACACAAAATACTTTACATTGAATGATCCTGAGATAACTAAAAACCAAAGTGTAACAAATCAATTTTTGTTACTAACCAAATACATATGTACTTACTGTAGTGTTAATGCTAAATGTTCTTCAGATTCCACATAATCTGGTAATTGATGTTTTATGGTTATTTTAGAATTAACTATTTTTAACAATTTATTAAATATAGGAACTGACATCCTCATGTATTAAAAAAATTAATTAGGGTCTTTAACCTTTGTTTTTACAAAATATGCCTTATAAAAACAATTTCTGTTTATTGGTTTTGTTTTATATCTTCTAGAATTACGATATACACATTTTTTTAAAGAATAGCATAACAAAATAAGCGCTTGCTCCATTCCAAAAAAAAAATTATCCTATATAAACCAAAACTAACAAAAACGTTTTCAAATTATCGGCTGCTACACATTTAATTGACACTTTACTCTTCGTAGCAAATTTTGCAAGTTCATGTCTAACCACTACGTCCACTATAAATGGTGTTTTTGCTGTAAACGTACTATATTAGTGCTAAGTTCTTACAATCATACCACAATGGAACTATAAATTCAGCTTTAATGTTCACATGTAAATTCAGAATTTTGGTGCCGCATACTATTACCTTTTTAAACTTTTTTCAATTTTGTTTTAAATTCAACGTTGTATTCCGAAACTAATGAATGCTTTTTAACATGCCCTTTTAGACTGTTTTTCCATTTTGTTTTAAAATCACATTGGTTACATTTGTATCGAAAATTTGATGTATGCATTATCATATGCTGTTTGAAACTTGTTTTCCACTTTGTTTTAAAATCACACTGATCACATTTGTGTTCAAAACTTGAATGCTCTATAACATGTAGTTTTAAACTTCGTTTTGCTTTTGTTACATAATCACATTGATCACATTTATACTCAAAACTCGATGTATGCATTATCTTATGTTGATTTAAACTTGTTCTCCACTTTGTTTTAAAATCACATTGATCACATTTATATTCAAAATTTGATGAATGTTTTATAACGTGTGTTTTTAAACTTTCTTTCAATTTTGTTATATAATGACATTGATCACATTTATATGCAAAACTTGATGTATGCATTATTCTATGCTTTTTTAAACTTGTTTTCCACTTTGTTTTAAAATCACATTGGTCACAACGGTATTCAAAACTTGACAAATGTTTTATAACATGAACTCTTAAACCTTGTTTATATTTTGTTATATAATCACATTGATCACATTTGTATCGAACACTTGATGTGTGAAATATATTGTGCTGTTTTAAATTTCCTTTCCATATTGTTTTAAAATCACATTGATCACATTTGTATTCAGAACTTGAAATGTGCATATTAACGTGCACTTTTAAATTTTGTTTCGATTTTGTTATATAATCACATTGATCACATTTGTATTCAAAACTTTCGTGAATTACACTATGTCGCTTTAAATGTTGTTTCCATTTTGTTTTAAAATCACACTGGCCACATTCGTATTCCAAACTAGGCTTATGCATTATGATATTATGCTGTTTTAAACTTCCTTTCCATATTGTTTTAAAATCACATTGATCACATTTGTATTCAGAACTTGATGTGTGCTTTTTAAGATGCACTCTTAAATTTTGTTTCCATTTTGTTATATAATCACATTGATCACATTTGTATTCAAAATTGGACTCGTGTATCATACTATGGAGGATTAAACTCCCTTTCCATTTTGTTGCAAAGTAACACTGGTCGCATTTGTATTCAGAGCTTGTGTGAATTATACTATGCTGCTTTAGATGTTGTTTCCGTTTTGATACATAATGACATTGATTACATTTATACTTAGAACTTGAAGTGTGGTTTGTAACATGATGTTTTAAATCGCGTTTAACTTTTGTTGAATATGTACATTTGTTACATTGGTAGTGTGTATCTGTGGTGTATTTCACATAATTAATTTTTAGATCTACATCCGTCCTACTAGCTGCAAAAGAGTTGTCTTCTTCCTTAATTGTAACTCTAAATCCATTGTTAAACTGTACATTAGACCCAACTTCCTGTTTTAATAAATCGCTATTAACAATAAGATTTTGTTGTGTTACAAGTAAATCTATCTTTTGTTCCTCTTTAGGTTCGAGTTTTATAAGTTTCTGATCTACATTATAAGACATTTTGGACAGTTGTGCTTTATGTTTTAATAATTTTAAAATGAAACACAAGACTTAAATGTATAATCAAATACACTACGTAGATTTTGTATAATCACAATCATTCTTTGACAAAGTAATTATTTGTAGAGTTGACGATACACTAAACGAAGCAAATTATTCGTTACTTGATCATGCGCAATACGCAAAGTAAACAATAGTAAAAAAATAGAAATTAAATTTTAGGTTAACCTAGGTTACCGTAGATTTATTTCCATTTTTTTATTTGATCATATAAATCTACGGTAACCTACTTGCGCAATATTGGAATAGTTTCCCCTGGATATGGGGTGTGTATTTTTTTTCAAGTTGTAATTATTATATTATTGTGTCCACGGAGTTGGCGCACGTCATAGATTTCCGAATGAATGCACGGCATTCCTTTAAATATTCATTAAAGCTTAATACATGTTTATGTTAAAGATGGCAATACAGTTTGCATGTGTTTTAAGTAAAGACATGAGTATAGGTGATCGTCAGTGTAAATAAGAGAGAAGTGAGTATGTCCGTATGTCCAACAGCTGACTTCAATCAACGCTTCAACTTAATATTGCACGGATTCTGATTTGACGTCAATCTGTCAAATTTATTTATTATTTATAACCTCATCGTTTTCTTTTAGTTTACGCCGTCTCGTATTATTTCTGTTCGTTGTTGTTTTGCCCTTTCATTTACTCGTTCTTTATATTATTTTATTCAAATTATCAAATTATTACCTGAAGACAACGAAGTGTGGATCGAAAGACTAATCAACTAATCAAAACAAAAAGTCAGCACTAACTTCACATAAATTGTGTCCTTATTGAAAAATAATAAAATAATAGTAATATTATTTGTAACTAGCTCCTTAAATTATGCTGAGATTTTAAGTTCTGGGATGGGGACATTTGGTTAGCGATAAAGATTGTAATTGGCATTTGAAAACAATAAGTTGATTCACACAACAGCGTCTGTTTACCTGTAATAATAAACATCAATGCTGGTAAAAATAATTAAAAAAATTTAGATTTCAACTAGTTTTAATTACCATAACATAACCTTATTATTCCATTATGTGTCATTTTTGTTGTACAGTGGGGTGCCGTTTTAATACATGTTTGAATGTACCTATAAAATATACTTACTACACGAATTTACGAAAATTGCTTTATTTTTAACCACAAAACAGCATGTTTTGACTAATTCAATCGCAACAGACGTTAATATTTTTATTGTACTTATTAGAATTCCGCATTTAGCATTACTAAGCTCTAATTAATTTTTTAAGATACGTTTTATACATAATGGATTAATTAAGCACGTACAATATTACTACGACAATTTTAAAGTAGTACAAATAACTACCTGTGGGTAATTAAAGTATTATTTGCAACACTGCCTTGTTACGATTTGGCAGATTTCATTCCTGACGTCATTATTTCTTAAAGATGTAAAAGACATTGCCTTCAAATTTTAATCTTAATACATACAATTACAAGTAATGACGTGCACGCCAACTCTTGTGGATACAACTATAGCTAATATTATCAACGAACGAATCCTCCCCTGATCCTGGCCGAATGCTCCCTTGGCAGGTGAGGATTCGGCTGTTTTGCATGAATCTAAGAATTTCAATCTTTTTTGTTAAGGGTTTGTAATTTGAGTTTATGTTATTCTTACTAGTGTTTGCTGAATGATGGGCGATAATATGATCTGTTTTTCTTTTTGTGATTGCCTTTAATAAAGGATTATGTAGCCTTAGAAGAAATGTGGTTGAATGCACCCATAAAAAAAAACTATTTATGTACATAACGCATGCGCAACAGAGTTGCCAACTATGTTACTCATGGTTATTTCACCAGCTTAAAGAAGTTATGGTACATTATGCTACACTTTCCATTTCAGAAAGAAATAGTACAAATTTACATATTAATACTTAATAGCAAAAATAAACAAAAGTTTTTTAAATTTTGATATTTATACATATATGTACTACACAATAAGTAAATAACAAAAATGTATAATTGTGAAATGACAGCCCTTGATTGCTGATCAGAATTCTAAATAAAAATTAATCATTAAATAATGTGATACGGAATCAGGTAGAGTAAAGTCAACAGCGCAAGACCAAGCTGCACAAAAAAAGTGACGTCAGAGTGTAAAGCTCAACAAAAAAATATGTTTGAAAAAATAAAATTTTAGGTTATGTTACTTCGCGTTTGTTGTCCAAGAATACAATTTTAGATGTAAAATTTTTCAAATAATCATAAAGTAAAATCATATTTTATTGTCATAGTTACAAAATCTAGTTTTTTTAAAATACATTTGCCAATAACAATTTAACATTTTTTTAGTTACGAAGGCTGTCAAAGTTACTTTCACATCGTCTTACACTTTATTGTCAATTAATTACTGAAAAGAAACAGTTTGTCAATTTAATCTTCTGAATCAGACGAAAAAGTTATATCTTCAGAGGAATCACCGTTCACTTGAATTATGAGTTTGTCACAAATGTTGTCCATTATGTGTTCCCTATTTACTTCTTTGCTGATGGCTACAAGTGCTACAAAAATGACATCTTCGTAAAGTGCCATACAGGGGCATGTGGAGAGCTTGGTCGAATCTTTTTTCCAATGCTATTCTTGGTTTGTATTTGTTGAGAACCTGAAGTGGAGTATTTTTGCTTCTTCCTCGAGTTTTCATTCTTGCCCCAACAAGACCAGTTAAAACAGCAATCCAAAAGCTTTTCCAGTCCATTTTAATATCTACATTTCTTTGATTATAGATTATAGAAGCATTTACAATGATGACGTCAATGAAGTGCCAAAAAATGCGTGGCCACCATTTTTGACTCTTTCTCTCAATTTCATAGCACTTTTTTAGCATATCAGCCTGGTCTACATATCCCATATACTTAGCATTTTGGGACATTGTACGTTTTCATTTTCACCACGTTTATTTCTTCTTGTTACATACTCAACTTGAGAGAGATTTTCAAAATTATTAGCCAAATAGACAAATCTTTTGTCCATCCATTTAGCGCGTGATATACCGCCATGCGTCGTCATCCAATCATATTCACCTCGCTTGAGCTGCTTGTCAGGTTTTAAATTTTTTGGAGTGTTTCTTCTAGATTTTCTGATTATTCCAGTTGCATAAATTTTGTCGTGCGGTAGTCTTCTCAATACAGGAAATGACGTAAAAAAGTTATCAAAATATACAAAGTAACCTTTACCAACTACGTCACGTGTAACGATTCTTGGACCGAATTCTTTTTCGACTGTATTGTTTACTTTTCCAGTATATATTTGAAATTGGTCAATATAGCCAAACTTATCCACTCTTACCCATACTTTATTGGCTTGTTTGGCATATATTGTCGTACTGATGATCTACCTTTAAACCTGATCATGGACCCATCAATGGATATTGTTTCGTAAACATAATTTTCTGACAACATATTTAGAAAAGGGTGAAGCTTGTGAAGTTTATCAAATGAAGCTTCGTTACGTGTTGGCTGAACGCTGTTATCGTTTAGGTGAAAATTTCCAAGAAGCCAATCAAATCTAGTTCGAGGCATTAGGGACGAAATGTATGAATCTCGCACTTCAGGCACCAATAGTCGCGGTAGCTAGAAAGACGTTTGACTCCCATTAAAATATTGATAGCCAGAAATGTTTGAATTTCGTTTGGCGTGGTAGGAGCAAAACTTTTCTGTTTTTGGGCGGCGTAGAGATTGGTTTGAAACGAAATCTGTTCAATAACTTGGTCAGATACTAGACATTTGAAAATATCTACAGGAGTTTCTAAGTCTTCCGGAATGTTATTTGGCCCAACGTGTTCCGCAAAAGGAGCTATATTCATATTATTATCATTATTGAAAGCTTGAAGACCTTTTTGCCAAACAAACTGTTTGATAGACTGCAAGGTTGCTAAGGGTATATTATCCTCCTCGTCACAATCTTCATCCAACCCAGTGTTTTCAACTACTACATCGCCAGACATTTCATCAATTTCAATACTATCTGTATTTACTAATTCTTCCAAATCATCGTCACCGTAATTATCAACCGATTCTCCATCTGATGGAATGTCTGTCAATAACATTTCAAACTCTTCTTCATTCATATTTTCCCATTCTTCGTAAGTCCATTTGATGCTTTGTGGTACTTCCGAAATACCACAAATATGTAACGATATTATTCAAGTACAAAATGAAAAAACTCTACAATTTTAATTCAATAAATAGTATGCTTTGTAATTATTGAACTTACCTGTCATATCAGTAAAAATCGGTTTAATAATTCACAAATTTTTATAAACAAACACCGCATGCAGGCATAACCTCTAAGCAGCACAGTTGATAAAATTTTACAGGAAAGTTTTAAAGAAAGTTACTTTATTGTATATTCTACAGATGTCACCATAACTGCGGAATACGCTACTAGAGTGCATTTCACGAATAATTAGACCTCTATAATATGGCTGTGATTCCACTATGAACAACATCCAATTATAAAATAACTAAAATGCTATAAGTGTAACATTGTAATGAAAGGGATATTTCAGTTGGCTACTCTGAACTGCATTTTCCATCTTTTCCTACAACATTATAATAGCAAAAGACAAATATAATAACAAATACGACCTTCAAACGTTTTAATAGTAGATTTCGCAACTAGTGCGCTGTTTACACATTTCTTGGTGCGAGGCTGT
The DNA here is from genome assembly GCA_036346205.1 of Vesta saturnalis. Taxonomy (NCBI): domain Eukaryota; kingdom Metazoa; phylum Arthropoda; class Insecta; order Coleoptera; family Lampyridae; genus Vesta; species Vesta saturnalis. Next base: position 1,084,979 of record JARFJB010001836.1, read on the forward strand.
TCTTTTTTACCCGAGGCGTAGCCGAGGGATAAAATATATGGCCGAGCACCAAAAAGGTGACAGCGCACGTGTTGCGAATACATTTTTTTGTAATCGTTCACATAAAATTAGAAAAAAAATATTTTTTGCCAACTCAGTAGCGTATCACGCGGGAGGTAACTTAGGTTAGTAAAATTGAAAATTTATCGATTAAATTAATGATTGTGAGAAATAAACATCGTTAAAATAAAAAAATGTTCCAAACAAATATCATTATTGTTAAGAATTTCTGAAAATTTACCATTACTAATTCGTAATTAATTTTGAAACTACAAATTACTCCATTAGCATAATGTGAATTAGAAATCATTAATGACCACTTGCTTTGCTTATAAATGTGGAATCAATTTTCCATTTTGCCATTATACTGTAAACAATAATTTGTAACTAAAAATTATTATTAATTTTATTAAATACATAAATAAAAAGTTTACCTCGAGTAGGATTCGAACCTACGACCTGTACTTTGCTAGAGTACCGCGCTACCAACTGCGCCACCAAGGTTCATAACAAAAACTTATAATAATAATTTGTAACGGTTGTAGTGATTGTGTAGTTTTTATACTAAAATGGAAGAAAGTTTTGTTTTAACTGAAAACGAGAACTTTATTGAAAATTTGTCCAGTTGTAGTACAACTTCGGTAAGATTATACAATATTTTCTTAATTGTCATATTTTAACTGTTATTATTACAGCGTAGATCATATGTTCAATGGGAAAATGATACAAACCACACTAGTAAAATTATTTTAGAGTACTGGGAAAACGAACGAGTGCTTGATGTTAGTGACATTACTTTAAATATATGTTTGTCACCAGAAGACGATGCCGACCCAGACGATGAGTGGATAGACAATTTATTTTAAATGTTTATAATTTTGCGATTTTTAATTACGCAATAATTATTAATAAAAAAATTAATTACTACATACTTATTCATTTTTTTAAAATTTGTATTAAAATAGTATATAATAATAATACTAGGTGAGCGTGGTGATGGCGAATGTATTAATAATAAATTTATTCAAATAAGTTTTTCACTTTTTTTATATGACAAAAGGTACTACGCCAATGAGTGCTACCGCGCTTTATTTGGTGATAAATTTAAATGGCGGCCATATTGCAGAGGTCTAATTACTCGTGAAATGCACTATACATTGGTACGCACGAAATAATACAAAGCAGGCTAAAATTAAACGTGCAAAATGTGGTATCGCCTTTATACCACTAAGTTGGAAAGGGTTAATCAATAGATTCCAATGATTTTTCAATCAAAATTGTAGGTTATATTTATGTTTATATTTTAAATGCTTTCACCTTGAATTGTGATTTACGAATTATCATTGGCTAGTTTTACATTTTGATTAAATTTCGCCATAGGCGTACTGATTTTCTTTTCCCAAATAAATATCTACTCACATCTAATACTTATGTATCCGTCTTTTAATTAACTTACTAATCTTAACGTGTTTTATGTTTGCATTTTACCCCTTACATCTTATTAACATCTATAGCTATATTTTCTGGTATTAACCTATGTTTAATAAATTTACGCCACTGTTATATTATTCTGTCATTATTTCCACATTCTCAAAATCTTCGATAATTTTTCCCGTTCATTGGAATCCGTCTTCTTCATCCTTATAGTTTCATCTTTGTCGTTTGGCCCAACAACCAATCAAATTGACTTTAAATATCAAACACGATTCTTTTTTCTAGTTCATGGAATTTTACGTAATTTGCTTAAAAAATTCTTTGATATCGAGTCTAGTTCGAGAGTTGGTTTATTGTACCTTTTTTCCAAAATTTGAGATTAGTAGTTATACAAGGCCGATCCTAACTCAAAAACTCACTAGAAAAGTTACTAGATTTGAAAAAAGTCACTAGATTTGCAAAGGTCACCTTGGGGGTTAGATGATAACTGGTTCGCGTCCTCGCTAGAATGTGGTGTATCATAGCTAAAAATAATCGGTGCTTGTCTGCACTAAAAGGTGGTCGCATCATAGCACCGACTATTTTTAGCTATGATACACCACATTCTAGCGAGGACGCGAACCAGCTATCATCTGACCCCCAAAGTGACCTTTGCAAATCTAGTGACTTTTTTCAAACCTAGTAACTTTTTGAGTTAGGATCGGCCTTGTATAACTACTGAGATTTAACCCCCCAACCCGCTACCTATAAGTGCTACTGTTATCCTTTAAGGACCAGAGTAATCCATAATTGGGAATTTTCATTGTAACGGTGCTACTAGACCTAATCACAAGTTGATAATTCCAAGCAACTTTTTTTATAAGTAGGTTTAATACAGTATTTTCCACATCCCTTTGTTAATAACCTTTTAGATTTCGCACACCTGAATTAAAAAAAAAGAAACGAGCATATTTGTTGATGTAAGCATATTTATTTAATCTTACAATTGTTTATTTCAAGGCCACCCTACATCTTGTAAGTAGCCAATTATTAATAATTTTAAATTACAGCTATTCCTTCTCCAGGGCGTTTTTTCTCGTACTATTTGACTGCAACTCATCTTTACCTCGTAATCGTCCACTGAGATCATCTACCACCTGACATTTCATCATCACCTAATAAAAGAAAAAGAAAAAAAATCATTCCTTCGCATTTGCCATCTCACAAAGAAATATTCATCCATCATCCTTCCATTATTTTCCTTTTATTCATTTGTTACATAAAAGAACCCACCCACTAATTAATTTTTAACAAAAGTATATTTAATATCTTCTATTACTGTTAAAGCAAGCGTTTATTTAATCTAAAGTATTAATTAATTTTATTTATTTAAGTCTAGTGTAAACTCGAGATCTCGGGGCAAGTACTTTAATTTTTATTAATGCATATATTGTTTTTGTTATACCAACCACCTTTTTTTACTATTATCTCTGCTTTTTAGTTTAATTAATACCTATTTCCTACCCATACGCTTCTTTTCTTTCACGGTCCTCCTCTATCATCTAGGAATTCTTCTAACTTGGAGTTACGGCCTAATAAATGCAACAAGTTAGTGGCGCCTCCAGAAAATGCTTTTTTAAATGGTCTACCCATAAGAGAACTCACTCTCATTCCACCGAGAGCAGCTGCCTTGCTGTAGGACCCCCTTTCACTTTTCTACCCGAACAGTACCATCTTGCGTTTTGTTAGGAAAACTATTATATTGGACTAAGAAAAGACCAAGCTTATGCTTTTCATCGATGCGAATTTCCTGTTTTTTTTTCTTACAAATTCATACTTGCGAACTTTCGTATAGAGTTTAGTTTTCATTAATCCGAATATTGTGATGCAGTTTAGAATCAGTCTTGAGATTTTCATAGATGTCACGTGGCTATTCTAGTAATTTTCTTTCATTGTGATTCTTTTTAAGCATAACCTTATTATCGTTCCTGATATCCTTACGTTAAGTGCTCTTTCAGTAACGTTTCAGTTACTTAAGTCAACTTGCGCTTACTGCTTGTCTTTATTGACAATTTTTTATTATGGAAGAAGTTGAAATATTTTGAGAAGGGTGTGGGAGAATATTGAATATAGACAGCCCATATGATCATTACAAACTGGAAATGGAGCAAACTGAAGGACTGGATAATGAAAACTTAAAAATAGCTGATCTTCAACTTAATTCCTGGGAAGAGATTTTAATTGCAATGGTGGATGAACGTCCGGTACTGTGGGATTCACGTTTACCCATAACGGCAAGATCAGAAATCACAGGTGATCTTCTTTCATATGTGACCCAAGTTTGGAACAACACAGTAGAGCAGTCCGGTGAAACAGTTGTAGTCGCTTTAGATATCTCAAAGCCATTTGACCAAGTTTGGCATAAGTGTTTACTTGCCAAACTCACCTCGTTTAGGTTAAATGATACGCTCACCATCTGGGTTTCTAGTTTCCTTGATAAAAGACGAATACGTGTCGTAGTTGATGGATTTTTTTCACAAGAAGTTGGCATTAACGCGGGCGTACCACAGGGATCCGTTATAGCGCCTACACTATTTCTGCTGTACATAAATGACCTTATGTCTTGAAAGACTAACCCTACCCATTGCTTTGCTGACGATAGCACTCTTCACTGTAGTTTATCTCAGTCTACTCATATTGATAATCCACCTTCTATGTCAAATCAAGAAATCAAAGCTGAAATAGCAAATTCAACAAAGACATTCAACGTATTCTCGAATGGGGAAGCAATAATTTAGTTAAATTTAATGCTTACAAAACCCAATGTTGCCTTGTGTCCGCCAAAAAAGATCGATCATTTCTTGTTGTAAGTATGAATGGCTCAGTTCTTAAGTTTTCAGACTCTATGACTCTGTTGGGTATGACTGTATCTTCAAATCTCTCATGGCTTGACCATCTTCTGTCAGCTACTAAAACAGCTGCTCGTAAAATAGGTTTTTTGTACAGATCTAAGCAGTACTTTACCTCTCGACAACTCCTTCTGCTGTATAAGGCCCAAATTCGGCCTCACCTGGAATATAATTCTCACCTCTGGGTTAGTGCTCCTCAATACGCTCTCGATATCGTTGATCGTATTCAAAAGAGAGCGATTAGGCTTATAAATGACCCGTCCTTAACTTCTCACATACAGTCCCTTGAGCATAGAAGGTTTCAGTTCTTTCTTTGTATTATCGTTATTACAACGGCTATTGTGCTGCTGAATTATATTCTTTGATACCATCTCGGGCTATCTTTGCGAGTAACACTCGGTTCGCTCATTCAAATCATCAGTACGCAGTACAAATCTCCACTTGTCGTACCAAACGAGTGCAATCCACATTTTTCTACACGGCTTCTAAACTCTGGAATGATCTCCCTGGTTCCTGCTTTCCTCTTACTTATGATATGAGAAAATTTAAAGTAGCTGTTCATAGGCATCTATTGGCAATTTATTATCCCTCTATCCATCCTCCTAAGTGTTCCTGAGTACTTTAGCACGATAGGCCAAATTTAGTCTGTTCAGGTCCACAATCATAAAAAAAAATATGGAGGGCAATATTTTCAAACAATGACCTACAAAAATTGCCTTTATTCCTTAGAGGCTTGGCTTTTAACACAATGTTTTCTAATCAATAAAAAATCGATATTTCTGTGTGATTTTTCTGGCTCGTTTTGTTCTTAGTATTCCACTATATCTATGTTAGTGTTTAGTACAACTGTTTGTCTCCCTTGTGTTGAAATATAGAATGGAATAATATAGAAAAATCAAAATAACTCAAAAACAAAGAGATATAAGTATGTATAAGACATACTTATGAAGAAATGCGTAGTTTTTGATTCTCTTTAACACAGCGTAGAGAAAAGTGATATTTTTGAATTTCAAGTTTCACAGGTTTGAACATATATATTTTAACACCCTGTAGCATTTATCTCGAATATTTCTCCTTCAGAACATAGGCTTAAGCTTGGTCTTTCCTTGGTCCAAATACAAATGTTTTCCTAACAAAACACAAGATGCTACATATTAATAAAGTTATACATGAGATTTTTTGATAAATTTTTTTCAAAAACCGTACATTTTACATGCATGAAACCTATATAAATAAAGTTTTATAATTCGCGTAGAATCTAAAAATTGAATGATATATAGGGTATTCCATTAAAAATTTTTATCTTGCTTTGATTTTTTGGAACACTGTATAGTCAAGAACAATTTGAAAATGCGAAACACTAGCCATATAATACGATAAATACATTTTATTGGCTAAGTTTACCCATGAAGCACCAGTATACTTTACTCGTTGACTCACCCTATACATGGTATATTGTTTAATGTATCTACAATGGATATACACAATGTAATGTACAAGGTGTATTTCAGAAATAAAAAATAATCATACGGCATTATGCCTTTCTTAGTTAAAAGATTAAGTTGATCTTTAGGTAACAAAGGAAATTACAATTTGAGATTTGGAAATTCTGTTAGATACGATGATAATTATCCAAGGATGATGCTATAAAACGAAAACTGTCTATAAATCTAAAGTTAATGTGTGACTCACTGACGTGTTTAGTAAAGGAAATACATTTCTCTTTGGTAATATATATCCGCTTAATTTATGGAATACCACGGTCATTTTTTTCTAGGATTAAATGACGGTGATCTCGAACTGTTATCGGTACTGACGTAAAAGGCTGCTCACAAATTTGACAGTGCTTGAAAATCGCTGTCCTGCTGAGAAGTCATGCGTATGTTGTATGGACAAAGAAACACTATAGAGACATCTCCAGCACGTTGATTCATCTCATCAGTAAACCATCGCATACAATCTTCACCGCGGTAACTTCTACAGAAAGAAACAGATTCATTGTATGACCATTTGCAGTAGCCCCCGACAGCTGTCAGAATGTGCTTTTGGTATGCAGTTTTCTTTACGATAGGTTTTAGAATACTCTCGAGGTCTACAGAAAGGAGGCTTGTATTTTATTTTTAAACCTCTTCTCGCTTCCTTCAGACATCTTGATGGCAGTACTATTCTTTGGCATGCAGTCTTCCTCATGCTTATGTAATTGGTCTTCCGATCAAAAATAATGCAAACATCTGTCACAAATGTACTTTTCCTTTGCTTAACTGCTTTGATAACAGTCGTGATATATTTGTTTACACGATCACCTTATAGTGTAAAAAACTTACATTAAAATCAACAAAAAAAGAATAGGACAAATTCGTGTTTTTAGTTTTTTTTAGCGGAAACGATCATATATTTATGACCACAATGGTTTACAATTATGATTTTTAACGAAATAAGTCTCCTACCAAGTACGGCTGAATCGAACCTCTAATTCCAACTAACTGTTTTCTCTCAATTCACCACCGCTTTTCAAAAACTATTAAATAAAAAAACTAAGAAATATTACGTAAAAAAACTAAGAAATATTACGTGAGAATATTCCGCCTCTGTTCACATTTACCATTAAAAGTAATAATTTTTTTTAATATTTACGCGTCGGTAACAAATAGATTTCGCCGAATGCTCTAGCGTAATTAATTACCAGTCGGTGACATTTTACCCAACTTCGCTCTAATCGATTTGTCACGGTTTATTTGAATAACGCAGTTAGATCCGCGTGAGAGAACTCGTTCTTCCACCCCAACCTGTTTACTTGTCCTTTTCAACCCTTAATTACGTACATTTAAATCTTAGTTACATAAAATAGATAAAATAAAACATACACCGAAAACATTATGAAATATAAAGACTCACTGTCAGATATTAAGGCGTTCCTTTCGTGATTTCTTTTTCTATTACATCAATAAAATTTTCTCAGTTCGCTACCGAGAATATGTTAAATCATCTTAACTTAACATATATTTAATTGGTAAATCATTTAATTCAAGGTCTAAAAAACCTACACATACCAAATGTAAAACTAACAAGTTGAATGTCATGATTTAATTTATCTAAAGCATGCTCAGCTACCGCAGATTCCGGTTGACCCAATTTACAAAATCAATGTTCTTTATGTCTACGTTTTGTGGATCTAATGTATACTTTTGCACAAGAACAAGATAACTTATACATTCCGGAAGATGACAATAAAACATCGAGAATATTAGTTATAAAAGGAAGAAAAGCAGCAGTTTTTCTTTATAGTTATGTCTACCAAGTGTAATAACGTTAATAATATCGTTAATAACATAAAATTGACACTGGAAAGAAAACAAACTAGAGCCATTCACATTCTAGATTTAAACAGAAAAATTAACACAGAATAAGTTGAGTTTTTCATATTCGAGAAAACCTACACATACAGACATTACAATTACAAATGATTTATGTCACCATAAAACGCATAACTTAACTCTTAAGTCATTCATACATAGAGTTACCATTAAATCGAACAAATTCCAATAAATAAATATTAATTATAAAATAAGTAGCACAATAAATAGTTTCATTTTCAATATAATTGACACTATAGTTAAAAAATTATTATTATTATTAATAAAATAAGAATATCTATCAAAAACAATTACTCAGTTAACACATATTACAAAAGAACAAGAAGTACAGAGTAGCATTCAAAACAAATATCAACGTTCTCAAATGTGTAGGTAGTGCCAAAGATCTAACAAAATTTTGAAGTCTGGTGTTTATAAATTAAACTGCACATTCTATAACTCTGTTTATGTTGGGCAAACACCTAGGAAGTTTGATATTAGATACAGAGGACTCATTAGAAGTTACAAATATAAACACATAAACAAATCAAATTATGCCAAACTTATTTATAATAAGTAATCACCTTATGACCATTTTTGTAATGAAAAAGGCAAAGTAGTAGCATTTGCACTTTATAAACATAAATACAAAGTAAATATAATGCACGAACCAGTTGATCTTATATTGAATGTTAATGGACATTTTAAATATAGAATTGTAATTTACATCAAGTTTGCTGTTTTACCTCAATGATTTGTTGCCCTAACTACTTGTTACTATTTTCTCTTGAAAAGATTGAAGAAAATTGACGCTCACTATTATTAAATGATCACATTGATAACATTTATATTTCGTGCTTGGGTTAGGCACTAAACTATACTGTTTTAAACTTCTTTTCCATTTAGTTTTATAATCATAATTATTGCATCACATCTTAGATCAAAGAGAATGCAACTGAGTCGAACGTTAAAATCAGGTTGAGATTAAAAAAGGCATGTTACCCTTTACCCTCTATAAATTGGGTTAAGTTTGTTTCGATCACTGGCGGTTATGTTTCAGATTTAAGAATCTCATATACGTCTCAGAAGGAACAGTTTGCTGCCAAATGAAGGGAGATTTTAGATGATGACTATGCAGTAAATACCCTATTCAGAATTTGGGTGCTTTATGAGAATACTGATGAAACCGTCAAATAGATTGAGCTTAAAAAGAAATGTAAGCCTATGTAAGGTGAGTTGATATCTCATTGGTGTTTGAGCTTCAGGAGTAATAAAATTTAATGTTTTTTAACATGGTCTTTCAACCCATTTTTCCATTTTGTTACAAAATCACACAGGTCACATTTGTATTTGACACTTGATGTGTGCATTACATTATGCTGTTTTAAGCTTTTTTTCCACTTTGTCTTAAAATTACATTCCTCACATTTGTATCCGAAACTTGATGAATGTTTTATAACGTGTTCCTTTAAATGCTGTTTCAATTTTGTTATGTAATCACATTTATCACATTTGTATTCAAAACTTGGATTGTGAATTAAATTATGTCGCTTTAAATGATGTTTCCATTTTGTTTTAAAATCACATTCGGTACATTTGTATTCCAAACTTGACATATGTATTATTATATTGTGCTTTTTTAAATTTCCTTTCCATAATGTTTTAAAAGCACATTGATCACATTTGTATTCAGAACTTAATGTGTGCTTTTTAACATGCATCTTTAAATTCTGTTTCGATTTTGTTATATAATCACATTGATCACATTTATATTCAAAACTTCTGTGTATTGCACTATGTCTGTTTAAATGTTGTTTCCATTTTGATTTAAAATCACATTGGTCACACTTGTATTGCAAACTGGACATGTGCATTATAACGTTATGCTGTTTTAAATTTCCTTTCCAGATGGTTTTAAAATCACATTGATCACATTCATATTCAAAACATAACGTGTGCTTTTTAATATGCATTTTTAAACTTCGTTTCGATTTTGTTACATAATCACATTGATTACATTTGTACTCAAAACTTGTGTGAATTATAACATGTCGCTTTAAATCATGTTTCCATTTTGTTTTAAAATTACATTCATCACATTTGTATTCAAAACTTGTGTGAACTATACTATGGCGCTTTAAATTTTGTTTACATTTTGTTACATAATCACATTGGTCACACTTGTATTCTGAACTTGAGACATGGTTAGTAATATGAAATTTTAAATTACGTTTAACATTTGTTGAATACGAACATTTATTACACTGGTAGTTCGCACTTGCGGTATGTTGCACATAATTTTTAAGATCTACATCCGTCGTCGTACTAGCATAATTTATTGGACATGAATTTTTTTCTTCTTTAACAGTTGCAATATCTTTAAATCCATTGTCAAATGGTACATAATTAAAATCATTTTCCCGTTTTATTAGATCACTATTCACAATAAGATGTTTTTGGGTTAAAAGTGAATCTATCCTTTGTTCCTCTTTAGGTTCCATTTTTATAATTTTCTGATCAACATTACAAGACATTTTGGAGAATTATGTTTAATAATATGATTTTTTATTATTTTATAATAAAAACGTATACATGCAATCCAATAAAGCACTATAAACGAAGAGGTAACCAGTGTTGCCAGTATTTAGAGATATCGTTCGCCAAAACGTTTCCGTGAAGTAGCCCAAACAGCACATGAACTAAAAAACAATTACCGTCGACCGGGGTTACTTTGGTCCGACACTAAAAAAAAGTTATTAATTTTTGTACTGAACACGCAAAATCAGACACATCGTTATTTTTGGGCTTAAAAAATAGTTTGTGCCCTATTTGAGGGTATTTTAATAGTTTTGGGTAAATTAAAATGTTTGCCGTTGGCAACACTGGAGTTGTTGGCAATCTTTGATTTGATGCAATATAGCAATTCGTTTCAAGAATGTTTACACCAAGAGTGGGGTTAGTCTCTGTCGGAGTATCTTTTCCAGTCCCATCCTCTTTATGTAAAAGTTCGTGAGGCGATTTAGAACAATTTGAAATCTTGCATGTACGTTTCTTCCGACATTGTCGAATATTATGCAATTGGGTTAGACATGAAAAACTTATTCGTTTGGCTGTAACAAAGGTCCATCTTTCATCTACAGACATCGAACTGAATTTACCGTAAGAACCTAATTGATGAGATTGACAACAAATACAATTTTTGCCGCTAGACTCGTGTGCCTTTCCACGTCCCTAATGCCAGGTTTATGGTTTTCGATCAAATGCGTCGATTCTCTTTGGAACTCTAATTTGACACAACAAATTTGATTTTATCTGGCCAATTGGCGAATTCAAGTAATTTAACTTGTGGTTGTAACTTTATCAGATGTTCCTACTACTGGATTTTATATGAGATTGGAAGTTTATTTAATAACTCAAGTAATAGCATTGGATTATAAAGGTGTTCAAGTTCATCTACTGATTGAATTATTGCAACAAAATGTTTCACTTCATCACCGAATTCTATCAACTGGTCAATTTGGTCACTTTTCAATGTTTTAATTTAACGATCATTAAGTTAATAATATGTTCGAGTCTACCATGTCTAGTGCAAGAATTCAATGACTTTCCCTGTATTTTGCGGCATAATTAATAGGGATTGGAATTTCTGCAGTCTAGCCTGGCTTTCCTCGTTAGTAAAATCACAAATCAAATTTGAATTTCGATACTGATGAATACACAGGGACCATTCGATGGGATTCCCATCAAAGACAGGTAAATCCGTCGGTAAAGATTGCCTTGTCAACATTTTTAATAATGCGGGTTCAGTAATATTAGGATTTACTTGGTTAATACGTGTGTCATTCCTATCAACGGGAGTCGTGTCCCAAGGATGATCTCCCTGAGTCCACCTTGCTACATTTGGTGACTCATGTATAACTAAATCGGACTTATTTTCTGCGTCAGCTTCTTCCTGCATTTGTGCCTTCACCAATTCTAGCTGAAGATCTAATAATTCTTGCTGGTTCCGGAGTTCTTTTTTCTGTATGGCATGCTGTAATTTCGCGACTCGTATTCTCCATGTATAGCTTTTCTGGGAGTTGGTAGATACATGGCTTGGACTGCCTGCTCTGTGGTAGATTGGAACCGATTGGGCTGGGACTATGTCTGTCGGGTTCTCCGCCGCAGGTCGTCGAGTGTCTTGTAACCGCTACCTTTCACTTTTGAGCTTTGGAAGGCTAGGCTAGTACGTTTCCCATCTGTGACTCGTCTCCTTCCGTTGTCGGATTCTTTCACTTCGTCTTAGCGGTTCGGATTCCATGTCCAGTAAGGCTCAATGGACCAAATCTGTTGATTACTTTACCTCTAAATAGTAGTATAAGATTCGGCTTACGAAGTATCAAACTCTTTTTATTCAAAAATTTTTTATGTCACACAATCTCTTTCAAATTTACATGATACGTTCCTAAGCTACTAAACATAGTCTACTAAAATAAAATAAAAATTAAAAATTTAAGCCTAATTCAAAATAAATTTAACATCCACTTCATACTTTTTTGGTGGTATGTTTCTAAAAAAAGAGTTGTGTTTAATAATTACACACTGTATATTTGTGTCCTTACTGAGAGACAATATGCAAAAGTTCGGTTTTAAACATCATATTTGTGTAGGGAATATTTTTATTTGTCAACCACTACTTAATAGCACTTTTTTTCTATGCAGTGGTAGGCGTTTGCTAGAATAACATGCTATGGTAAGATGCATTATCCAATACAATCAGAGAAGGATTCTGTAGGTTCTGCAACAACTAATGTTCGAATCATTTCAAGAAGTTTTCCAGGTTCATTTCCCCATGATAATCGCCAAGTTTACTTTTTGAACAAAATATTGCTTCACAACCCTCAATAAATCCATTTTCGCTCCCTGCATGAAATATATGTCTGAAAGGGGATTTTCTCTAAATTTTAGTTTAAAAGCTTATTTGTATTGTAGTACAACCTTTTGCCATCTGTTTTAGTAGTTTTACACTCTTTAAATTTATATTTTGCCAAGAATGACAGATAGTTCCATTTTGAAATATCCAGCTCTCATCAAAGACTACAAACTGGTAGAGGACATCATCATTTCCTTGTTTACATGATCTCAGTAATTCCACTCTTTTCAAAGCCACATTCGGTAGTTCCATGAATCCACGTCGTGGATTATACTTTATCCATTTAAATCCAAGTTCTTTTAGCAATCTTCTCAAGGAAGTAGTGCTACTCCGGCTAGCGTCACTCATTCAGGAGATAGATTTCAATGGAATTAATTTTGCAATATACCTAGTGATTTACTTTAAATGTTAACTCTGTATAAAAATACCAATTACCTTTAATAATGTAAACTTCAATACCTTTATAAAATTTTACCATTGATTTATACGAATTTCAGTACGCACCCTGTACACATGCATCCTTCTCAACGTATTCAGCGCCTCTTTAAACATCTGGTTCATAATTGTATTTGTGATTACTAATAAATTGCACAAGAAAAAGATTCATCATTTAAATAGGTAAGCATAAATTAAAATTGATATAATAATGTATTTGTTTTTAATGGATGTACTACTTTACCAATACTTAGCAAATATTCGTCTATTAATTCTTTACATATAAATAAACACATGTATCGTAACCAAACTCTAATATTAGAATTGTTACTTATCTTTCTGTAGCCTGAAGTATTCATACAATGGTATGGTCTAGAATTTTCTTAATTGAGTGCACTGGTTTACCATATGTGCCTGCTGTGAATCCTCCTTGGTGTATACCATTAATGTTTGTTATGTACCAAATTTTCTGTATGATGTTGGAATCGCCACCAATTTTGCAAAATTTCTTCTATTAAGAATCGGAGCACTTAGTTTTATTTTCTGTATTACATACAACAAGTACATGAATTCTACAATACTGGTAATATAATTTAATTGTTTGTTTTAATTTAATTTTATTGAAATTAAAATAATTCACGTTTTATTATATTTATTTATATTTATTATTAAAACAATTCATATTAACGTAGAACAATAATTTTATGCACTAAGTACGATTTATTAGGTTAGAAAATTTCAATCGAACATGTATTCACCGCAGTTCAAATTTAGGTTATGAAAATATTCTCGATTGTTTATGCCAGCTCTGAGTTCTACACGTTCTACCTTCGAAATTTTAACAAGAAGTGGTTAGCAAAATTTACAATCTTTACTCATTTTTTTCTTAAATTTTAGCTTTCCTATAGTGATATGACCACACAAACAATTGCTCTGATTGGATAATCCAATTTCTAAACGTTAATAATTTTTAATTTTACAAATAACTTTCTTATATCTATTACTGCCTTGAAACTAAAATTATCTTTAAAATCTATGCGCAATTCTCTTTATTTTGATACCCCACATGCTATATTTTTCATAACATTCACTATTTTATACAAAAAAAACGCCATTTTGTACATTGTGCCAATAATAACATTTTAATTATAATTAATTAAATCTATTTTTCAGGGACAAAATAAGTTCATATTTGGCTTCTATGCCTCCAAAAACATAAGTCCACATACATTTCTAGTCTGGCTGCACTAAATTTCATGTTGCACTTTTCAAATGTATGTTCTCCAAAGAGACCTATACCATTTTGCATCCACATTAATTTATTTCACATATGATTGTCACTTCACAGTACATAACTTCATCTAGACCACCCAAAATAAGTAAGGATTTTCCACACATAATTGAATCCTATGGATATTATCAATTTAAATGTATAAATTATGCCTTCCGAGGCAGGTCAAACGTATGTAATATGAATATTCTCCTGGACAACCCTTGTTTATATGACGTTACTGTTAACTAGAGTTTATTTAACGTAGAGTCTGATGCGTGATTACATATGTGCTTATCTTTAATTTCACAAATGTGGCGATATCACACCTATGCTTAATTAAATTCTACCGAAACTATCTAACGATTATTTCTATGTTTTATTATTGTTCTTATTTTTATATACAATTATTACTATCACATAAACGTATATATATATATATATATATATATATATATATATATATATATATATATATATATATAATCAAAGTTGTTAATCGTGGCTGATTAAGTTAAAAAACAATAAGAAAGATTTAGTGGGTAGCAGCCAAGGTTGTGGGGCTAGTTTAAAATAAAGAAAAGATCCTTTGTTCAAAGGGAAGCTTTCGGTAAATTTATTACCTTTGTCAACCAATCTACAAGAAGTTATGCGTTGATAATACATATAAATTAAGATAAGATAATAACTTACGATCGTGGATACAGTTAAAAACATTGAAGCAGCATTGAAAGAAGATATTTCAATTTAAATTTAAATTAGATGTCAAAATCAATTTTTGGACTTTGACAAAAAAAAAAATTAAAATTATTGTCATAGTTATAGGAAAAACAAAGAAAATGGTTATGAAATCAATGTATAAGTAGATTAATATGTTGAATGTGATTGTGTGATAAGTGTAAAAGTGTTATGAATAGGATTATTTAAGATTATTTGAATGTCTATTATTACATAGGACTTTTACTTCTATGTGGGACATTCTGGAGATTAATACCAAATAGACCTATTCGTGATAACTCTTTTACACTAAACAAAATGGTAAAATCCACACAAAATAAATCCCCTTCTGCCACTAAGGGGTAATCCGTTAATGGTTCATCCTATGATTTCTGTGTTTATCTAGATAAAGTATGTTAGAATAAATTATGTTTAAATTTTGAGTGTCACTTCTCTTATTCATTACATAGTCTGTACAGCGTATATGGGCCATTTCTAAAAACTTTCTTTTGAATAAATTTGATTCAGAGGTCAAGACTTGCACTTTGTCGAAATCAGGGCTGTGTCCAGTGGAATGTACGTGTTGTGACAAAGCACAAGCATCTTTTCTGACTCTTATGTCACTGCGGTGTGATGTAAGTCTATATCTAAGATTCCTTGAAGTCATGCCGATATATGATTGGTTACAATTACTACAAGGGATCTTATATATAACATTTGTTTTGTCTAAAATGGCGGTCTTATCCTTAAGCTGACTGAATAGATTGTTAACTCTTTTAATGTTTTTAGGGGCTATGATGATGTTCTTATCTAGTTTGAGAATTTTATTAATTTTAGGAGTAAGAGTACTAATGTAAGATATTGAACTGTACTTTTTTATTTCAGTTTCCACCTCTTCGTCATCCAATGGTTCATTGTTACGTAAAAGAAGACTATTGTTGCTGATATTGTGTTGGTCTTCAATGTTAGGAGTAGAGTATAGCAGTTTCTTTAACATAGATTCAGGATACGAATTGTCTTTGAGTAATATAAACAGTAAATCTAAGTTTTTTTGTCTTAATGATGGATGGGATATTTTTGTGATCCTGTTTTTTAAACCCAGAACTAAATTGACTTTCATTTTATATGTGTGATCTGAATAATAATTGAGGTACTTTCCTGAACTCGTCGGTTTCCTGAACCAGTCTAGGATTATGACATTAGAGTCATCTCGGATTAATAGAGTGTCCAGAAAAGGTACACTGTTATCAGTTTCTTTTTCGATTGTAAAATTAAGTTGGTCGTTATACCTGTTGAAGACTTCAAGGATTTCATCATAGTGATCTGCGGGAACAGCACATATGATGTCGTCAACATATTTTTTTAAAAATGGAAGCTCAAAACTTAGTTTAGGGATGCAGGTATCAAGTAAGTCATCCATGACGTATTGAGCCACGATGGGGCTTAATTTGGAACCCATGGGCGTTCCTGCTATTTGTTTAAAAAATTGACCGTTGTATGAGAAAAAGGTGGAGTCAAAAATAAATTCTGTTAATTTAATAAAATTATCTTTGGTAAGCGAACAATGTTGTTCTAAATTAGCCCAGTGGTTGTGAATAGTTTTAAGTACTAAATTAATAGGTATGTTAGTAAAAAGAGATTCAACATCCAGACTAATCAGCTTAAAGTTGAGAGGAAGTTTGAAATTGTTGATGAATTCTGCGAATTCAAATGAATCTGTGACATAGTAATCGTTATTAAAATTGTAAGCCTCTGTGAAAATCTTGGTTACAAACTTTGTAATTTTTATGTTAGGAGCCTCAATACAAGAAATAATTGGTCTCATTGACAATATAGGTTTGTGTATTTTTGGTAACCCATAGAACTTAGGAGCTACACCACTATAGCACATTAAGGATTTGGCTAGTTCATTAGTAATTTCTCTTTTTTCTTTTAGACTTGAAACTAACTTATTGGATTTATTCTGAATATGTGTTGTTAAATTCTTGGGAATTTGCTTGTAATGGATTGTATCATTAAGTAATAATTGATTGCAAAGTTCATTATATTGTTCTTTATACATGATAACTGTTACATTCCCCTTGTCTGCATTTGTGACAATAATATTTGGGTGACCTGATAAAAAACTTTTAGTTAGTTTATACCAATGATTAAATTCATTGAATGTAATATGATTATCATTCAAGAAATTGGTAATGACATTAGAAATTTGTAAACTAAGAATGTTACGTTTATCCTCATCCTGAATGTGATTAATGGCAAATTCGATTTCAGCTAAGAGATGTTTAATTGAAATATCTTGTCTACTAGCTGGTAAACAGAATTTAGGCCCTAATGACAGTAATTTTCTAATTTCCAAAGGAATATCCAATTGAGTTAGATTCTTGAGCCAATTGCTTTTGACTTTTAAGATAGATCTATTATGTGATTTGAGAGTGTTAAGTTTGTTGGTTTGTATTAGTTTACAATTATGGAAATGTTTATTATAAGATATGTTTTGCCTATTGCTAAACTCGGTCATAATATTTCTAGGAATTAAATTGTCAAGTTCCATAATTGTTTGGTGTAAAAAATTATTTAGTTCTTGGACATTCCTATGGTTAACTTTAATTTCTAGATTTAGTATTTTATATTAAACCTCTTGATCATGTTCTGTATTTCTTGTTCTGTTCTATCATCTGTAGCATTGATAAGACGTATAATTCCTTTTGTCTGGTCTGTGATGTGTCGCGGTGTAAGTCCAAGTTGTCTGCTTTTAAGTAGAAAAATCTTCCTATTCTTTGCTGCTGCTAGTTTGATGTTACCATTTGCCCATTTTTTGAAGAGTCCACTGCATCGGTTACCAAACCTCTTGCGGATATCTTCGTAGAAACCCAGTTTGTATGGTATTGTATTAGTTTACAATTATGGAAATGTTTATTATAAGATATGTTTTGCCTGATTGCTAAACTCGGTCATAATATTTCTAGGAATTAAATTGAAAGTTCTAAGTGGGTAAAACATAGTTTGGGGTCTATGGTTTAAAATAAAGAAATTAGATCCTTTGTTCATAGTGAATTCTTGTCGTAATTTATCTGACCTTTGTAGACTATAATTCCTTTTGATCTGGTCTGTATGCGTCTGATAATCATATAACTTAAGATAAGATAATAACTTCCATTCGTTGCTGATACTAGTTGAGTTAACCATTGAAGCAGCATTTGAAAGAAGATATCTTCCAATCTTAAATCTTCTAGAATTAGATGTCAATTAATCAATTTTGAGACGTGTTGAAAAAAACAATAATTAAAATTATTGTCATAGTTATAGGTAGAAAACAAAGTAAAGTCCTATGTAATAATAGACATTCAAATAATCTTAAATAATCCTATTCATAACACTTTTACACTTGATCACACAATCACATTCAACATAAGATAATCTACGATCGTGGATACAGTTGATTTCATAAGCAGCATTAATTTTCAATTTAAATTCCTATAATTATGATCAATAATTTTAATTTTGGACTTTGTCAAAGAATTCCAAATTATTGATAGTTATAGGAAAAACAAAGTAAGTCCTATGTAATAATAGACATTGAAATAATCTTCTTTCAATGCTGCTTCATAACACTTTTACACTGTATCACACGATCACATTCAACATATTAATCTTATCTTATTTATACATTTTGTATTATCATAACGCATAATTTTAGATTTTTTGCAAAGTCAAAAATTATTCCTATTGAACTTAAAGGATTTTCTTTATTTTAAACTACTACTTGGCTCTAATTGACAAAATCTTTCTTATTATATATATATATATATATATATATATATATATATATATATATATATATATATGACGTCCTCGAGGACGTCATTCCAAGGAGTGTGGAGCTGAGCTTTCACAAAAACAACAACAAGATTGGAAATATCCTACGGAGAGCTAGCAAGGCGTTACTACGGGAATCAATTCAAGACAGCAGGAGGATGTTAAACACCGTAAATGTGCAGCTATACAAACTACATCTGGAATTGAGCAACAAGCTACATCCAACTGAGGACATCATATGCAGCGTAGAGGCGGCAATCGCCAAACTACCAACGGACGCAGCAGAATTAATCCGCCAAGACGTAACGAGGGTACTCAGGTCAGCCAAACCACCCAAACCAAACCTGACACGTGAGGAACAACGAGCTCTCTTAAACCTGAGACGGAATACCCCGATCATAGTACTCCCGGTCGACGAAGGAAATACAACCGTAGTGATGGACAAATTAGAATACGATAATAAAATAAGGGGAATACTAGCAGAAGGAACATACGCACCAATAATAACAGATCCAACAACATATTTGTAGAAGACCACAAGGAAGAAGATTATGGACAGCGAGATACCAAAGGACATACAGACACAAATAATCCCGAGAGAAAAATCATCGAAATGTCCAAAATTCCACGGGCTCCCAAAAATCCACAAGGAAGGCGTGCCACTTCGACCAATTGTGAGCTCCATGGGATCTCCGTTACAACAATTGGCAAGATACTTGGCGAAACAACTACAGCCACACGTCGAGAAAGCCGAATCTATCATCAAGAAAGCGAACCACTTCATCGAGGTGCTAAAGGAATATGTAGTGGAACCTACGGATCTACTGGTCAGTTTTGATGTGGTCTCATTGTTCACAAACGTTCCAGTTAACGAAACATTGGAAATTATCAGGAAAAAGTGCCAACCTTCAAATGGCATTCTTAATCTAATAGAACCCTGTCTGAAGAACATATACTTCACCTATGAAGACCAGCGATACCGACAAACAGAAGGAGCACCGATGGGATCACCTCTATCACCAGTGATTCCCAATATATTCATGGAAGATTTCGAGATCAAAGCACTACAATCAACACCTCACAAACCAAAACTATAGCTCGTTACGTGGATGACACATTTGTGATTTGGACACATGGAAGGGAAAAACTAACCGCATTCCATCTTAACACCACCATCCATCACAAGATCGCGTTCACCATGGAGGTGGAAAAGGATAACAAACTGCCATTCCTAGATGTACTAGTGTATAAAAAGGATAATGGCACATTGGGTCATACTGTATACCGGAAGAGCACACATACCAACCGGTACCTGAATGCCAAATCGCACCATCACCAAGCACAGCTACAATCAGTGGTTAGAACACTGATCACAAGATCGAAACGGCTAACAGATAAGAACAACATGCATCAAGACACAGTTAACATCAGAACGGCGTTACTAAAAAATGAATTCTGCAAGACAAACATAAATAGAGCAAAAAAACCAACACAACGGAAAGATAGCGACACAAACATACCAGTAGCCAAATCCTGTCTACCATATGTACAAGGCACGACAGACAGAATCGGAAAAATCCTTCGAAAACATAACATCGAAACCATCTTCACGACCAACAAAAGTTATCGAATATATATATATATATATATATATATATATATATATATATATATATATATATATATATATTTAATGTTGTGTGTGTGTGTGTGTGTGTGTGTGTGTGTGTGTGTGTGTGTGTGTGTGTTGTGGTGCACATTTTAAAATTATTTGTACTTATACAGGGTGCCTTACAAAGCACTAATTTACATTTTTATTCATCATTGGGGGCCCCATACTTAAAATAGGAGAGGGCCACATGACACTAAAAAACTTCAAACCCAGACGCTTCAATATAACTATAAGAAATCGAGAAGAAGTGTGTAAGCAAATCCGGGATATTTCTGTGGGGAGCCCGGTCTGGTACACTGACGGGCCAAAAACCGAGACCAGCACTAAAGTGTGCGTCTATTGCGCAACTTCCAGCGAGGGAATTACAATCTCGCTTGAAAAGTACGCTACTGTATTTCAAATGGTGATCTAAGTGATACTGGAATGTGCATAGGAAGATAAAAGAAGGCACTATACACATAGGCGCATCTTTAAGGCGTCATGACCTGGGTGGTCATAACAACGTTACCCTATAATGGGTTCCAGACCATTGGGGAATCGAGGGAGACGAAGAAGCAACGAATTTGCTAAACAGGGGGCACTAAAACTGTTCTACGGGCCAGAACCTGCTCTAGAAGTAACTCACAATGCTGTCCGCAGATACACTAGAGAATAGATATCTGAACACCATAAGAATTATTGGATTAATAGACCAGAATTAACAGTAAAGCCTTTACAAGTAGCCCTCGCTCAAAGAGAGCTTCAGAACTACTTCGGTTAAGTGGATTGTTGAGGTACACCCTGCGAGTACAGGAAAACTAACAGGAGATCTGACCTACAGATTCTGCAGTGAAAAACCTAAAACCGTTATGCACATTCACTGCAACTGCGATGAGCGTAATTGACGTAGACCGTTTGTTAAAATGTTACGAAAGCTGTAAGACCTACACAAAAATGTTTAATACAAAAGTTAATCGTGTGTATGAATGCAATTTTTTTTAATATTTTTACTTATATAGGAACAACAGGGCACCAGTCTACTTTGTTACTTTAAACGAAGCACTTTATATATAACTGAATTATTTAATTCCACGCAAAGTTCTGGGTATTTCATCTATAGCATGCACTATGTTGATATTAGCCGTTTTGGAGAAAATGGCGTGGAAAATCTTGATTTTCGGAGTAATGCCAAGACAGTTGACATTTGTAGAAAACCATTTACATACCCCTATCTTAACTTTTGATAGTCTATCGACTATTTCTCCTCTTTATAAGAAAAATTAGAATTCCCATGTATAATATTTTCCGTCAAAAACCATAGGGCATGACATATGAAAAATACTCAGAATTTTGTGTAGGATCCAAAAAGCCAATAATATACGGAGTGTTTTATTTAAAATAACAAAGTAAGTTGGGGTTCTGTTGTTCCTGTACACCCTGTATAAATGAAAATATTTTAAAAAACGTGGCAACACAAACGTACATTTTTAAATAACACACCCTGTATATTTTTACATTTTTGGATTATATGATTAATTTTAACGTGACCTTGTGTAACATTCCTTATACCTATCTTCAGCGGTTTTCGAAATAATGGAAGTAGTATGCCAAACAGGATCAAGTTCAAGGTACCAGTTTCATCTACACATTAAAATTTTATAAATTTTGTTTACATGGGTATAATTCCACAGTCCTCAGATATAACTTTACCCCAATACTTTGGTCCCTTTTCTTTTATGCTATACAGGGTGATAACATTATTCGAAATGTTATTTTTCATAAACATATTAAGTGGAACATCCTGTATATTATACAATGGTGGGATAGCCTTTGCAAAAACTTTCCACTAATGCTTTACGTGCTGGGTTTAATGTCATAGTCTTCCTGAAAACTAAGGCAAAAAGATGAAAATTTGTAAATTTTAAATAATAATGTTTCAACGCCACTTTTGTGAGTATTTTCTAATTTTCCACTTTATTATGTGTTAATTTTTTTTGACGAAAAATGAAATATCCACAAGAAGACCTGATAAATATGAGTTTTATTTTGGGAAAGTGCACCGAGCTGGTAGCGTAATGGTGACACGACCTGCTTAGCATTCGGGAGATAATGAGTTCGATTCCCGTTACCGTCTACCTTGTATAAGGTTTTTTCAGGGAGTTTTACTCATACACATGTAGCGGCATGATCACTGCGTATATACACACCACGTGCGACTACTTAGGCGAATTCTGGGGTAGTAGTGTTCTCTTCAGAACCCTAACTCCGTTCCTTCCGATCCTATCCTGACCACACCCATCCTTAATACCACCATGCATATATACGTAATGTATGTATGCTGGGAATTCATGATTGTGGCTGAAGGAGCCCGGAAAGGTCGAGCAGCCCGCCCTCCCCCTTGGGGAGGGAATGAAATACGTGGCCTTTTCCTTCTTTTTTTCCTGGGAAAGTGCAAAACAAATTGTTTTTTTAGATATCCATATAAAGGAAGACATCCGAGACAGGAATCATTTGCTAGTCTTTTGGAACGTTTACACCGAACTGGAAACGTTACGTATGAAAAACATGAAAGAAAAAAAACCGTAAAGAGAATGATTTCCGTGTCATGGCAGCACTAGTTGAAAATCCTAATAATCACAGTCGTGAGTTAAGCAGTACATTGGAAATCCGTTGAACATCTGTTCAAACGATTATCAGGAAAGATCAGGTTCATCCTTACCACATCCAGCTTCACCAAGAATGAAGATTAAGATAAAAAAGGTATATCTTGCCAGTGGATAAGAAATCAATTATGCGTTTATTAATAACACATACCCAGAATAAGTGAATAAGATATATTTTATTAAATTAGGGTTAATCCGATAACAGTTTTTTGGCATTTTCTCATTTCAAACTTGAATGTTGGTACGGGGGTTTTGCTTAGCACGACACTATTTTTGAGAAACATTTATGTTGGGAAATTTTTATCGCAACTTGTTACAAGTGAAAAGGGAATTAACACGGAAGGTAACAGATAATTAATGGTTTGCCGACTAGCTCGGTAGGATAATTGGGCCGTGAGCGTTTCAGAATTTAAATATTTATGGTGGCTTATCGTATTATCAAAAGTCGCAAATCGGGGAATACCACAATCTTGAAAAAGTCGTGTAATGGGCACATGTGCAGATTTACTCAGCCAAACAGACAAATTCTCACCTACCTGAACGCGAGCTTAACTCCAGTGCACGTTAATGGTGGTCCGAGATCTTTATCTATAATACAAATCTTCAAAATAATCACACCTTCAAGCAATTGGAGTCAATCGCCTTCTTTGTCCTAACCTTACGTTATTCACAACCCCAACACATTTAAATAACGTACGCAAAACAAGCACTAAGTATTTCGGCTAATTATACTCATAAGCTAAACACTTGAAATTCTCTAAATTAATGTTCTATCTATAAAAATTAGGCGTAAATAAAAGAGTCAATTCAGGTCAAGAGTTTGCCTTCAGGTCACTTTCATAACAAACAAATGTCATCTAATAAATAAAATTAATATTGACTTAAATTAGGCTTTACTTGAATTTTAAAACTCCACTTCCAACCAACCATCTATAAAATAAAAAACACACAAAGGACCATATTATACAAATTTACTCCGCATCAATTTATATGTCGGTTATCTTAAAATTGTAATTAGGAAATTAAATATCCAACCTTAATGGGAGCTAACTTGTAAGTTACCTAGATGCTGTTAAACCTCGAAACAATTACTAAAATCAATTTTGATCATTTAAACGTTAACTGTTAGGCAACATGAAATCTTGTATAAAACAATCTTAATTACAAACGAGTAATCAACCATCACACTTTAAATGCGCAGATGAAATCAGTTCGTTAAAATGAATAAACAACGTTAATGGACTAACACATTCAAAACCGAAACAAATGCGTTCATCCGCTTATTCTTGCATAATTTGATGAAACAATGTCAATTATAAAATAAACATAAGCACAATAAATAAAACAGCGGAAGATTACCTTCTGGAATTGTTCCCTGAACCTTCTCCCCAATTAATCGCAACAAACGAAACCCCTTTTCCTTACGTCATCTCTACCCATTTGCGTCGTATTTTTTTAACATCGCGTTTTCGCGAAACTGAATAAATAACTTTTAGTCACCAACAAAGTTATCTCATTTATGGACACATCTACTTAATTTTACTTAGGACAAATTGTGATTCAGATTAATGTTGTCTTCTCCTGCAATGACAATTCACAACCAAAAGCGAATCGGTATACGTTATATAGAAAGCCTCCTGACACCGCTTCCCACATTGTGCCTCTAATTGGCGTTAGCAGAAACTCTATACAAAAGTGACGATTTATATCATATTTCTCCAAACTCTATTGTAATTACACTCAATAACAAATTGCGTTTTAATTTTAAACTTGGGAATATTTATATGATATTTACGATTTCAACTAAATTAATTCTAATAAAGAAATTCATTTTAAATTCAATACGAAAGTTTAATTCGAAATGCGATATAAAGCCTTATAAAATTCATTGCCAAATATACGTCATTTTACATCTTAATTTATGATCATTTCAATATCACAAAAAAATAACAAATTCAGTAGCGTCAAAGCGACAAAAGAAAAAAAATACGGCGCTAAAACAACCCTGTATAACACACTGGCAATGTTTGACAGCATGCTAGGAAAATTTTTCATTATAGTATATGGCAACACTGTGTCATGCAGTAGAACTATTTGTTTCTTATAGACAAGGTAAGAGATGTCTAAAGATTTGTTTTAATGGTGATTTGTATTGTACATTGACGTCTTAATTTTAAATTTATAAAAAACACAAATCTTCAAAATGTCTTTCGATGTTGATGAGAAACCTATAAAACTCGAACCTAAAAAAGAACAAAATCTAAATTTACTTGTAACCCAACAAAATCTCATGGTGAATAGCGCTCTAATAAAAGAGGAAATTGGTGACCATTCTAATAGTGCAGCAATTGACGATGCACTTAGAGGTACTGCAAATATTAAAGAAGACGATAACTCTTATCTAGTAAATTACGTTAGTACAACTCATGTAAATCTTAATAAAAACTGTGTTAAACAAACCACAGGTTTGCATTACCAATGCAATAAATGTACATATTCAACAAAACTAAAACGCAATTTAAAATTTCATATTACAAAGCACATTTCAGATTCTGAATATCAGTGTGATTATGTAACTAAACGGAAAAATGATTTCAAGCAGCACAGTATAATTCACGCATTAAGTGTTGAATATAAATGTGAACATTGTAATTACGTAACAAAACGGAAACACGATTTAAAGACACATAATATTATTCACACCAGTTTTAGATACAAATGCGACCATTGTGACTTTACGACAAAATGGAAAAACAGTTTAATACATCATAGTGTAATTCACAAATCAAATTTCAAATACAAATGTGACCAATGTGATTTTACGACAAAATGGAGAAACAGTTTAATAAATCATAGTGTAATTCACAAAACAAATTTTGAATACAAATGTAACCAGTGTGACTTTACGACAAAATGGAAAACTAGTTTAATACAGCATAGGATAATACACAAGTCAAGTTTTGAATACAAATGTAACCAATGTAATTATACCACAAAATTGAAAAGAAATTTAACAGTGCACATTATAAAGCATTCACCAAGTTCTGAATTCAGATGTGACCAATGTGATTTTACAACAAAATGGAAACAAAGTTTAAAAGATCATAATAAAATTCACACTTCAAGGTTTGAATACAAATGTGACCAATGTGAATTTAAAACAAAATGGAAAAAAAGTCTAAAAGATCATGTTATAATTCACACGTCAAGCTTTCAATACAAATGTGTTAAATGCAATTATGTAACAAAATGGAAAAGACAGTTACACAGTAAAATTCATGCATCAAGTTTTGAATACAAATGTGATCAATGTGATTTTAAAACAAAATGGAAACATAGTTTAAAAGGACATAGTATAATTCACACAACCAATTTTAAATACAAATGTAACCATTGCGATTATATAACAAAATTGAAACAAAATTTAAAAGTACATGATACAAAGCAGCATTTGTCAGGTTCTAAATACAAATGTGAATTTAAAACAAAATTGAAAAAAAAATATTAAAAGGGTCATAGTATAAAATACAAATGTCAACATTAACTGTGCCTTATTTCAAATAAATTTGTGTGCAAACCATTTTTGGAAATCTCAATCTGAGTTTTATATGAGATTTTCAGATACCCCATTTTTCTCCAAAGTACAACTAGATGTTAAAAATGAGATTTTTAATTCACTTTGTGAGCCGTAATGGTAACCTGTGATTTTCAATCTCAATGTCATTTTAAGATACAACTCACTTATATTCTCAATTTGATCTGAGTTATTTGACAAAAACAGTCTGATTATAGACCAGATGATATAGTATGTTAAGTATTAAGAACGGTAAGGGTTGTTTACTGTTTGAAGTAGTGTTTGGACAAAGCTAGGCCTGAAACTAATTAGACTCTTAATGCTTGTGATTTTTGTACTATTTTTCGTCCGATTAGCCTTTTTGAAATTTTCCCAGTTCAGTTAAGATAGCGAAACTATCGAAATTATTATATGGTTGTAATGGATTTAGCACTATACCAATATATAAATGATTTCTTATTGTTACTTACCGTTCTACACAATGGTAAGTAAATCACCTATCTGCTGTTAACAACCATAGCAAATAATGGGTAAAGTACACATACTGATCTAAATGTACACATGTTAAATTGATGGACAATAAAAGTTTAAGGCAATATTGTGTGGTGTACCACTTACATGCAGAATATAAATATCGCAGCAGTAATTAAAAGAGAATCGCTTCAAGTTGTAAATACAAATATGGTCGTTTGATTTTTTTGTTACTTCTGTAAACATGATTTTACCTCAGTTTTTACTCAATCAGATTATTTAAAAAATCATCTTATAAAACGAGTTTTGTGGTTTAAAAAACTCAATGTATGAGACTTTATGTTATACTATAACAACCCATTTTGAGTTGTATTAAAATATACCGTAATTTACGTTCTTCGTTCATTTAGTTGTAAATATAAGAAAAAAAGTTTTTAATTAATAAATTATAAGTACGTGGTAGGCAACTTAATTTGCATTTTGGTGTAACTTAAGTGTATATTTTCTTAGGGGTTTATATTCCATATCTTTGACTTAATTTTTTGTGCACATTTTTTCGCGCACCGCTATATCACCTGATATCTAACCGTCCTTTCAAGGATTACTTGATGAACCTTATGTTGATTAGGAAGCCATTTTTGGATTTCCACCTAAATTTTGTGAAAAGTGCCATTGATTTAATGGCACTTTTACATTTTTAGAACTTTTACTTTGATTTTACCACTTTTAATTGCACATTTAGTGCAGATCTAAATTTAGATCCCATTTTTTATTTGAACTTTGGAGAGAATGCAATAAACATTGGATTATTCAAAATTCATGAAGATAAATTTATACGAAGTAAAATTCAACTTTGGTATGGTTTACAACGTACAGCATTGTTATTACGATATATTGGTGCAAAGATTACATCACCTGGGTTTACATTTCCGTATTTGTTTAGATACCAGATGTTATTAAAAAGTTGTGTACAAAAAAGTTTCGAACAGGTAATTATATCCATAATTTAAGGCTATTACAATTAGTTCTTAAGATACATTTTATATAATTCTAAATTTAAATATTTAATAAACATAGTTTGTATATTTTTTATTTTGACATTTTGGTGAATTTTTTTTATTGTATCCTCGATTTACTTATTCCGAGCATAATCAAAAAATAACTTGGCGTCCGAGATTATTTTTATTATTGTTACATTGCAGTTACTATATTGATGTTAAGTGGAAATAACCAAGCAGAAATTTGTGGTGATTAAGCAAATTAAAAAGATTGAATTGGCTTATTTTAATTTACCGACTGAGACAACGGCATTACCTTTATTGAGTGTTTTGGATCTCTGGTTAGTTTAACGATTTGTTTTGAGAACATTTACACCCATTTATTTATTATTAACACCTGGCACCATTTAAATGTTATTTACACCAGGTGCTTTTAAACCACAACATTATACCTGGCACCATTATTGATACATATTATAACTATAAAAAAATTTAGAATCTGTGTGTGCGTGATATCTTTCGAGCCATTACAAAAATTCTTTGGCATAAAATCTAGGTTAACTTCGTTAATGAGCAAAATCCAACCAGTGGCGGAGCATTTTTAGGAGATCAGAAAACTAAAAACATTAATTGCTTCAAATTTTAAAAGTTACATAAGTAAAATAACAAACTAATACTTTTTTATATAATTTTAAAATAAAAAATATATATAATAATCAGTGGCGCACCGTTTTTAGGGTGCAAAATTGTGCATTTTTTAATTTACCAACCGATTTTTTTTAAAGAGCATTGGGGTTCTTAAAATTCCCAAGAATAAATATTTGTGAAAATAAAAAAATTCAAAATGGCGGATCGAAAATGGGATTATCGTGTTTATTTAATTTATCAACGGATTGTTTTGAAAGTCGAGTATTGGGGGTTTTTAAGATCGGTAGGTGTAAATCATTTGTTAAAATTAAAAATTTCAAAATGGCGGATCAAAAGTGGGGGAGTATCGTATTTAAAACCCGATATGACTAAAATTCCGGTATTGTGGGCTAATGATTAATTTTGCAACTTTCTTAATTTGTAAAAAATTTTAAAAACTGCCAGTGGCCCACTGTTTTTACGGTGCAAAATTTTTTTGAAAGTTGGGTATTGGGGGTTTTTAAGATCGCTAAGAATAAATCATGTGTCAAAATTAAAAAATTTTAAATGGCGGATCAAAAATGGGGAATTATCGTGTTTAAAAACCGTATGACTCAAATTCAGGTATTGTAGGCTTTGGAGTTATTTATATACATACTTGATAAACCATTATGGCAGATAATTTGGCAGCGGTTTTTTACCATCAGGAACACAATTTTTAATCAAATAAGTTTTAATGTCAATATGATATTTTATTGTTGTCAACACATTCAATAAACTTTGATGCACCTTGATTGTCTTCGATCATTATAAAAGAATGGAAATGATGAAATAATTATTAGAGAGATATTAAAATATATACACAATAATACAAAAAATATGGAAAAAAGAAGTGATGCCTGAAAACTAAAAGAACGAAATTATATAAGAAAGGGGAAAAAGAAAATCCCAATAACTATAGAGGAATTACCCTGCGTACTACGACATATAGAATATTATAAATAAACCTTAGTGGAAAAAGAATTGGAAGACTACCAAAGTGGATTTCGACCTTGAAGATCTACAATAGATGCCCTATATACTTATAATGAATCAGCTCGTCGAAAAAAGCCACAAATTCGATATAGAACTACTCAGTATTTATAGACTTTAAAGCAGTCTTCGATACAGTAAATAGAAATGCACCTCTAAAAGAAATAGATCTCAAAATACCACATAACTTAATAAGATTAGTAAAAATGACTCTAACACAATCTAACGAAATAGTTAAAACAAATCATGGCAAAACATAAAAGTTTAATGTAAAGACGGGGGTAAGGCAAGGAGACTCGCTGTCAGGAATGCTATTTAACATAGTGGTAGAAGGCATAATAAAAAAAAATAAGATTGTAGGAAATCTAAACACAAAAATGGTGCAAATAGGAAAAAGTAAACATCTTCTGCTACCTTGAGTGTCCAAATAGAAAATCACAATAAAACAACAAAGAAACAAAATCTGGATACATAGCATACGCAGTAAACAGAAAAATACTGCGTTTCTTCGAAACGGCCCAATTTCACATCCAAATTTACTCCACATACTGTCCAGATCCAATTCAACCTTTCTCACGCCCGCAGAATTCAGTAAATTCAACACCATTTATCTTGCAACATGGATCTAATTTCACACTATGCAATATTATGACATTTATACAAGCAAAAATATACATACATATTCTTCCTTTATACTTTAATACAATCTCAACACATCATAAATCCACACGTTATCCATTTACACCAATTTGAAACATTCCTCAAAATACAGTGGCGAAATACAGTAGCACTTACACATTATCGTCTCAATAGGGATGCTACTAAATCATTGTTTCTCATTCAAATTATAAACACAGTAACATACAAACTCACACAGCACAGGTACAAACGGACGTAGACACAGACCCAAGCATAGACATATACAGACACACACGGACACGTACACTGGCACGGGCGCAGAAACAGACCCGGATACGGACACGGTCTATTACACAGAAAG
Source organism: Vesta saturnalis (assembly GCA_036346205.1). Lineage (NCBI taxonomy): Eukaryota > Metazoa > Arthropoda > Insecta > Coleoptera > Lampyridae > Vesta > Vesta saturnalis. The sequence continues at coordinate 1,115,862 of JARFJB010001836.1, forward strand.
GCACATCCACGGACACAAGCACAGTCACAGAAACACACACTCACAAGATACAGGCGCAGACACGAACACAGACACACTAACAGGCACAAACATAGACGCATACAAACCCACCAATTGTTGTAGTGATGACCCTCATTGATCTGACAATAGGTGTCAAATGTGCGCTCGTTTCATACATTTTTGTTAACTCATACAGTTTTGGACATTTTGAAGATTTCTCCAGTGGTATCATTTGGAGTTGTTTTTCTTTGCTGGACACATCAAATTTTTTAAACTTGTTTATTGGTATCATCCACCTTACTGTAACATACATTGATGGAATTGGCATTCTCTTAAATCTCAATGGATTATAAACAACTTTTCTATCATTTCAGTTAACAAGAATTCTTAATCTCCGTTTTCTGTATCATTTGCTGCATCTGTAGAAGCTTCTGCGCAGTTCATGTGAAAATTATTGCAACGTTTATAACACCTTATGCCGAAATTAAAACCTCTAGCACAAACAATACACGAGTCTACCATATTTATTTTCAATCTTTGGTATAAAGTATATTAATAATACAATAAGTAAGTATATTAATAACAATTAATAAGAATTATTTAATATTACAATTAATGGAACAGGACTTAAATTCAACTAATATATACACTTTAACAAAGTAAAACCTACATCATATAACTTACACATCCCTATTCCTGACCATCGATGACATTTCAATTTAAGACTATAAACAAATCCCTCTGTTGCCATATGTACAAGAAAATTTAATTTTAAAAAAATTTAATTTTCATATTCATAGTGAATAAAAGAATATTATATAAACTATTGGTAAAGGTCAATGTTTGACATTCTTATGTTTAACTTACGTTTACAATCTGGGTACTACCAATACATAAACATCTTTATTACACTCTAGATACTTAAAAAAGATGAAGTAAATTTTTACATTTTCGTCAATTTTCGCACATAAGTATTTGGTATTTTATGTATGTATATTTTTATTACATTTCCGTTTTGTTGTTACATTAAACACAACTGTGTGAAACATGATTTAGATTTGGTTTTACACTTTGTTTTAAATTAAATTGTCTAATGACAATAATATCCCACAAATAAACATGTACACTATTGTCAAGTTTGCATACAGTGATAAAAATATGTTCGCTTTAAACATGTTATGTGACTTTTCAAAGTGTCTCACACTTGTATTAAGAACTTTTTTTTGTATTTTGTGGGCTGAGATCTAGACACAAACAGAAATGTCAGGCATCTCTATGTGCATCAACTACTAACGGTTATTAGCACTACCTGTTACTAGAATTTTGCACTAATAAAGGAACTCTAGGATTACTAACATATCTTTACTGTATCAAACATTGTATTGTCACAGGACTTAAGAGTTTTACTTACTACCTACTACTTTAGCGTTTAAGTATCATTATATTTCATTTCTATTTAGATTTTAATATGTGCTTTTTAAGGTGACGGTGTAAATACCTTTTTGATGTTGTCAAATAATCACATTGGTTACATTTGTATTCAGAACTTGATACGTGAATTACACTATGCTGTTTTAAACTTTGTTTACGCTTTGTTACATAATCACATTGGTCACATTTGTATTCAGAACATGATGTGTGTTTCGTTAGATGAGACTTTAAATAAATTTTCATTGTTGTCGAATAATCACATTGATTACACTTGTACTTAGAAGTTAAGGAGTGAATTATACTATGCCGCTTTAAATAATCTTTCCGTCTTGTTATATAGTCACATTGATTACATGTGTATTTATAATTTGATGTGTGAAGTATGCTATGTAGATTTAAACGATCTTTCCATTTTGTTATATAGTCACATTGATCACATTTGTACTCAGTATTTGTATGACTTATACTATGCCGTTTCAAACAACCGTTATATTTTGTTACAAAGTCACATTGGTTACATTTGAATTCTGCAGTAGATGTGTGAATTCGGGAATGTCGTTTGAAATAATCTTTTCGTCTTGTTATATACTCACATTGGTTACATTTGTATTCGGAGCTTGATGTGTGAAGTGTAGTGTGTAGTTTTAAATAATCTTTACGTTTTGTTATATAGTCACACCGATTACATTTGTATTCACAATTTGAGTGATTTATAACATGATTTTTTAAATTGCGTTTCCTTTTTGTTGAATAGTTACATTGATGACATTGGTAGTTAATATATGTAGTACGATTAGACCCATTTTTCTTATTTACAAAAGTAGAACTGGCATAAGTTGCTGAGTAAGAGTTATCTTCTTCCTTAATAATTGGAATATCTCCCAATTCATTGTTAAATGGTGCACTATTAGAATGGTCAGCAACTTCATGTTTTACAAGATCACTGTTTACCATAATATTTTGTTGGGTGAGAAGTACATTTATTTCTTGTTCCTCTTTCGGTTCGAGTTTTATAAGTTTCTTATTTACCTCGTCAGACATTTTAAAAAGTGTGGTCTTTAACAATAAATGTTTTTTTTTTACTTTGGATGTAACTTGTAGCAATTTATTGGGTCTTTGCAAACCAAAACCTTACGCACCTATCACCTGACTAGATTGTTTTCTAATTACAGTGTTTTCTATTTAACACACTGGTGATATCTCTTTTGCACTGCCCACGCACAGAGCTGCACTGGTCCCCATGTATGTAATAGAACGGCCCACTACTCAAAAAAGAATAATATGGTTGGTTCAATGCACACTGATGCCAAGTATGACGATAATCCGCCAATCCGACGATTTAACGAGAACAAATACGATCAAAATTAAGGTTTAGGCCACAGTCGGTTTTAGTGGCGCTGTATAAAAATAAGGAGTGCAATTTCTAGTGAGTTGTCCAAGGTCACGGATTGACCCGTAGCTTGACGATTAGTGGGCCACTCAGATCTAATCTAACCTTCTACAAACCTTGATTCGTAATTATGTATATATGTATTATACTGGCACCGAACAACCCACCTGTACGGAAGCACTTCCAGGTGAGGTGTTTAATATACCCCGGTGCATAATACTCCAGCAAGTTCTGTTTGGTGTAATTATAAAGCATTTCCATTATATTGTGAGTTTAGCCCATACTTTTCAATTGTTTAATGGCTAATAAAATATTTGTAGCCTGGTATAACACTGCAAGATGTATGACTTAAAGGTTTACTTTAAGTCATACATCTTGGTATGACCGATAGATTGCAAAATATAAGCACAATCACAAATAGACTTGCACAACCTCCTGTTAGCGTTTACCCGAGTTTTATAATTTTAATGAATAAAATATGACTGTATTATAAGTGTTTTGTAACTGTGGTTTCCTATTAGGGAAGTTGATCGGCCTATTTCCACAGTTTATGCCTCTAGATCGCGACGTTTTGGAAGCGGACTCTGCTTCCGTCATCAGACTTAGTCCTGAGAAGCACATTGTTTTTGCTCTATCGTACAAGCATTTTGCCACGCCTAACTTCACGTTTTTGTGGTGATTGGAGTTGTAGTGTAGGTACCTCCCCGTGTGGGTAGGTTTCCTATATACACTTGTCGTGAAAGTGTTGTCATTCCTGTGTACAAGTACATCCAGGAATGGCAGTTTTTGTTCCGACTCCAATTCCATTGTGAATTTGATGGAGGCTGCGCGGCTATTTAGATGATCTAGGAATTCATCTAGCTTATGCTTGCCGTGTTGTCAAACTACGAAGGTATCGTCCACGTATCTAAGCCACATCCTTGGTTTCTCTGTGAATTCGGATATCGCTTGGTCTTCAAAGTCTTCCATATATATTGCTCATTATGGGTGATAGTGGGGAACCCATCGCCATCCCAAACTCTTGTTGGTAGAATTTGTCTTCTACCTGAAAATATGTAATTCTAATGCATATTGTCAGAAGTTGCATTATTGTGTTTACCGAGAGTTGCGTACGTTCGTCTAACGTTTCATCTTTTTCCAACTAGTCCCTTATGATAGTTAGTGCCTTATCGTTAGGCACATTTGTGAATAGACTCACAATGTCGAAGCTTACCAGTACTTACTGGGTTTTCTGCTAGTGCGATGTATGTGACTTATTTGAGTTTCCGACGAGTTGTGTTCTCGTCCTTTGCCAGAAAGATCAGAATTCCAAGAACTGTGTACACAACCTACCATGCGAATGCGGCAGAGCATACATAGAAGAGAGCAGTAGACCACTCAAAGTGAGAACGCAGGAACACAAGAACAACGTCCGCAAGGGCGAAACAGAAAGATCAAGAATCGCCGAACATGTCTGGAACGAAGACCACCGCATCCAATGGGATAACATACAGATAGTGGCAAAGACGAGAAAACAACACGTCGTAAACTCAAAAAGCCACATACATCGCACTAGCAGAAAACCCAATAAGCCAAGCTAGTGTAGAAATGAAACCCATATGGATTCAATAATATATATATATATATATATATATATATATATATATATATATATATTCATATATATATATATATATATATATATATATATATATATATATATATAAAAGTTTAGTTTCAAAAAGATATATTGGATTATTCAGTGGCACAGCAGTAAAGGTTTCAGACTAGTAAGTGAAAGGTACCAAGTTCGAATCTGAGAGTAGTCAAGTGCTTGGGAAAAATTAAATATAACATATGAATTCGACTCAAGTGCGAAAACAATCCTTCTCAGGACTAAGCCTGATGACGGAAGCAGAGTCCGCTTCCGAAACGTCGCGCTCTAAATGCATAAACTGTGGAAATAGGCCGATCAACTCCACTAATAAATTATGAATTATTATTTTACCATTTTTACAACGTGGGCCACAACTGTTTCTTTCGCAAGTTTCGCACAACTTCCTGCTTACGTTTCGAATATAAATTTCAAGATTTCAAAGATATTCATTTACGATCAGAATTACATACATAGAACATAGTTACAATGGGATACGTATGTACAATTTTTTCCTAACAGTTATTAAACAAACAAATATTTTGAATTCAATAGAGTATTGCCTTTTTTTTTGTTTTATTTTTTAGTACTAGTATAAATAAACAAATCTGTTGCTTTTTGTAGTTACATTATTAGTAGTATCCCTATTAACGTATTTACTTTTTTATACTTTTTACTTTCCAACCTACATGTACATATGCAGATATAGAAGGTTATGAAATCGACTTTGTTTTACTATAGCCAAATCGACTTATTAGCTCGATTTATAACTTTCGGAAAAGTTTTCTCCGAGATCAACCATGGTGTGTCTGTATCTGTGTCTGTGTCTGTGTCTGTGTCTGTGTCTGTGTCTGTGTCTGTGTCTGTGTCTGTGTCTGTGTCTGTGTCTGTGTTTGTGTCTGTGTCTGTGTCTGTGCCTGTGTCTGTGTCTGTGTCTGTGCCTATGCCTGTGTTTGTGTCTATGTCTGTATCTGTGTGTGTGGGTGTGGGTGTGTGTGTGTTTGTGTGTATGGGTGTGCTGGTGTGTGTGCGTATGCGTATGCGTGCGCGTTAACATGTGTGTGTGAGTGCGTGTGCAAGCGCACGTTCGCGAGAGCGCGCGTGTGCGTGCGCGTGCGGGTGCGCGTGAGCGTGTAAGTGCGCGTGTGCGTAGGTGCGTGCGTAGGTGAGTGATAGCGTGCGCGTGTGCGCGCGTGCTCGCCTGGATGAGTGAGTGAGTGATTGAGTGAGTGAGTTAGTTAGTAATCTTGCGAGATATGTAGTTAGAAAGTGAGAGAGTGAGTGTGTGAGCGAGTGATCGAGTGAGCGAGTGATAGAGTGAGCGAGTGATCGAGTGAGCCAGTGAACGAGTGGGCGAGTAAGCGTGTGAGTGGGTGAGGGAGCGTGTGAGTGGGTGAGGGAGTGAGTTGGCGAGTGAGTGAGTTAGTGAGTGAGCGAGTGGGTGGGTGAGTGAGTGAGTTAGTAAGTGAGCTAGCGAGGAAGTGAGCGAGTAAGCGAGTGAGTGAGTAAGTGAGTGAGCGTTAGTGAGTGAGTGAGTGGTGAGTGAGTAAGTGAGTGAGTAGGCGAGTGGGCAACTGGACGAGTGGGATGTTGGGAGAGTGAGTGGGTAAGTGGGTGATTGAGTGAGTCAATGAGTGAGTGAGTGAGTGAGTGGATGAGTGAGTTGGTGGGTGAATGGGTGAGTGAGTGAGGTAGTAAGTGATCCAGCGAGCGAGGGATTGAGTGAGAGTGTGTCTGTGTATGTGCGTGTGTGTGTTTCTGTGTGCGGATGTATGTTAGTATCCATGATAGCTCCAGAATCAATACACCTACGTACTTGAAATTTTGTATTTAAGCTTGTTTTTGCTCTCTTGGAGCTGATTATATTCCGGAAGAAATCCAGCGGCGGAGAGGGGGGTTTATTAGGGACAGTTTTTGGTTTTAATCAAGCATTCCTAAAACAGCTGCATGTTTCAAAGACATAAAAATATCGCGATATATACTTTAAATATATAGATTAATTATATTCTATGCAATTTTTTGATACGGCGTGTAATCTAGCGGTAAAAAATTCTTAAAGTAGAATTTATGTGTTTTTTTCGATATTTGAATAACGATTAATTTTATAAGAAAAGTTTTTTAATGTAAGGAAAAATAAATGTAAAAATTTAATAAATAAATATGATTTCAAATGTTTAAGCTGTATTATTGATATTTTTATAGAAGCGGTCGGCTTTGGAATTTTGTTTACGTTAATATGTATTTATCTACTAATCTCTATCCGACAAGAAGTTTTAAACGTCATTCTGACATAGATTATTGTTTTTGCGTTTACAATGTTGCCTATTTTCGTAATGAACTTATAAAAGAGGTTGCATAATTATCCTAAAAATGTTATTAAATTTGTTTCATTTTGCATTTTGTAAGTTGGAAGTCGTGTGGTGTTCCACACCAAATATTTTACTTTTATCAATGTATAAAGATAAATAATAGAGTGGTGCATGTAATACAGTATGGAATATTTATTAATTTAGTTCAGGTAAATGTTCTGTAATCGGAATTTTCTTTATTCTACTGGACAATAAATTTATTATTATTATTATTATTATAATAAGTGGTACCTACATTTTGAGTTTACTAAAATAAATTAAACCTATTTACATGAAAATGTAAACTTTCCCCATTATCACACATAATAGCATACTTATCTTTTTTGGGTTTTTTAATGGTGTATTTTAAATTATACAATCTAAACGTTTCTGTAACACTTACTGTTATCTTAGTCAGTGGTAATATCCATTAAAATTGTTAAAGATGTTGTAAACAATTTTGTCAAAGTTGAAAAATTAAAACATAAACATCAGCCTGTTATTACTATTGCAGTTTGAGAAACGTATAAAGCCAACTATAGTATTAAATTTATTTATCTTTACGTCTTATCTCTCCTATGTAAATTGATCATTTATAACGAATACAGACGAAATATTCTCATTAAAAATCAAAGATACACCAGAAAACTTGGGTACATCTGCACCCCCCCCCCCCCACCCATCTTTATGTCGATTTATTTGCATCAAACTCGTGTCGTAATGATTCTAGAAGAGATGTGCCGCGACTAGACTGGATCATAAATAGGCTTGATACCAATAAGACAACTAGTCCAGACGGTATCCCAGCTATTGTCTTAATGAAATGTTTATCCGAAATAGTGCCAATCTTCTGAGAAATGTTCAACCTATTCCCAAAAAAGAACTGATCACTCTAACTACAGACTAATTGGCGTCAGTTCTATTTAGTCTAAAGTCATAGAAAAAGCCATCAGCAGCAACTACCCTCTTTCATTGAATCTAATCAACTCCTTAGTGACCACCAATACGGTTTTAGGCAAAGCCGTTCAATAGGTGATATTCTTTCATATGTGACTCAAGTTGAAAGAATACATTAGAACAATCCGGTGAAACGCTTGTAGTCGCTTTAGACATCTCAACACCACTTGACCGAGTTTTGCATAAGTGTTTGTAAAGACCCAACATCCCTTACTAAATTTTCCTATTATTAATTATTTATCCCATGTTAATCAAATTTCGCAGAAATCAAGAAATTATTAATGTTATAATCCCCTCCGACGTTAATTTCAAAAAACATCGAAAGTTTTTATACGTAATCCCCGCCAATAAATAAAAGTTGTTTTAATAGAAATTCCAGGTAAAAGAAGGCATGTATTTTGTTTGAAAGCTAACTCATATAAGAATAGTCATGCGTACCAATGTTACTTTAAAGTATTGATTTTTCGAAACTGACTTTCTCACAGACGCAAGCGCGAACGTTGCCCCGATTTCGAGTCACGTAATCGTGCGGTCCCGTTAGCGCTATAAGTAGACTTCCTAGTTTCCACTGTTTACAGGACAGGCCTAAGAATTTTTAAATAATTTTAAAAAGGCATCTTTGTTAGGATTTTTTGTTATAATACGAGTGCCTGATAAACAGCTGCCGGCTCAGGGCTATCCATCCAGACCGGGCGTTCAAGGGAAGAATTGCATATTTTATTTATTGTACATATTTTATCTTTTTTTATTTTCGTTATTAGTAATTTATAAGTAATATAAGTATTAAAACTTTATATTCTAAACATTCAGTGTGAACAGTGTTGAGTCAAAATTAGTTACCATCCCTTTTCTTGCTAGTACGAGAACCGACTGAACTAGACTTACATGTTTATTTGCTACACTCACCTTGTTTGAGTTAGCTAATATGCTCATTCACTCGGTTTTCAGTTTTTTGATAAAAAACGAATACATGTCGTAGTTGATGACTTTTTTCAAAAGAAGTTGGTATTAATGCGGGCGTGCTACAGGAATCAGTCATTCCTCCCACATTTTTTCTGCTATATATAATAATCTTATTTCTTCAACGACTAACCCGATCCATTACTTTTTAATAGCAATCCATCGTATATCTCAAAGCACGACATTAAAATTGAAATGGCGATTTTAATCATCAGACATTCAACGTATCCTTGAGTGGAAAAGTAATAATCGAGTTAAATTTAATGCGAACAAAACTTAGTGTTGCCTTGTGTCCGCCAAAATAGACCGATGACTTCCTATTGTAAGTATGAATGGCACAAAGCTTGAGTTTTCAGACTTTGTTACCATGTCGGGGGATGATGGTATCTTCAAATCTTTAACGGGTTGACCATCTTCAGTCAGCTACTTAAGCGGTTGTTCAAATGTACAGATTTAAGCAGTAGAAGTTAACAAGGCGCCACCTGTTAAAAGCATGTATAGCAGGAAAAACGTCTTGAACTGATCTTAAATTGGCCTAACAGAAAACCAAAACGTTCACTCAAAAATAAACTACTCTATTACTAAAAATTCTATTCCAAAAATATCTACGCTAAGTACGTCTAACCTTCAACGGAATCCTAAGCTTTATATAAAAGCCGCAAAATTACGAAAATATAATTTAAAACTCATTAAATATTTCGATAAACCTACGTCACAAATTATTATCTCAAATAACCAAGAAATAACTGATGAATGCGGTAATTTAATTATTGAATTAAAAACGAAAGGTACATCAATACAAAACTAAACAAATCTATGAAATCCTAAAATTTATCAAACGTCGATATCGCGATGTAATACCTACTTTCCAAAATAAGTTACCTAGCTGCCATAATAAATAATTAAATTCGCTTACCTGTTTAACAAATCAAGCACTAAGATGTCTACAATCGGTAGGTCGATATTTATAAAAATTATTCAAAAATATTGGCAACTTCTTGCAATACCAATTCATTTACAACCATTTGTAATTAATTCAATCCAACCGTCGTAAAATAAGCTCAAATTAAAAAACAATTGCATTAAACAAATTAAATTAAATTAAAGTTACGTTAAAATTTTTTAAACAATGTAATCTTTGGAACGTTATTATTTTACTTTCCCAAATAAACACAAAAATACTTTTTAATTTTAAACTTTGGAAAATTTATACTATTACAATTTCAATTAACTGGAATTATTATCGAAGAATCTGTCTTAAATACAATGCGTGACTTTCAATTAACAACCTAAACTTAATATAACGAAAATAACACCCGTAACACCTGCAAGTAAAACGTAATTTTACAAATAGAGATTCCTTTTAACTAAAAAAAGGGTTATCACATAAAAGCTCGCAAAAATTTACACTCTTTTAAACTCGAAATTAAAAAAATAGAACGAAACAAACTATCTACAGGGTGATCCTTAAAGTTTACCCACAGGCTGACAGAACGTTTCAACTTTTCCTTTCTACTGTCGATATTGCAATGGCTATTGTGCTGCTGAATTACCTTCGTTGATATCATCTCGGACCACCTTTGCTCGGAATACTCATCATCCATATGCAGTACAAATCTCCACTTGTACAAAACGGGCGCAATCCACATTCTTCAACTCTGGAATGATCTTCCTAGTTCCTATTTTTCCCACACTTATGACATAAAAAAATTTAAGGTGGTCGTGCATAGGCATCTCTTGGCAATTCCATATCCCCCAATCAATTTACGCCGATCTCAGAAGCAAACACGGTCATAGATTCCTCTACCGGATTTTCGAATACTTGACACAAAAAAGGTTTGTTAATTTTAGAATCAAAAGAACTATAAAAATTAGGAAAGAACAGAAGACCACAGTATTAGGTAAACAAATACTTCTTCAAACTCATGATGTCCTAATACACAAAGTTTGCCCCAATTTACGCCGATTTCGGAAGCAAACAAGGTCCTATATTCCTCTTCCGGACTTCTGAATACTTCACACAAAATAGGTTTGTTAATTTTAGAATCAAAAGTACTATAAGAGTTAGGAAAGAACAGAAGACCAAAGTATTAGGTAAACAAATACCTCTTCACACTCATGGTGTCCTAATACACAAATCTTACCTCAATTTACGCCGATTTCAGAAGCAAAGAGGGTCATAGATTCCTCTTCCGGACTTCTGAATACTTGACACAAAAAAGGTTTGTTAATTTTAAAATCAAAAGAACTATAAGAGTTAGGAAAGAACAGAAGACCAAAGTATTAGGTAAACAAATACCCCTTCAAATTTATGACGTCCTAATACATCATTTTTGCCTCGATGGTTATTACAGTCGAGTTAGAGAGATTTCAGAACCAAACAGGGGCACAACTACGTGTTCCACACTTCTGTACCCCTGGTATAAAAAAGGTGAGCAAATATCTCTTCAAACTCATGATGTCCTAATACACAAAGTTTGCCTCAATTTACGCCGATTTCAGAAGCAAACACGGTCGTAGTTCCTCTTCCGGACTTCCGAATGCATAACACAAAAAGGTTTGTTAATTTTAGAATGAAAAGAACTATAAGAATTAGGAACGAGCAGTCGACCTAGGTATTAGGTTAACAAATACCTCTTCAAACTTATGATGTCCTAATGCACAATTTTTCCCTCGATGATTGTTACAGTCGGGTTAGACAGATTTCAGAACCAAACAGGGGCACAAGTACGTGCTGCACAGTGCCCGAGGGTGATGTGTCGGCTAGTCGGGAGGGCAGAGTATCGGATGGGCGGGTGGAAACGGAAATACAGTAAGGAAAGGGAAAGGGTAAGAAGAAGAACAAGGAGGGATGTTGAGCGCCACAAAATTTGATTTAGCCTCCAAAGTTTGAAAGGGGAGGAGTATTCAAACACAAACAAAAAGGGAAAAAAGAAAAAAAAAGTTAATCGAGAATACTCATATTATAAACCCCAATATAACTAAAAATAATTATGCACTCTAACAAAATCTGTAACGGAGGAAAATAAATGAACGGAAAGCAAAAATAATATCTATTAACAATGTTTAAACTAAAACGAACCTGAATGACATAAAAAATTTAAATCGATCCTCCCAGCGGGAGTTTCACTACCACTTTAATAAATTTAGCAACTACTAAAAAAGGAGACGAAAAATCTTAATAGTGAACTAGTGAAGCAGTATTACAATACGGTGGTAGTGGTCTCGCCAATAATTACCCCATAAACCCCAATTGCATTGGAGGACAATATGTAGTCCTACAATACCTACAAAAATTACCCAAAACACAACAACAAAATTATTATAATCCGAAAATCTGGTTAGAGCTCTAAACCAAAGTTATACTTTTGTTATTCTTTTTATCCGCAACACAACTAACGATTTAAAAAAAATGACTTCTTAGTTACTTTTGCGAGTCACTGCGCAGTATAGAATTTAAAGAAATAGCAAGTTATTAATAAATGAGTAATAAAGAAAAGTAGTGGTGCGACTTCCTACCTGAGGATAACAAATCAGTAAATTAACTGTAAAAAAAAAAAGATTATACTAATTAATGGATAGAATTCAATGTTTAAGTTATACAAAATTTATATTACACCAAAATAAAATATCTATAAGCGATAGTGTAATTTAGATTACACAAAGAGAACTCTGTATATTAATTAATATTGAAATTTATATTGCAAAAAAAATCTACTACTCATTAGCGAGTTGCCCTGTATGTATCTGTATGTACTTTGGACAGTAGCTACAGTACTTATCAGTAGTTCCAATAGAAAAAAAAATTGTCACAGTAAAAGAATTCTAATAACCTCAAAAAAAAATGTAACGTTTATGCGATTAATGTGCTACATATCAGTGTTGTTTGCTGGAGGTAATATTGTCCAATTTTAACACCAACTTGACAATCCACTAAGGTGCTTTATGTATTGAGTGCAAGTTCAAGAATGACCACATGTACGAAGTAAGTAATTATACGGCAGTAGTAGTAAAAATAAATTTAAATGATATGACCTTTTAGCTCCTTGGAAATGTTCTGAAGCTGACGAAAGGTAGACTAGTTGGTAAAGCAATTCACAGGTGATCATCAATTGAAGTTGTATGTGTTGAAGTAATAGCTCTCGTTACCACTCGATATGCTTTCTTTCTTTTGAAGCAAGAACATTGGTGGTTAGCAACCAGAAAAAAACCTAAAAGAAACCGTTGAATGTACAAGGGCTAACAACGCCAGACATAATGTAACGGTACCTGAGGTCTTGGTCGGTTTATTCGTGAATCGTGTGTAACATCCGAAATCTTTCCGATATACCATTTAGACATCACTTAGAAATTTGTTGTAGTAAATTACTAAATTGTATAATTTTAGGTGAAGCAGAATATCCCAAATGAAACTGGGTACGAGTTAAAAACTCAGAACATGTGCTTCAAACCTTCACACATGTATTTTGTAAAAGTGAACAGGAAGTATCAAATAAAATTCTTTTTCAAGTCAGTGAAATTCTATTTTCTGGTTACTTTTAGTTGCGCCGCGAAAAATTATAAAAGGGTTTTCAAATTAAAAGGAAATGTAAACAAAATGAAGTTAGCTATCATCTTAATATCGCAATAATTTAAACATAATAAATCAAACTGGAAGTTTCATGTAAAGTGTGTTGCCTATCTGTTATTGACAAATTGTAATAAATAAAATTGAAGTAAAATGTAAAGTGTGTTGCCTATCTATCATTGTAAAGGTTTAGCTACTTAGGTTTAATATATTGAAATAGATGAAATTTAGTAGTTGCAAGCCTCTTATTGTGTGGTAGGTTGAACGAAATCCCCCAACTGGTCCTAGTTTGGGGAACATTTTTTAAGACAACAGTTGGGATACCACCTAGACCAGACGCGTTATTGGTATCAAGTTGTTATACCAGACTGTAAATATTTTATAACCCATTAAAGAATTGAAAATTATGGGCTAAATTCACACTGTAATGGAAATACTTTATAATTACACTAAAAACGAAGTTGGGGAAGTATTATGCAGGTGGGTGTATTAAACACCACACCCGAAAGCACTTCTCTATAGGCGGGGGGATGTTCGGTGGTTATTAGGAAGTGACTAGTGCACTGTCTAGACAGAACCCCCAAGTAAAATTAGTGAATTGTCCTCATGTGCTATGAATGTATTACATACATTCATGGGTTAAATAACGGTTTCATTGTCAAAATGGTAGAGCAGTTGTGGTCTAGTCGTTTGTCACACGATTAGTGCGGGTTCGATTCTCGGTCGGTGCAATTTTTTTTAGGGTACAGTAGTTTTGTTTATCTAATCTACACTAGATAAAGAAAGTACATTTCTGCGCATGTGGACAGTTCACTAATGTCGTTTGAGGCTCTGTCTAGACAGTGCACTAGTAACTTCCTGTTTATTATTATCTTTTAAATCGAGAAATGGGCCAGTGCAACCGTGCGCCTAGGTATTGCTAAATCACCAGTGTGTTAAATAGAAAACGCTATAATTAGAAAACAACTAATAACCTAGTCAGGTGATGTGCAAAAGGTTTTGGTTCAAAGACCCAATAGATTGCTACAAGTTAGATCCAAAGTTACAAAAAAACATTATTGTTAACGACAATGTTTAAAATGTCTGACGAGGTAAATAAGAAACTTATAAAACTCGAACCTAAAGAGGAACAAGAAATAAATATACTTATAACCCAACAAAATGTTATTGTAAACAGTGACCTCTTTAAACATGAAGTTGCTGACTATTCTAGTAGTGCACCATTTGAGAATGAATTGAGAGATATTGCAATTATTAAGGAAGAAGATAACTCGTATCCAACAACTTATGCCCGTTCAACTTATGTAAATAAGAAAAATGACCCTAATAGTACTACAGATATTAACTACCAATGTTATCAATGTAACTATTCCACAAAAAGGAAACGCAATTTACAAAATCATGTTACAAATCACTCGAAGTGTGAATACATATGTAACCAGTGTGACTATATAACAAAACGTAAAGATTATTTAAAGCAACATAGAATAGTTCACACATCAAGTTCTAGATACAAATGTGCTCAATGTGACTATACAGCGAAACGGAAAGATCATTTAAAGCTGCATAGTGTAATTCACACAAGCAGTGAATACAAATGTAAAAATTGTGACTATATGACAAAACGGAAAGAATATTTAAAACGGCATATTAGAATTCACACATTAAGTTCAAAATACATATGTAACTAATGTGACTATGTAACAAAATGTAAAATTTATTTAAAACAGCATAGTATAAAGCATACAAATTCTGAATACAAATGTAGTCAATGTGACTATATAACGAAATGGAAAAATTATTTAAAACTACATAGTATACTTCACACATCAAGTTCCGAATACAAATGTAACCTATGTGAATATGTAGCAACACGAAAAGATTATTTAAAACGGCATTCTAGAATTCACGTATCAAGTTCAGAATACAAGTGTAACCAATGTGACTATGCAACAAAACATAAAGTTTGTTTAAAACGACATAGTGTAACTCATACAAATTCGGAGTAAAAATGTGATTAATGTGACTATATAACAAAATGGAAAGATCATTTAAAGCTATATAGTATACTTCATTTCAAGTTCCTAGTACAAATGTAATCAATGTAACTACACAATAAGGGAAAATATTATGTAAGTGGCATAGTATAATTCTCACCTCAAGTGATTATTTGATAACAATGAAGGTTTATTTAAAGTCCTGTCCAATAAAACACATCAAGTTCTGAACACAAATGTGACCAATGTGATTATGCAACAAAATGGAAACTAAATTTAAAACAGCATATTGTAATTCAACATCAAGTTCTGAATACAAATGTAACCAATGTGATTATTTAGCATTACACGTGTTTAAATAGAACATTTAAAACAAAATTTAAAATCAGATTTGGATCATATTTTACATAGTTGTGATCAATGCAACCTCAACAAAATGGAAAAGTTAACTATATAATGAAAAATATACATACATAAAATAACAAGCATATGTATGTGATCAACGGGAAAATTGAAGAAAATGTAAAAATTTACTTCATCCTTTTTATGTATCTGGAGTGTAATAAAGATCTTTTTATATTGATAGTAACCAGATTATAAACATAAGTTACATACGAATTAAAAACATTGAGATTTACCTGTGGTTTATATAATATTCTCTTATTTACCTTGAATATGAAAGTTAATTGTTGTAAGAGTGAAATTAGTTTATATGAATTAAAGAGAAGGCTACTTTGTCTTCTACACAGTGTGTAAATTAAGTAGCGGATAAATTCGGTAACTCCGTTAATCTGTATGGTAGATTTCGACAATTACATTAAATGCTCAAACTGATGACCCTGCACCGTCTGACCCAAAGACAGTAATAAAATTCTTTCTTGAAGGTCCTCTAAACTAGGTCGATTTTTGTATACCATATAGAAAAAGTCTAAAGGCGTTAGATCAGGGGAGCTAGCCCGCCATTCCATTGGACCTCTTCTTTCTACTGTCCTCGCCAGGAAAGTGAATTAAATAAGGATGGTGAACATTCGTAGCGCATTTGAGGAAATCGATATACGGTATTGAATAAGCAAATGTAGTAGAAAGAGTAAACGTATAAACTTTCATATTCCAACAATAGTTTTGGTTTCTGGGGCTTGGACACCTCTGTAGATTTGGGCCTATTATTTTTTGTTTTTTCATTTTGCTTCTCTTCTAGAAGCAGTTGTTGCAGGGTATTACTTATAACCCTGCTTTTCCCCTTTTCCGGGAGATATGTTTTGGTCTGGCTTTTGGATATGCTTTAAATTCTCCAGGCCTCTGATAAAGAGGTTTAGGATGAGACCCAGAGGAAATAGATTGACCTAGTTTAGGAGTTAGTAATGTTATTCTTGGCTGAATCTCTCCTGGAATTTGAGCGGTCAGTGATGGCTGACCCTTCCCTGGAGTTTGAGTACTCATTGTCGCCTGTATCTCTTCTGAATTTTGAGGGGTCGTCGGAGGCTGACTCTCACTTGAGGTTTGAAAGGTCGTCGGTGCCTGACTATCTTCTTGGGATTGAGAGGTTGTCGATAGCTCCTCTCCTGGAGTTTGAGGAGCGGGTTTGTCACTTACACTATTAGCGATGAACATATCTTCATTGAAAAGACATGTCTGTCAATAGGAAATACTCCTGTCTTCCTAAAAGCATTAATGATAATTTAAGGCACCATTGCTCTGCCATGCGCTTTGCCAACGCATGAGGCCACATGGAAAATGTTAAATGCTTGACCAGGATTAGATGACATCCAGGAATCTATTGCTGCATTATAGAATGTTTTAAATGGTTTCATCAAGCCAACGTCAAGTGACTGCATCGTGTGGGTGCAGTCTTGGTTTTGAATATACTTGAGTTGTAAACAAACATGTGTGCCTATTTAAAATACAAAATTCTCGAAAATCTTAACAAATAAGCCGTCGGCTTACGACATAGTTAATCTCTAGAGTGGAAGCTTATTGTATCTGTCGTGTTTATTTAAAAACTTTACAAAAACGTAAAACTGCCCGAGCAGAAAATAAGCACAAATAAGAACGTTTCACATAAATAAGCACTTAAACACCAAAATAAGCAGAATAAGCATAAATAACTTTAGCTCATTTTCCATCAAATTGTCTGAAACGACTTTATTTTTATTTTCAAGGCAGTATACCTAATACACACAAATAAGCATTTGCTTAGAAATCCGAGGTCTAATTATTACAGTCGGGTTAGACAGACTTCGGAACCAAACAGGGGCACAAGTACGTATTCCAGACTTCTGTACCCCTGGTATAAAAAAGGTGAGCAAACACCTCTTCAAACTCATGTTGTCCTAATACACAAATTTTGCCTCAATTTACGCCGATTTCAGAAGCAAACAGGGTCATAGATTCCTTTTCCAGAATTCTGAATACTTGACACAAAAAAGGTTTGTTAATTTTAGAATCAAAAGAACTATAAGAATTAGGAAAGAACAGAAGACCAAAGTATTAGGTGGACCAATACCTCTTCAAACTTATAATGTCCTAATACACAATTTTTGTCTTGGTGATTGTTACAGTCGGGTTAGACAGATTTCAGAACCAAACAGGGGCACAATTACGTATTCCACACTTCTGTACCCCTGGTATAACAAAGGTGAGCAAATTATCTTCAAACTCATGATGTCCTAATACACAAAGTTTGCCTCAACTTACGCCGATTTCAGAAGCAAACAAGGTCATAGATTCCTCTTCCCCACTTCTGAATACTTGACACAAAAAAGATTTGTTAATTATAGAATCAAAAGAGCTATAAGAATTAGGAAAGAACAGAAGACCAAAGTACTAGGTAAACAAATACCTCTTCAAACTTATGATGTCCTAATACACAATTTTTGCCTCGATAATTGTTACAGTCAAGTTAGACAGATTTCAGAACCAAACAGGGGCACAAGTACGTGTTCCACACTTCTGTACCCCTTATATAAAAGAGGTGAGCAAATTCATCTCCAAATTCGTGGTGTCTTAAACACAAAATTTGCCTCAATTTACGCCGATTTCAGAAGCAAACGGGGTCATAGGTTCCTCTTCCGGACTTCTGAATACTTGACACAAAAAAGGTTTGTTAATTTTGGAATCAAAAGAACTATAAGAATTAGAAAAGAACAGAAGACCAAAGTATTAGGTAAACAAATACCTCTTCAAACTTATGATGTCCTAATAATCAATTTTTGCCTCGATGATTGTTACAGTCGGGTTAGAAAGATTTCAGAACCAAACAGGGGCACAAGAACGTATTCCACACTTCTGTACCCCTGGTATCAAAAAGGTGAGCAGATTCATCTTCAAACTCATGATGTCCTAAAACACAAAATTAGACTCAATTTACCCCGATTTTAGAAGCAAACAGGGTCCTCGATTCCTCTTCCGGACTTCTCAATACTTGACACAAAAAAGCTTTGTTAATTTTAGAATCAAAAGAACTATAATAATTAGTAAGGAGCAGAAGACCAAAGTATTAGGTAAACAAATACCTCTTCAAACTAATGACGTCCTAATACACAAGTTTTGCCTCGATGATTGTTACAGTCGAGTTAGACAGATTTCAGAACCAAACAGGGGAACAAGTACGTGTTCCATACTTCTGTACCCCTGGTATAAAAAGGTGAGAAAATACTCTTCAAACTCATGATGTCCTAATACACAAAGTTTGGCTCAATTTACGCCAGTTTTAGAAGCAAACAGGGTCATAGATTCCTCTTCCGGACTTCTTAATATTTGACACGAAAAATGTTTGTTAATTTTAGAATCACAAGAACTATAAGAATTAGGAAAGAACAGAAGACCAAAGTATTAGGTAAACAAATACCTCTTCAAACTTATGATGTCCTAATACACAATCTTTGCCTCGATAATTATTACAGTCGGGTTAGACAGACTTCGGAACCAAACAGGGGCACAAGTACGTGTTCCACACTTCTGTACCCCTGGTATAAAAAGGTGAGCAGATACCTCTTCAAACTCATGATGTCCTAATACACAAAGTTTGCCTCAATTTACGCCGATCTCAGAAGCAAACAGGATCATAGGTTCCTGTTCTGGACTTCTGAACACTTGACACAAAAAAGATTTGTTAATTTTAGAATCAAAAGAACTATAAGAATTAGGAAAGAAAAGAAGACCAAGTATTAGGTAAAGAAATACCTCTCCTAACTTATGATGTCCTAATACACAATTTTTGCCTCGATGATTGTTACTGTCGGGTTAGACAGATTTCAGAACCAAACAGGGGCACAAGTACGTGCTGCACAGTGCCCGAAGGTGATGTGTCGGATAGTCGACGGAGTATCTGATGCGCGTAACGGAAATACAGTAAGGAAAGGGAAAGGAGTAGGAAGAAGAACAAGGAGGGATGTTGAGCGCCACAAACTTTGATTTAGCCCCAATGTTTGAAAGGGAGGAGTATTCAAACACAAACAAAAGGAAAAAAAGAAAAAAAGTTAATCGAGAATACTCATATTATAAACCCCAATATAACTAAAATTATTATGCACTCTAACAAAATCTGTAACGGAGGAAAATAAATGAACGGAAAGCAAAAATTATACCTATTAACAATGTTTAAACTAAAACGAACCTGAATGACATAAAAAATTTTAATCGATCCTCCCAGCGGGAGTTTCACTATCTTTAATAAATTTAGCAACTACTAAAAAGAGACGAAAAATCTTAATAGTGAACTAGTGGAGCAGTACTACAATACGGTGGTAGTCGTCTCGCCAATAATTACCCATAAACCCCAATTGCATTATAGGACAATATGTAGTCCTACAATATACCTACAAAATTACCCAAAACACAACAACAAAATTATTATAATCCAAAATCTGGTTAGAGCTCTAAACCAAAGTTATACTTTTGTTATTCTTTTACCCGCAAAACAACTAACGATTTTAAAAATGACTTCTTAGTTACTTTTGCGAGTCACTGCGCAGTACAGAATTTAAAGAAATAGCAAGTTATTAATAAATGAGTACTAAAGAAAAGTAGTGGTGCGACTTCCTACCTGAGGATAACAAATCAGTAAATTAACTCTAAAAAAAAAGATTATACTAATTAATGGATAGAATTCAATGTTTAAATTATACAAAATTTATATTACACCAAAATAAAATATCTATAAGCGATAGTGTAATTTAGATTACACAAAGAGAACTCTGTATATTAATTAATATTGAAATTTATGTTGCAAAAAAATCTACTACTCATTAGCGAGTTGCCCTGTATATATCTGTATGTACTCTGGACAGTAGCTACAGTACTTATCAGTAGTTCCAATAGAAAAAAAAATTGTCACAGTAAAACAATTCTTATAACCTCAAAAAAAATGTAACGTTTATACGATTAATGTGCTACATATCAGTGTTGTTTGCTGGAGGTAATTGTCCAATTTTAACACCAACTTGACAATTGACTAAAGTGCTTTATAGATTGAGTGCAAGTTCAAGAATGACCACATTAAGTAAGTAATTATCGAGTAGTAGTAAAAATAAATTTAAATGATATGACCTTTTAGCTCCTTCGAAATGTTCTGAAGCTGACGAAAGGTAGACTAGTTGGTAAAGCAATTCACAGGTGATCATCAATTGAAGTTGTATGTGCTGAGGTAATAGCTCTTGTTACCACTCGATATGCTTTCTTTCTTTTGAAGCAAGAACATTGGTGGTTAGCAACGAAAAAACCTAAAAGAAACCGTTGAATGTATAAGGGCTAACAACGCCAGACATAATGTAACGGTACCTGAGGTCTTGTGGGTTTATTCGTGAATCTGTGTAATATCCGAAATACCATTTAGACATCACTTAGAAATTTGTTGTAGTAAATTACTAAATTGTACAATTTTAGGTGAAGCAGAATATCCCAAATGAAACTGGGTACGAGTTAAAAACTCAGAACATGTGCTTCAAACCTTCAGACATGTATTTTGTAAAAGTGATACAGGAAGTATCAAATAAAATTCTTTTTCAAGTCAGTGAAATTCTATTTTCTGGTTACTTTTTGTTGCGCCGCGAAAAATTATAAAAGATTTTCAAATTAAAAGGAAATGTAAACAAAATGAAGTTAGCTATCATCTTAATATTGCAATAATTTAAACATTATAAATCAAACTGGAAGTTTCATGTAAAGTGTGTTGCCTATCTGTTATTGACAAATTGTAATAAATAAAATTGGAAGTAAAATGTAAAGTGTGTTGCCTATCTATCATTGTAAAGGTTTAGCTACTTAGGTTTAATATATTGAAATAGATGAAATTTAGTAGTTGCAAGGCCTCTTATTGTGGGGTAGGTTGAACGAAATCCCCCAACTGGTCCTAGTTCAGGGGAACATTTTTTTAAGACAACAGCTGGGATACCACCTAGACCAGACGCCTTATTGGTATCAAGTTGTTATACCAGAGTATAAATATTTTATAACCCATTAAACAATTGAAAATTATGGGCTGAATTCACACTATAATGGAAATACTTTATAATTACACTAAAAACGAAGTTGGGAAGTATTATGCAGGTGGGTGTATTAAACACCACACCGAAAACACTTCTCTATTGGATGTTCGGTGCCAGTATAATACATACATACACGTCTATGGGTCAAGGTTTGTAGAAGGTTAGGTTACATCTGAGAGGCTCACTAATCGTCAAACGACCTTAACTATGGACCATCTCATTAGAAATTGTCCCCAGAGCGCCACTAAAACAGTCTGCCGCCTAAACTTTAATTTTGGTACAATTTTCTGCTTAAATCGCTCACGGAGCTGGTAGCGTAGTGGTGACACAACCTGCTTAGCATTCGAGGTAATGGGTTCGATTCCCGTTACCGTGTACCGTGTATGAAGTTTTTCAGGGGTTTTCCTCCTACACATGTAGCGGCATGGTCACTGCATATATGCACACCATGTGCGGCTACTTAGGCGACTGCTGGGGTAGTATTTTCCCCCTCAGAACCCCGTTCCTTCCGATCCTATCCTGACCACAATCCTTAATCCCACCATTCATGATAGTAATGTATATATGTATGCTGGGAATCCGTGATTGTGGCTGAAGGAGCAGAGAGCTCGAGCAGCCTTTAGGGAATGAAATACGTAGTATTTTCCTTTTCCTTCCTGTTTAAATCGCCGGATTGGTGGATTATCACCATATCTGGCATTAGTGTACATTGCATCAACCATATTTATTAGGAAGTTATTCTTTACTACAATTTTATAGTTGGCTTATACGTTTCTCAAACTGTTATATTAATAGCAGGCTTATGTTTATGTTTGAATTTTTCAAATTTGACAAAATTGTTTACTACATCTTTAACAATTTTTAACTAACATTACTACTGACGAAGATAACTGTAAGTGTTATCGAAACGTTTAGATTGTATAATTTAAAGTACACCATTAAAAAATCCCAAAAAAGATAAGTATTTTATTATGAGTGTTAAAGGAACTATAAGTATTAGGAAAGAACAGAAGACAAAAGTATTAGATAAACAAGTACCTCTTCTAACTTATGAATTCCTAATACACAATTTTTGCCTCGATGATTGTTACAGTCGGGTTAGACAGACTTCTGAACCTAACAGAGGCACAAGTACGTGTTCCACACTTATATACCCCTGGTATAAAAAAGGTGAGCAGATACCTCTTCAAACTCGTGATGTCCTAAAACACAAACTTTGCCTCAATTTACGCCGATTTCAGAAGCAAACAGGGTCATAGGTTCCTCTTCCGGACTTCTGAATACTTGACACAAAAAAGGTTTGTTAATTTTAGAATCAAAAGAACTATAAGAATTAGGAAAGAACAGAAGACCAAAGTATTAGGTAAACAAATACCTCTTCAAACTTATGATGTCCTAATAAACAATTTTTTCCTCGATGATTGTTACGGTCGGGTTAGACAGGTTTCAGAACCAAACAGGGACACTAGTACGTGTTCCACACTTCTGTACCCCTGGTATAAAAAAGGTGAGCAAATTCATCTTCAAACTTGTAATGTACAAAAATTCATTTGCGCATAATTCTTTTAATTGCAAAAAATTATCTATTTTAACTTCTTCTCGCTATGTACGAAACGTACAATTCCTACATTCAGTGTTGAAAACACTGAAGTAGATTACATGTCTTCTGTTGTGTAATTAAACTAAAGTCCTGTTAATGTTAATCATTTTTACCAAAAGTAAATAGTTATGACATCTGTCGGCGTGTAGCCAAACTCTGTACTATGCAATGGTTGTAAACACCAATACTTTAACTTAGTTTACGATATTCTCGTAAGAGGACGAGGTTTAATGTATCAAATAACCAATAAGAAAATCATTTATTGAACATACATTGAATAGATCACAAATCCGATTTTGATAACAAAAATTTTTACTTTCTTGTCCTCCATGTTGGGGACGCTACGATAATTTTGGGATTTCTTTTACACTTTCTAATATACGAAATGGTTTCGGATTCTGGTAAAAGATTTCCAAACAATAGGAATTCCTACCAAATTTTCTATTTCTATTGATCGCAAACTTTGCGGATTTTAAACAAAATTTAATAGTGTCCAATAAGGGTAGAATTACAGTTTTCTCATTTGGTACTAATTTAAAATCTTCCTTCTTAGGGAACGGAACCCATACAATATACGAGTATAAAACGTTAGATTCGAACCTAGCAGGCTCGTTTTTTTTACATTTATCGCACGCCCTACAACGTAGTGGTAAGCTCGTAAACTTCTCATCTTCGTGCTCACCTACCCTTACTTTTTTTAGCGATTAGATTAGCCTATCTATCGATTTGGAGAGTTAGAAGGAAAAATTACTCTTCTTACGTACCTACCTTTTCCTTTTTAGCAAAATAAAAGTAACAAGAAACCTTATTAATCGTCACATATTTTTAGACCGGCTTCTCGGATAGGACCACAAATTGGGTTACATGTAACTACATCTACTTCATGCGTGCTGTTTAACTATTTGCGTGCTAGTGGTTATATTTTCTATTTATGGAACTGGTGTGGAGTAACCAGCGTAATCTGTTGGAATTAACAGGTCAGATTAGTTTATGTCTTATTTCGTATACATCTATGACTATAACTATAACTCATCTCAATATTCATTTTGGAATGCAAACCACATCGTTGATGTAGGTCGAGTTGGCGGCCATTTGCATATCTACTACTGTTCAGAGGCCGACTCCTCACGTGATAAAGGTATAAATGTTTAACACCGTTATGCAGCCGTTATTGTAGGACTGCTATCAACTTGTTATTTGCTACTTTTCATTTTGAATATAAATTGACTTTATGATAAAACTCACTACTTGTAAATATACTTGGACTTTTGTATTCAATGTAAGTTACTAGGGTCACGATTCAGCTGCTATTTCATACTTTAAGATAAAACTCGCTATTTGCTATCTTAACGCGCTGTAAATTGGTATGACTATAGGTGTATCATTCCCGTATAAAGGTTACTTCACGATTATTTTGATTTTGGATGAAAATTCGAACTTTACCGATTAAAAATGTATTTGCTATAATTTTGGTGTACAACGGTCGCAAGTTTCTGTTTTGGTAAATGTAAATAATTTTCTTACGCGCTGTTAGCGTAATTTTTTTTTAGCTTCTCTTTCAGGGGTAATTGAGTGGAAGGCCTTTCATCGTGAAAAGTGAAACATATTATAAATATTGTAAGTATTTTTATCTCTAGTTTAATTTTTTTGTTAGTAAAGCGGTTATGAGCTGGATTAAATCCGCTCTGAATACTTGCGAAAGTTAATTAAATTCATATTTTTCTGTGGTGTGTACCCATATAGTATATAGTATATCTACTATTTGGAAATGCTCTGGGTTATAATTTTGGGAAACCTAGTAACGGGTTAATGATTTTGTAATTATATTCATAATCTTTCTCAAGGCGTTGTTTATACTACGCAGATAGGCGAGTTATTTTTTGTGTGGTTTTTGTTCACTGCTACCATTAAACCAAATTATTTTCTTTTTGACCGAAATATAATGGTACGTTCAGAGACTCATTATACTACTCTTCCGTTCTTTGTGAATGTTATCCTTTCCTTCCTGTACTTACCTGCACATACTTACTATCCAGGTTGGGATAGTACTGCGTTCGACTTCCGAAACAAGGCGCCTGTTAAATATACACTTCTGACCTCCTATGAGCTAGACGATGTATTTCTAACAGCAGATAAGTGTAGGAATTACCGTCTGTTGTACTTGGTAGCTCCTTTTTGTTTCTTTGTCTACGTTCTAATATCTTACGTCACAGAGGTTAGCGCCTAAAACGTGGGGCTGCTAGACCTGGCTCACGGATTTACCGTCTTAACTAATCTCTCTTTCCCTTACTGAGTTATTTTGCTCTGTTCTTTGTCTATAATCTCGATTTTCTGGATATTTGGTTTAATTTCGTGGTATACCCTAGTTTGGAGCTGGGAATTGAAAAGTTACTATGACATATACCTCTTCAAACTTATGATGTCCTAATACACAATTTTTGTCTCGATGATTGTTACAGCTGGGTTAGACAGAATTCAGAACCAAACAGGGGCACAAGTACGTGTTCCACACTTCTGTACCCCTGGTATAAAAAAGTTGAGCAAATACCTCTTCAAACTCATGATGTCCAAATACACAAATTTTGCCTCAATTTACGCCGATTTCAGAAGCAAACAGGGTCATAGATTCTTTTCCGGACTTCTGAATACTTGACACAAAAGGTTTGTTAACTTTAGAATCAAAAGAACTATAAGAATTAGGAAAGAACAGAAGACCAAAGTATTAGGTGAACAAATACCTCTTCAAACTTATGATGTCCTAATACACAATTTTTGTCTCGATGATTGTTACAGTTGGGTTAGACAGATTTCAGAACCAAACAGGGGCACAAGTACGTGTTCCAACTTCTGTACCCTGGTATAAAAAGTTGAGCAAATACCTCTTCAAACTCATGATGTCCTAATACACAAATTTTGCCTCAATTTACGCCGATTTCAGAAGCAAACAGGGTCATAGATTCCTTTTCCGGACTTCTGAATACTTGACACAAAAAGGATTGTTAATTTTAGAATCAAAGAACTATAAGGATTAGGAAAGAACAGAAGACCAAAGCATTAGGTGAACAAATACCTCTTCAAACTTATGATGTCCTAATACACAATTTTGTCTCGATGATTGTTACAGTTGGGTTAGACAGATTTCAGAACCAAACAGGGGCACAAGTACGTGTTCCACACTTCTGTACCCTGGTATAAAAAGTTGAGCAAATACCTCTTCAAACTCATGATGTCCTAATACACAAATTTTGCCTCAATTTACGCCGATTTCAGAAGCAAACAGGGTCATAGATTCCTTTTCCGGACTTCTGAATACTTGACACAAAAAGGGTTTGTTAATTTTAGAATCTAAAGAACTATAAGAATTAGGAAAGAACAGAAGACCAAAGTATTAGGTGAACAAATACCTCTTCAAACTTATGATGTCCTAATACACAGTTTGCCTCAATTTACGCCGATTTCAGAAGCAAACAGGGTCATAGATTCCTCTTCCGGACTTCTGAATACTTGACACAAGAGGTTTGTTAATTTTAGAATCAAAATAACTATAAGAATTAGGAAAGAACAGAAGACCAAAGTATTAGGTGAACAAATACCTCTTCAAACTTATGATGTCCTAATACACAATTTTGTCTCGATGATTGTTACAGTCGGGTTAGACAGATTTCAGAACCAAACAGGGGCACAAGTACGTGTTCCACACTTCTGTACCCTTGTATAAAAAGGTGAGCAAATAACACTTCAAACTCGTGATGTCCTAATACACAGCTCTATATACGCCGATTTCAGAAGCAAACAGGGTCATAGATTCCTTTTCCGGACTTCTGAATACTTGACACAAAGGGTTTGTTAATTTTAGAATCTGAAGAACTATAAGAATTAGGAAAGAGCAGAAGACCAAAGTATTAGGTGAACAAATACCTCTTCAAACTTATGATGTCCTAATACACAATTTTTGTCTCGATGATTGTTACAGTCGGGTTAGACAGATTTCAGAACCAAACAGGGCACAAGTACGTGTTCCACACTTCTGTACCCCTGGTATAAAAAAGATGATCAAATACCTCTTCAAACTCATGATGTCTTAATACACAAATTTTGCCTCAATTTACGCCGATTTCAGAAGCAAACAGGATCATAGATTCCTTTTCCGGACTTCTGAATACTTGACACTAAAAGGGTTTGTTAATTTTAGAATCTAAAGAACTATAAGAATTAGGAAAGAACAGAAGACCAAAGCATTAGGTGAACAAATACCTCTTCAAACTTATGATGTCCTAATACACAATTTTTGTCTCGATGATTGTTACAGTTGGGTTAGACAGATTTCAGAACTAAACAGGGGCACAAGTACGTGTTCCACACTTCTGTAACCCTGTTATAAAAAAGTTGAGCAAATACCTCTTCAAACTCATGATGTCCTAATACACAAATTTTGCCTCAATTTACGCCGATTTCAGAAGCAAACAGGGTCATAGATTCCTTTTCCGGACTTCTGAATACTTGACACTAAAAGGGTTTGTTAATTTTAGAATCTAAAGAACTATAAGAATTAGGAAAGAACAGAAGACCAAAGTATTAGGTGAACAAATACCTCTTCAAACTTATGATGTCCTAATACACAATTCTTGTCTCGATGATTGTTACGTGGGTTAGACAGATTTCAGAACCAAACAGGGCACAAGTACGTGTTCCACACTTCTGTAACCCTGTAATAAAAAACTTGAGCAAATACCTCTTCAAACTCATGATGTCCTAATACACAAATTTTGCCTCAATTTACGCCGATTTCAGAAGCAAACAGGGTCATAGATTCCTTTTCCGGACTTCTGAATACTTGACACAAAAAGGTTTGTTAACTTTAGAATCAAAAGAACTATAAGAATTAGGAAAGAGCAGAAGACCAAAGTATTAGGTGAACAAATACCTCTTCAAACTTATGATGTCCTAATACACAATTTTGTTCGATGATTGTTACAGTCGGGTTAGACAGATTTCAGAACTAAACAGGGGCACAAGTACGTGTTCCACACTTCTGTAACCCTGTAATAAAAAACTTGAGCAAATACCTCTTCAAACTCATGATGTCCTAATACACAAATTTTGCCTCAATTTACGCCGATTTCAAAGAAACAGGGTCATAGATTCCTTTTCCGGACTTCTGAATACTTGACACAAAAAGGTTTGTTAATTTTAGAATCAAAAGAGCTATAAGAATTAGGATAGAACAGAAGACCAAAGTATTAGGTGAACAAATACCTCTTCAAACTTATGATGTCCTAATACACAATTTTTGCTCAATGATTGTTACAGTGGGTTAGACAGATTTCAGAACAAACAGGGCACAAGTACGTGTTCCACATTCTGTAACCCTGTAAAAAAACTTGAGCAAATACGTCTTCAAACTCATGATGTCCTAATACACAAATTTTGCCTCAATTTACGCCGATTTCAGAAGCAAACAGGGTCATAGATTCCTTTTCCGGACTTCTGAATACTTGACACAAAAAGGTTTGTTAATTTTAGAATCAAAAGAACTATAAAATTAGGAAAGAACAGAAGACCAAAGTATTAGGTGAACAAATACCTCTTCAAACTTATGATGTCCTAATACACAATTTTGTCTCGATGTTTTACAGTTTTAGACAGATTTCAGAACAAACAGGGCCAATGTTTCCCACTTCTGTAACCCTGTTTTAAAAACTTGAGCAAATACCTCTTCAAACTCATGATGTCCTAATACACAGATTTTGCCTCAATTTACGCCGATTTCAGAAGCAAACAGGGTCATAGATTCCTTTTCCGGACTTCTGAATGCTTGACACAAAAAAGGTTTGTTAACTTTAGAATCAAAAGAACTATAAGAATTAGGAAAGAGCAGAAGACCAAAGTATTAGGTGAACAAATACCTCTTCAAACTTATGATGTCCTAATACACAATTTTGTCTCGATGATTGTTACAGTCGGGTTAGACAGATTTCAGAACTAAACAGGGGCACAAGTCGTGTTACATTCTGTAACCCTGTAATAAAAACTTGAGCAAATACCTCTTCAAACTCATGATGTCCTAATACACAAATTTTGCCTCAATTTACGCCGATTTCAGAAGCAAACAGGGTCATAATTCCTTTTCCGGACTTCTGAATACTTGACACAAAAGGTTTGTTAATTTTGAATCAAAGAACTATAAGAATTAGGAAAGAGCAGAAGACCAAAGTATTAGGTGAACAAATACCTCTTCAAACTTATGATGTCCTAATACACAATTTTTGTCTCGATGATTGTTACAGTCGGGTTAGACAGATTTCAGAACTAAACAGGGGCACAAGTACGTGTTCCACACTTCTGTAACCCTGTAATAAAAAACTTGAGCAAATACCTCTTCAAAC
This sequence comes from Vesta saturnalis, assembly GCA_036346205.1. Taxonomy (NCBI): domain Eukaryota; kingdom Metazoa; phylum Arthropoda; class Insecta; order Coleoptera; family Lampyridae; genus Vesta; species Vesta saturnalis. The sequence goes on from JARFJB010001836.1 coordinate 1,145,616, forward strand.
TCATGATGTCCTAATACACAAATTTTGCCTCAATTTACGCCGATTTCAGAAGCAAACAGGGTCATAGATTCCTTTTCCGGACTTCTGAATACTTGACACAAAAAAGGTTTGTTAACTTTAGAATCAAAAGAACTATAAGAATTAGGAAAGAGCAGAAGACCAAAGTATTAGGTGAACAAATACCTCTTCAAACTTATGATGTCCTAATACACAATTTTTGTCTCGATGATTGTTACAGTCGGGTTAGACAGATTTCAGAACTAAACAGGGGCACAAGTACGTGTTCCACACTTCTGTAACCCTGTAATAAAAAACTTGAGCAAATACCTCTTCAAACTCATGATGTCCTAATACACAAATTTTGCCTCAATTTACGCCGATTTCAGAAGCAAACAGGGTCATAGATTCCTTTTCCGGACTTCTGAATACTTGACACAAAAAAGGTTTGTTAATTTTAGAATCAAAAGAACTATAAGGATTAGGAAAGAACAGAAGACCAAAGTATTAGGTGAACAAATACCTCTTCAAACTTATGATGTCCTAATACACAATTTTGTCTCGATGATTGTTACAGTCGGGTTAGACAGATTTCAGAACCAAACAGGGGCACAAGTACGTGTTCCACACTTCTGTAACCCTGGTATAAAAATGTTGAGCAAATGCCTCTTCAAACTCATGATGTCCTTATACACAAATTTTGCCTCAATTTACGCCGATTTCAGAAGCAAACAGGGTCATAGATTCCTTTTCCGGACTTCTGAATGCTTGACACAAAAAGGTTTGTTAATTTTAGAATCAAAGAACTATAAGAATTAGGAAAGAACAGAAGACCAAAGTATTAGGTGAACAAATACCTCTTCAAACTTATGATGTCCTAATACACAATTTTGTCTCGATGATTTTACAGGGGTTAGACAGATTTCAGAACAAACAGGGGCACAAGTACGTGTTCCCACTTCTGTAACCCTGTTTTAAAAACTTGAGCAAATACCTCTTCAAACTCATGATGTCCTAATACACAAATTTTGCCTCAATTGACGCCGATTTCAGAGGCAAACAGGGTTATAGATTCCTTTTCCGGACTTCTGAATACTTGACACAAAAAGGTTTGTTAATTTTAGAATCAAAGAACTATAAGAATTAGGAAAGAACAGAAGACCAAAGTTTAGGTGAACAAATACCTCTTCAAACTTATGATGTCCTAATACACAATTTTTGTCTCGATGATGTTACAGTGGGTTAGACAGATTTCAGAACAAACAGGGCACAAGTACGTGTTCCACACTTCTGTAACCCTGTAATAAAAACTTGAGCAAATACCTCTTCAAACTCATGATGTCCTAATACACAAATTTTGCCTCAATTTACGCCGATTTCAGAAGCAAACAGGGTCATAGATTCCTTTTCCGGACTTCTGAATACTTGACACAAAGAAGGTTTGTTAACTTTAGAATCAAAGAACTATAAGAATTAGGAAAGAGCAGAAGACCAAAGTATTAGGTGAACAAATACCTCTTCAAACTTATGATGTCCTAATACACAATTTTTGTCTCGATGATTGTTACAGTCGGGTTAGACAGATTTCAGAACTAAACAGGGGCACAAGTACGTGTTCCACACTTCTGTAACCCTGTAATAAAAAACTTGAGCAAATACCTCTTCAAACTCATGATGTCCTAATACACAAATTTTGCCTCAATTTACGCCGATTTCAGAAGCAAACAGGGTCATAGATTCCTTTTCCGGACTTCTGAATACTTGACACAAAAAGGTTTGTTAATTTTAGAATCAAAAGAACTATAAGAATTAGGAAAGAGCAGAAGACCAAAGTATTAGGTGAACAAATACCTCTTCAAACTTATGATGTCCTAATACACAATTTTTGTCTCGATGATTGTTACAGTCGGGTTAGACAGATTTCAGAACTAAACAGGGGCACAAGTACGTGTTCCACACTTCTTAGGGAAAAAGTTGAGCAAATACCTCTTCAAACTCATGATGTCCTAATACACAAATTTTGCCTCAATTTACGCCGATTTCAGAAGCAAACAGGGTCATAGATTTTTTCCGGACTTCTGAATACTTGAACAAAAAGGGTTTGTTAATTTTAGAATCAAAGAACTATAAGAATTAGGAAAGAACAGAAGACCAAAGATTAGGTGAACAAATACCTCTTCAAACTTAGATGTCCTAATACACAATTTTGTCTCGATGATTGTTACAGTGGGTTAGACAGATTTCAGAACCAAACAGGGGCACAAGTACGTGTTCCACATTCTGTACCCTGGAAAAAAATTGAGCAAATACCTCTTCAAACTCATGATGTCCTAATAACAAATTTTGCCTCAATTTACGCCGATTTCAGAAGCAAACAGGGTCATAGATTCCTTTTCCGGACTTCTGAATACTTGACACTAAAAGGGTTTGTTAATTTTAGAATCTAAAGAACTATAAGAATTAGGAAAGAACAGAAGACCAAAGCATTAGGTGAACAAATACCTCTTCAAACTTAAGATGTCCTAATACACAATCTTTGTCTCGATGATTGTTACAGTTGGGATAGACAGATTTCAGAACTAAACAGGGGCACAAGTACGTGTTCCACACTTCTGTAACCCTGTTATAAAAAACTTGAGCAAATACCTCTTCAAACTCATGATGTCCTAATACACAAATTTTGCCTCAATTTACGCCGATTTCAGAAGCAAACAGGGTCATAGATTCCTTTTCCGGACTTCTGAATACTTGACACTAAAAGGGTTTGTTAATTTTAGAATCTAAAGAACTATAAGAATTAGGAAAGAACAGAAGACCAAAGCATTAGGTGAACAAATACCTCTTCAAACTTATGATGTCCTAATACACAATTTTTGTCTCGATGATTGTTACAGTTGGGTTAGACAGATTTCAGAACTAAACAGGGGCACAAGTACGTGTTCCACACTTCTGTAACCCTGTTATAAAAAACTTGAGCAAATACCTCTTCAAACTCATGATGTCCTAATACACAAATTTTGCCTCAATTTACGCCGATTTCAGAAGCAAACAGGGTCATAGATTCCTTTTCCGGACTTCTGAATACTTGACACAAAAAAGGTTTGTTAACTTTAGAATCAAAGAACTATAAGAATTAGGAAAGAGCAGAAGACCAAAGTATTAGGTGAACAAATACCTCTTCAAACTTATGATGTCCTAATACACAATTTTTGTCTCGATGATTGTTACAGTTGGGTTAGACAGATTTCCAAACAGGGGCACAAGTACGTGTTCCACACTTCTGTACCCTCTTATAAAAAGTTGAGCAAATACCTCTTCAAACTCATGATGTCCTAATACACAATTTTGCCTCAATTTACGCCGATTTCAGAAGCAAACAGGGTCATAGATTCCTTTTCCGGACTTCTGAATACTTGACACAAAAAAGGTTTGTTAACTTTAGAATCAAAAGAACTATAAGAATTAGGAAAGAGCAGAAGACCAAAGTATTAGGTGAACAAATACCTCTTCAAACTTATGATGTCCTAATACACAATTTTTGTCTCGATGATTGTTACAGTTGGGTTAGACAGATTTCAGAACTAAACAGGGGCACAAGTACGTGTTCCACACTTCTGTAACCCTGTTATAAAAAACTTGAGCAAATACCTCTTCAAACTCATGATGTCCTAATACACAAATTTTGCCTCAATTTACGCCGATTTCAGAAGCAAACAGGGTCATAGATTCCTTTTCCGGACTTCTGAATACTTGACACTAAAAGGGTTTGTTAATTTTAGAATCTAAAGAACTATAAGAATTAGGAAAGAACAGAAGACCAAAGCATTAGGTGAACAAATACCTCTTCAAACTTATGATGTCCTAATACACAATTTTTGTCTCGATGATTGTTACAGTGGGTTAGACAGATTTCAGAACTAAACAGGGGCACAAGTACGTGTTCCACACTTCTGTACCCCTGTTATAAAAAAGTTGAGCAAATACCTCTTCAAACTCATGATGTCCTAATACACAAATTTTGCCTCAATTTACGCCGATTTCAGAAGCAAACAGGGTCATAGATTCCTTTTCCGGACTTCTGAATACTTGACACAAAAAAGGTTTGTTAACTTTAGAATCAAAAGAACTATAAGAATTAGGAAAGAGCAGAAGACCAAAGTATTAGGTGAACAAATACCTCTTCAAACTTATGATGTCCTAATACACAATTTTTGTCTCGATGATTGTTACAGTCGGGTTAGACAGATTTCAGAACCAAACAGGGGCACAAGTACGTGTTCCACACTTCTGTACCCCTGGTATAAAAAGTTGAGCAAATACCTCTTCAAACTCATGATGTCCTAATACACAAATTTTGCCTCAATTTACGCCGATTTCAGAAGCAAACAGGGTCATAGATTCCTTTTCCGGACTTCTGAATACTTGACACTAAAAGGGTTTGTTAATTTTAGAATCTAAAGAACTATAAGAATTAGGAAGAACAGAAGACCAAAGCATTAGGTGAACAAATACCTCTTCAAACTTATGATGTCCTAATACACAATTTTTGTCTCGATGATTGTTACAGTGGTTAGACAGATTTCAGAACAAACAGGGGCACAAGTACGTGTTCCACACTTCTGTACCCGGTATAAAAAGCAAATACCTCTTCAAACTCATGATGTCCTAATACACAATTTTGCCTCAATTTACGCCGATTTCAGAAGCAAACAGGGTCATAGATTCCTTTCCGGACTTCTGAATACTTGACAAAAAAGTTTGTTAATTTTAGAATCAAAGCTAATAAGAATTAGGAAAGAACAGAAGACCAAAGATTAGGTGAACAAATACCTCTTCAAACTTATGATCCTAATACACAATTTTTGTCTCGATGATTGTTACATTGGGTTAGACAGATTTCAAGAACTAAACAGGATGGCACAAGTACGTGTTCCACACTTCTGTAACCCTGTTATAAAAAGTGAACAAATACCTCTTCAAACTCATGATGTCCTAATACACAAATTTTGCCTCAATTTACTGGTGCCGATTTCAGAAGCAAACAGGGTCATAGATTCCTTTCCGGACTTCTGAATACTTGACAAAAAGGTTTGTTAATCCTTTAGAATCAAGAACTATAAGAATTTGCAATTAGCGATCAGAAGCCAAAGTATTAGGTGAACAAATACCTCTTCAAACTTATGATGTCCTAATACACAATTTTAGTCTCGATGATTGTTACAGTTGGGTTAGACAGATTTCAAAGAACTAAACAGGGGCACAAGTACGTGTTCCACACTTCTGTACCCTAGTATAAAAAGTTGAGCAAATACCTCTTCAAACTCATGATGTCCTAATACACAATTTTGCCTCGATGATTTACAGCGTTAGCAGATTTCAGAAGCAAACAGGGTCATAGATTCCACACTTTGTACCCTGGTACTAAATCTGAGCAAATACCTCTTCAAACCATATGTCCTAATAAAGTTTGCTCAATTTACGCCGATTTCAAAGAAACGGTATAAGATTATTAGGATCAAATGAACAAAGTTGTATTTAGACACAAAGTAGATTAGGATGAACAAATACCCTTCAAACTTATGATGTCCTAATACACAATTTATCTCGATGATTGTATACAGTTGGTTAGACAGATTTTCAGTAACTTAAACCAGGGGCACAAGTACGTGTTCCACACTTCTGTAACCCTGTTATAAAAAACTTGAGCAAATACCTCTTCAAACTCATGATGTCCTAATACACAAATTTTGCCTCAATTTACGCCGATTTCAGAAGCAAACAGGGTCATAGATTCCTTTTCCGGACTTCTGAATACTTGACACTAAAAGGGTTTGTTAATTTTAGAATCTAAAGAACTATAAGAATTAGGAAAGAACAGAAGACCAAAGCATTAGGTGAACAAATACCTCTTCAAACTTATGATGTCCTAATACACAATTTTTGTCTCGATGATTGTTACAGTTGGGTTAGACAGATTTCAGAACCAAACAGGGGCACAAGTACGTGTTCCACACTTCTGTACCCCTGGTATGAAAAAGTTGAGCAAATACCTCTTCAAACTCATGATGTCCTAATACACAAATTTTGCCTCAATTTACGCCGATTTCAGAAGCAAACAGGGTCATAGATTCCTTTTCCGGACTTCTGAATACTTGACACTAAAAGGGTTTGTTAATTTTAGAATCTAAAGAACTATAAGAATTAGGACAGAACAGAAGACCAAAGCATCAGGTGAGCAAATACCTCTTCAAACTTATGATGTCCTAATACACAATTTTTGTCTCGATGATTGTTACAGTGGGGTTAGACAGATTTCAGAACCAAACAGGGGCACAAGTACGTGTTCCACATTTCTGTACCCCTGGTATGAAAAAGTTAAGCAAATACCTCTTCAAACTTATGATGTCCTAGTACACAATTTTTGTCTCGATGATTGTTACAGTTGGGTTAGACAGATTTCAGAACAAACAGGGACAATACGTTCCAATTCTGTACCCGTTAAAAGTGAGCAATACCTCTTCAAACTCATGACCTAAAAGTTTTGCTCAATTTTACCGATTTCAGAAGCAAACAGGGTCATAGATTCTATTCCAGAAACTTGACACAAAGGTTTGTTAATTTTAGAATCACAAAGTAATTAGGAAAGAACAGAAGACCAAAGTATTAGGTAACAAATACCTCTTCAACTTATGATGTCCTAATACACAATTTTGTCTCGATGATTGTTACAGTTGGGTTAGACAGATTTCAGAACTAAACAGGGGCACAAGTACGTGTTCCACACTTCTGTAACCCTGTTATAAAAAAGTTGAGCAAATACCTCTTCAAACTCATGATGTCCTAATACACAAATTTTGCCTCAATTTACGCCGATTTCAGAAGCAAACAGGGTCATAGATTCCTTTTCCGGACTTCTGAATACTTGACACAAAAAAGGTTTGTTAACTTTAGAATCAAAAGAACTATAAGAATTAGGAAAGAGCAGAAGACCAAAGTATTAGGTGAACAAATACCTCTTCAAACTTATGATGTCCTAATACACAATTTTTGTCTCGATGATTGTTACAGTCGGGTTAGACAGATTTCAGAACCAAACAGGGGCACAAGTACGTGTTCCACACTTCTGTACCCCTGGTATGAAAAAGTTGAGCAAATACCTCTTCAAACTCATGATGTCCTAATACACAAATTTTGCCTCAATTTACGCCGATTTCAGAAGCAAACAGGGTCATAGATTCCTTTTCCGGACTTCTGAATACTTGACACTAAAAGGGTTTGTTAATTTTAGAATCTAAAGAACTATAAGAATTAGGAAAGAACAGAAGACCAAAGCATTAGGTGAACAAATACCTCTTCAAACTTATGATGTCCTAATACACAATTTTTGTCTCGATGATTGTTACAGTTGGGTTAGACAGATTTCAGAACTAAACAGGGCACAAGTACGTGTTCCACACTTCTGTAACCCTGGTATGAAAAAGTTGAGCAAATACCTCTTCAAACTCATGATGTCCTAATACACAAATTTTGCCTCAATTTACGCCGATTTCAGAAGCAAACAGGGTCATAGATTCCTTTTCCGGACTTCTGAATACTTGACACAAAAGGTTTGTTTACTTTAGAATCAAAGAACTATAAGAATTAGGAAAGAACAGAAGACCAAAGCATTAGGTGAACAAATACCTCTTCAAACTTATGATGTCCTAATACACAATTTTCTGTTTCATTTAACGATCAAAAGCATTGTTATTCAAGTTGGGATTCTTTATTTGATGCTATAAAATTTGTTCAGATTTACAGAACTCTAAACAGGGCACAAGTGTGTTCCACACTTCTGTAACCCTGTATGAAAAAGTTGAGCAAATACCTCTTCAAACTCATGATGTCCTAATACACAAATTTTGCCTCAATTTACGCCGATTTCAGAAGCAAACAGGGTCATAGATTCCTTTCCGGACTTCTGAATCTTACACAAAAGGTTTGTTAATTTTAGAATCAAAGAACTATAAGAATTAGGAAAGAACAGAAGACCAAAGATTAGGTAACAAATACCTCTTCAAACTTATGATGTCCTAATACACAATTTTTTTCTACGATGATTGTTACAGTTGGGTTAGACGATTTCAGAACCAAACAGGGGCACAAGTACGTGTTCCACATTTCTGTACCCTGGTATGAAAAAGTTGACAAATACCTGTCTTCAAACTTATGATGTCCTAATACAATTTTGTCTCGATGATTTATGGTTACAGATTTCAGAACAATCAGGGATAGATCCGTGTTCCAACTTCTGTACCGTTATAAAACTGAGCAAATACGCTTTGTCTTCAAATCTCATGATGTCCAATACACAAATTTTGCTCAATTTACGCCGATTTCAGAAGCAAACAGGGTCATAGATTCCTCTTCCAGACTTGACACAAAAAACTTGTTAATTTTAGAATCAAAAGTACGATAAGAATTAGGAAAGAACAGAAGACCAAAGTATTAGGTAAACAAATACCTCTTCAAACTTATGATGTCCTAATAAACAATTTTTGCTTCGATGATTGTTACAGTCGGGTTAGACTGATTTCAGAACCAAACAGGTGCACAAGCACGTGTTCCACACTTCTGTACCCCTGGTATAAAAAAGGTGAGCAAATTGATCTTCAACCTCATGATGTCCTAATACACAATGTTTGCCTCAATTTACGCCGATTTCAGAAGCAAACAGGGTCATAGATTCCTCGTATTTGCTCAACTTTTTATACTCAGGGGATCAGAAGTTGAACGCGTACTTGCCTGTTTGGTATTTGAAATCGAAATGATCTAACTAGACTGTGACAATGCATCGATGACAGAAATTGTGTATTAGGACATCATCAGTTTGAAGAGGTATTTTTTTTGTGTCACCTATTGACTTTGGTCTTCTGTTCTAATCTAACTTTATATACCTTTGATTCTAAAATTAACACAGCTTTGTGTCAAGTATTCAGAAGTCCGAAAAGGAATCTATAACCCTGTTTAGCTTCTGACATCGGCGTAAACTTGAGCAAAATTTGTGTATTAGGACATCATGAGTTTTGATAGAGTATTTGCTCAACTTTTTATACCAGGATTAGAAGTGTGGAACACGTACTTGTGCCCCTGTTTGGTTCTGAAATCTGTCTAACCCGACTGTAACCATCACCGAGACAAAAATTGTGTATTGGGACATTATAAGTTTGAAGAGGTATTGGTCCACCTGATACTTTGGTCTTCTGTTCTTTCCTAATTCTTATAGTTCTTTTGATTCTAAAATTAACAAACTTATTTGTGTCAAGTATTCAGAAGTACGGAAAAGGAATCTATGACCCTTTTTGCTTCTAAAATAGGCGTAAATTGAGGCAAAATTTGTGTATTAGGACATTATGAGTTTGAAGAAGTATTTGCTCATTTTTTTTATACCAGGGGTACAGTAGTGTGGAACACGTACTTGTACCCCTGTGTGGTTCTGAAATCTATCTAACCCGACTGTAACAATCATCTAGACAAAAATAGTGTATTAGGACATCATAAGTTTGAAGATGTATATGTTCACCTAATACCTTGGTCTTCTGTTCTTACCTAATTCTCATAGTTTTTTGATTCTAAAATTAGCAAACCTTTTTTGTGTCAAGGATTTAGATGTCCGGAAAAGGAATTTATGACCCTGTTTGCTTTTCAAATAGGCGTAAATTGAAGCAAAATTTGTGTATTAGGACATCATGGGTTTGAAAAGGTATTTGCCCACATTTTTTATACCATGGGTACAGAAGTGTGGAACACTACTTGTGCCCCTGTTTGGTTCTGAAATCTGTCTAACCCGACTGTAGCAATCTTCGAGACAAAAACCGTGTATTAGGACATCATAAGCTTGAAGAGGTATTTGTTCACCTAATACTTTGACCTTCTGTTCTTTCCTAATTCTTATTGCTTTTTGATTCTAAAATTAACAAACCTTTTTTGTGTCAAGTATTCAGAACTCCGGAAAAGGAATCTATGACCCTGTTTGCTTCTGAAATCGGCGTAAGATGGGGCAAAATTTGTGTATTAGGACGTCATGAATTTGAAGAGGTATTTGCCCCCAACTTTTTTATACCAGGGGTACAGAAGTGTTGAACACGTACTTGTGCCCCTGTTTGGTTCTTAAATCTGTCTAACCCGACTGTAACAATCATCGTGACAAGAATTGTGTATTAGGACATCATAAGTCTGAAGAGGTAATTGTTCAACTAATACCTTGGTCTTCTGTTCTTTCCTAATTCTTACAGTTCTTTTTGATTCTAAAATTACAAACCTTTTTTGTGTCAAGTTTTCAGAAGTCCGGAAAAGGAATCTATGACCCTGCTTGCTTGTGATGTCGGCGTAAATTAAGGCAAAATTTGTGTATTAGGACACCATGAGTTTGAAGAGGTATTTGCTGAATTTTCTTATACCAGGTGTACAGAAGTGTGGAACACCTACTTGTGCCCCTGTTTGGTTCTGAGATCTGTCTAACCCGACTGTAACAATCATCGAGACAAAAATTGTGTATTAGTACATCATAGGTTTGTAGAGGTATTAGTTTACCTAATACTTTGGTCTTCTGTGCTTTCCTAATTCTTATAGTTCTTTATACTCTAAAATTAACAAACCTTTATTGTGTCAGGTGCTCAGGAGTCCGGAGGAGGAACGTATGACCCTGTTTGCTTCTGAAATTAGCGTAAACTGAGGCAAGCTTTGTGTTTTAGGACATCATGAGTTTGAAGATGTGTTTGCTCGCTCTTCTTATTCGAGGGGTACAGAAGTGTGGAACACGTACGTGTGCACCTGTTTGGTTCTGAAATCTGTCTTAATTCTTATACCTCTTTTGATTCTAAAATTAACAAACCTTTTTTGTGTCAACTATTCAGAAGTCCAGAAGAGAAATCTATGACCCTTTTTGCTTCTGAAATCGGCGTAAATTGAGGCAAATTTTGTGTATTAGGACATCATGAGTTTGAAGATGTATTTGCTCACCTTTTGTATAGCAGGCGTACAGAAGTGTGAAACACGTACTTGAGTAGTTATACAAGGCCGATCCTAACCCAAAAGGTCACTAGAAAGGTTACTAGATTCAAAAAAAGTCACTAGAAAAGTAACTAGATTTGCAAGGTCACCTTGGGGGTCAGATGATGGCTGGTTCGCGTCCTCGCTAGGATAAGGTGTATCATAGCTAAAAATTGTCGGTGCTTGTCTGCAATAAAAGGTAGTCTCGTCATGGCTAGAAAATGGTCGGTTCGCGTCTTAGCTAAAAATTATAGTGACAGCACCATCATTGAAAATAGCTGGTGCGAGTCATTATTAAAAAATAGTAGGTAACCAAACACATGTGTGGTTTGAATCGCTGCTATGCAAATATGTCACAAAGAGAAATAACCAGATATGTGTGGTTGGTGTCTGTGCTAGACTAAGAGGTGGTTGTATCACAGCTAAAAATAGCCTGTTTAGGTCCTCACTAAAAGGTGGTTGCGTCATAGCTAAAAATAATCGGTTCGCGTCGTATCTAAAAAATATAGTGACAGCACCATCATTAAAAATAACTGATGTGCGTCATCATTAAAAAATAGTAGGTGACCAAACCCATGTGTGGTATGAATTTCTGATATGCAAATATGTCACAAAGGAAATAACCAGATATGTTTGGTTCGTTTCTGTGCTAAAGACACGTAATAGAATAGTAACTAGATGTGAGGTTTATAACAAGTGGGTATATAAACGGGCCTTTATACAGATGTAAACGTTTCATTGAAGTTAATAAGTCTGCAGAAATACAATATAATAAAGAAGAATTCAATGCAAAAGTTTGCATCAGGAGCAATTTGTAAGAGGTCTCCAAAAATGGAACAAATAGAAGACCTGATACGCAAAATAGCGAAGTCAAAATATGATTTGGAGTTGTATGAAGTGCAGCATATGCTGAAAAAAGCAAGATTAAACTAAAGTCTTGTTATTAATGCATTATTGTAAAATTGCTAACAATCTAGACATTGATGTATTTCGTGTTACACTGACAGAACTAAAATCAAAAGTTAAAAACTTATGATTAGAAAAAAATTGTTATTTATTCTTGTGAACCGTTGTAATATTGTTTGCCCTAATTTTTAAATTTTGTAAAAGAATAGTCCTGAAAAGTTATAGTTTATTAAAATTTGTGAAGTGGTGTATACCGTATTCTTTAAACAAAATATTACTTGTGTGTTTGTAATACGTAAAAATGAAAATAAAATAAAGGTGCTTAAAGGAAATTATTATTAATTATAATCATTAAACGAAGATGCTTTACTGCATCATATAATATATGAATATTGATTTAATTTAAAATATTACGCTCCAAAAACATAACTTAAATGGAATAATCATTAATTAAAAATTGTATGAATTACAAATGCGAAATACGAAGTTGTACTAATGTACATTTTTTAATAGTAAGTAGTTTCATTTTCAAATAATGAAATCAACAGTGTTATGTTAATTAATGCTTACATAAAAAATTATAAGAATTATAAATAATATATTAATAAATTGAGTAAAACTTGTAAAATGATAATGAACTATATGGTTTAGATAAGATTGGAAAAACACTCGTAATTATATCTTGCATTGAAAAATGCTGACCATACACATTCCTTTTTGTTGAAGTACATTTTATTCATTATGGTACTGATTTTACAAGGAATTACATATATAATTTTTACATCGCGTTAGAACTAAAAAATTGGTGGTCCTTGCGTTTCTTAAGAGTATAAGTAAGTAAAGCAAAAAAAGTTGTGTTTTAAGTGCAGTTTATCGTTACAAAATTGTATAGATCAGTTTTAGGACCATTTTTCATATTTTTGACAACTTAAAAAACGCAATAAATAAAGTGCCGCTTGTAACACGCTATCACACTTTCAAAAAAATTAATTTCGATTTGGACTTATGGGCAAATTAAAAAAATTGAAGAGCACGTTTTTTTAGGACTTATATAAGCCCCATCCCCTCTACCCCCACCTAGCCCTAAGCTGGAGCACGTCCTCGTTGGCTTCTTTTATGTCTCTTTTTATTTACATGCACGTACGTCTTTTATAGTTACTTATAATATAATTTTACTTACGCATACTCATATGGAAAATTTATATAATAATGTTGTTCACCTTACATTATAATATCATATTCCAGACATATACCCATTTCACTTCATCTACTAAAATAATGGCTGGTAAGAAAAATTTATAAACATTTTTTTTTTACTGAAACTTAACGTCTTTATTATAGATTTCGTTGAATTTGCTGATTTAGGGTTCAACAGAACGGAGGAGGGTAAGTAGAATATTATACGTAATTTACTTTTCAATTTTCAGATGAAGTAGTTGCTAATTTTCTACGAAATATATTTCCGGAAGTAAGTAATTTTTGTCGTTGTTTCAGTTTCTAATAATTTTTGTTTTAGTGCGATGTCGTTTTTATGGAAGGGGACGGAACATCATTTAGTAGGACCCATCTCGCATTAAATATTTGCAATAAATTTCAATTATTCATGGACGCAGACATAGATATGATTATGCGGTTGATCAGGGTATATCTATATAACTTATTATTTTAATTGAACTGATTTTTTTTTTGGATCACGACCTAATTATTTTTGCTTAATTTGTATTTATTAGAATAAAATATAGTATTACTTATGCTTTGTTTTTTCCCTTACCTTCATTATTTCAGTTCTTAATAAAATTATTGCGTTTCTTTTATTTTCCTGAGTAGCGTATGACTTTAATTCAACTAATTTTTTCTGTTTCAATTCATGAAGTGATTATTTTTTAATATAAATTTTGTTATCATTCTAACACACATGCATCTACAAGTATAAATGGAAAGCAATTTAAGTAAGTCCTGCAGACATGCAACACACATTACAAATTTCCTGACTATTTTGTATCATTTCATTTCCCTTAAGTTTGCTTAATTTTTATGACAGTATTACAACTGGGAAACTAATAACAGCTGATTTCACGCTCTAATCACACATTAATTTTAGTACTTCTGGTTACCATTATTAATTCATTAATTTTATATTATACAATTATTCTTACACTGCCTCACTCCCCATTTATGTACGCACACAAGATATATACTTTTGTTATAAAAAAATGCTCGTCATCCTTTTCATAAATGTTATGTTAAAGCTACATCACTTCAGGATTTCCCATATGAGGCCGTTATTAATGCAAATATTTCCGATACTCAGTTATCTACATTTATTATAATTACTTAACCAATATTACATATAATTCTTATTTCTACATATTTAGATACTACATATCTATATATTTGTACACCTGCACGAATGGTTACTGGAGAATATTCGCAAAGGTGTTGAAAATCCAAATGCGCTCCTTGGATGGACCAATGGTCCAGACAACGCATTTTGGCCATCCACCGAATTGAGCGAATACCAAAAGACATTATCTTTAGTCTCAAAAATGCATGTAAAGAAAGATATTGTTAAAAAAACCTTTGTATGGTGAGATGAAATAAAAAACGATATAACAGTATGCTGAGTTTTTATTTATAGTTAAGTAGTTACAATAATATGCTTATAAAACTACATTGTCATCATCGATCCACGAATATTCGTTTAATCCCAACCATTTTACGTACACTATCGGTCACCTGTCTTAAGCGGTTCCCATTTAAATGGAACCTCGTCAATTGATAGTGCTGTAAGGCTAACGCATCTTGACGTTCGATAGAATCGGCTACATTACTTAAACGCTTATTTTCCACACTGAACGTATCATCGGTAATGGAGAATTGCGTTTTTACCAGTTTATGGAATTGAGCATGAACATGAGAACGTCCAAACTTGTCCATCGTTGTGCAAACTATAGTTGACTAAAAAATTGTTTGTCGGGTTTCTCAATATATCCATCTTCGTATAGTTCTTCCACGATTGATATGATATCGTTGACGAGTGCAGTATTACCGGCCATTTTTTCCGCCCATAAGGCTTCCAAATCTTGTATCAATTCATGCACGTTATTCCAGTATTTGTATTCAACCGGTCGCCCAATTTTTTTGAATACAGTTACTTCCCCCCTTTTTTTCCTTCACCTCCGCCTTCTCCAGTAAGGGTTTAATTATCCCTGTATATTTTTTGGCACGTGTACCTTTCAATTGTTCATCCGGGTTATTATCGCGACGAGCTGCATTAGTTGCAATTAAGATCTGTGTATAGTTCGCTTCATCTTCGCTAGTTATTAGACGTTTGTCAGGTTCATTCATGATTATTAGGTCATAGAGACAGCTCGTACCACTGTACCGAACTCCCTTAATAACCAAATCCTTTCCATCTATCTTTACTGATCTCTTACCAATTGCCCACTTATCGGTAGAAATGTCGTAAAGAACTCCATAAGTGGTATCAATTGCATTCGATGAATCGCTTAGCATGCGCTTTACGTATATTCGTGGTAATGGATCATATTGTTCCAGAAATTCTCTCGATGCAGAGGTATTGAGTGAAATAGAATCGATCGTAGTCGCTACACGTTCTTCTTCCACTTGGGCTGCAATATCTCCGATCACACTAGTCTCGAGGAACGATGGTGTCTCTTGACGCAGAGGATTTCTTTGAAAATGCGAAAGTCGAGCGAATGAACCAACATAATTGCTACTACTTAAAGAAGATGATCTTCGTTTGTTACTTCCTCGCAAGTGATAAGGTATTGATGGCGTGGTACTATACTGTTCAATTGGTAACCTTTTGTTTTTGATAGGGGACGAATGACGTTTTGGTGACGGTTTCACGAATACCTCTTCCTCCGGCTCCGTCTTTTCGTTCGATCTTTAGTAGCGGTTCAATTTTCTTTTCGATTTTTGTAAGTGGTTCAATGAGTGGTTTGTAAGCTTTAATGAAATCTATCTCTGTAGTAAATCGATCATTCTTAAGATGAGCAAATTTTTGCTGTATAGCTTTACGAACTTGAATTATACGTTTCGTCAACGCTAATCTCTTGTTATCCATCGCTGCAGATCAACAATAAAACAGATAAACAGGTCTAACCGGTAAATAAACAGCTCTGTTTAAAACAGGTCTGTTATTTATGCTGTTTGCTTGTAGGCTATTTGATTCCAAATGATATTATAACGACACCGCTAGGGTATTATATACTTATCGAAGCCTTTCCTAAAACAACCGTTTTGTACTTCAGCGTCCTTATTTATTACTGTGAATCCGTATCGATTTCTTCTTCTTAAGATGATCATATTTTTGCTGTATAGCTTTACGATCTTGAATTATACGTTTCGTCAACGCTAATCTCTTGTTATCCATCGGTGCAGATCAACAATAAAACAGATAAACAGGTCTAACAGGTAAATAAACAGCTCTGTTTAAAACAGGTCTGTTATTTATGCTGTTTGCTTGTAGGCTGTTTAATTCCAAATGATATTATAACGACACCGCTAGGGTATTATATACTGATCGAAGCCTTTCCTAAAACGACCGTTTTGTACTTCAGCGTCCTTATTTATTACCATGAATCCGTATTGATTTCGCCAAGTCTCTGAGCACATGTCACGAAACAATTGCATGCTTACTATTGGGGCGACATGCTCTTCATATATGTGACGCAAATTCAAATCATCCTGTTCGAAAAGCACTATCAAATTGGCGTTGTCTCTAATCAACTGTTTGGGGATTTTAGTATAAGTTTGACCCAAGTAGAAGCAGTCAATGTTATTGTGACGACCCATTGAAAAGTACGCTCTAATATGATTCTGTTTTTCGCAAGCGATATCGTCAAAGATAAACACTGAATTGGGTTTTGTCACTATCCGTTCCATAATATCAGAATTATCGCTGAGGCAATAATAACCAATATCTTTCATCGGATCTAGAATTTCACCCAAGAGTCGATATTTTTCCTGATTCAACGATTTCAAATAGACATACACGTGTTTGAAACGAAGACCGTTCGGTTCAGTTAGGAGACTGAGCATGGTGTTTGTTTTCCCACAATTGGAAGGACCACAAATTATAGCGCGTACGCTGTTTGGAAGTAACTTCCCATGTCGTTGTATCACCCTATTTCCAGCTCGGGCCAAATCATCGAAATTTGCAATGGGTAGTTTTTGAGTTTGAACCACTACTCTCATGTTGCTGTTGTTGTTGGTGAGCGTCAATTAAAACTGCACAACTTGTCAATATGATTCTTTATTTATACACCTAATATTACAAGAAATTGTTATAACATATTACAGTTTCTTCACTTCTCCTGTCAGAGGATTGTATTGCACCATCATGGCATCGTGTAGTATGAGGCAATAGGCAACGATGCGGCTTCAAACGCCTCCAAAGCTTCCATTTCAAGTTTTACATCTACCGTCGAGTGTTTTAGCGATTCATTTTGTTTTGAACAGTCCATTACGAATATTAGACATGTCTTGAATTGCGAATAGTCAAACAATGGATCCTGATATTCATGAGTGCTGTTGGTATAATAGTCTCTTCAAAAATTTAAATAGTTTTGGTAGGCCGTTATGTACTTGTTGACATTTAAATCCAGATGCATCGCTTCGTGTGGGTAACTTTCTGAGTTGAGGTGCAACTTTAGATTCCGAATATTCACATTATCGAAATCTGCCGCTCTTTCCGTCGTTGAAAACTTTTTCCCCTTTTGAAAAGCCACAATTACCCATCGAGGCTTTTCTAATTGAGTGGAAGTTTTAATTGGCCATATATCCGACTGTTTGCTTTAAAGCTGGCAATTCGTATAGTTCCCATTGACGAAACGGGATTGCAATGGTTGTATTTTTATTGATTTGTAGGAACAGAGTTAGCTTGGCACTGTCGCTTAACATCACATGCGGAATCTTCCATTGAATTTTGTTTAGGATTATTTTAGCATCGTTTGCGGTGCCCTTATAGCAATCAGCATCGCTTCTCGAGCGTATTAAGACCAACTCCTGTCGCATATTCACGATAACTTGTCGATAATCTTCCATACTTCCGAATATGTGTTTTAGAGGTATACAGACAGCAAAATGTTTTTCTTTGTTGCTTTTAGCGTGTTCTACTTGTAACGGCTCCTCGTTTTTCGACGACCATCCTAAATGCGGAAAACTTTTGCTCTCATTCGATGTGTACGATACATATCCTTTGAGTGCGGATGTTATACCGGGATTTCTGCATGTATCCACTTTCTGTCCTAATTCGTAGCGAATTTCTTCGAAAAGGAATGATGCAAAATTGTTTGTTAGGTAACATGTTTTTACACCGCTCCCTTGTTCTGCTGAACTCTATTCAATTTTAAATTCTATGTACAAGTAGCGGTGACCAGATCTTGACTCTGTATTAATATACGGATTTCATCGGACAATCCGTAATTAGAAGAACCGTACGGAAGATATGTATGAATATCTGACTTGGTAATGGTCTCATCAAAACGTGCGCTTTAAAAGATGTTTAACGATTCTGCCATTTCTATGGGGTTTTAACCCTATAGATTCCAAGAAGTACTTTTCACCAGAACTTAATTCGCCAGCACGCTCCGTGTTCGAATAAAGCAATGTATGCCCACGTCCTTTATTTATAGCATCATTTAGGAAAGATGGAAGCGGACCTTGGTTAATTCTTAATCCCATATTCTTTTAATTCTAGTGGTACCGTAAATGATTCGTTTTTCCCGAAATCGATTAATTCACCCTTCTGATTCGTTAATTTAATTGAAATATTACGGATAGTGTTGGTGTTGACCTCCAAATATTGAGGATTGCTAGGAATTTTGTCTAAACGATAGCCTGGTGGGACGGACACGTCTATTTCATACAGCACCTTCCCGGCATTCCCGTTTCTATACGAGCCTTTGACAATATTACACTAAATGTGCATATTTGTATGTTTAATTATTTGTACATCTAAAACAGAGATACGTAAAACGTTAGCTTCTAATATCAGCGGTTCAAAACTTAGCATACGTCCAATGGAATCCTTTTGGGTAAAATCTATGACAAATTCACAGCTAAGCTCGCGATTGAGCGTGTTATTATTTGCCCATAGACTAAAGAGACTTGTAGGAATGTGCGCTTTTATATAGATGCTCAGTTCTTCCAACTCGTAACTATAAGAATTGGGAAAGAACAGAAGAGCAAAGTATTAGGTGAACAAATACCGCTTCAAACTTATGATGTCCTAATACACAATTTTTGTCACGATGATTGTTGCAGTCGGGTTAGACAGATTTCAGAACCAAACAGGGGCACAAGTACGTGTACCACACTTCTGTACCCCTGGTATAACAAAGTTGAGCTAATACCTCTTCAAACTCATGATACCCTAATACACAAATTTTGCCTCAATTTACGCCTATTTCTGAAGCAAACAGGATCATAGATCCCTTTTCCGGACTTCTGAATACGTGACATAAAAAAGGTTGGTTAATTTTAGTATCAAAAGAACTATAAGAATTGGGAAAGAACAGAAGACCAAGGTATTAGGTGAACCTCTTCAAACTTATGATGTCCTAATACACATTATTTGTCTCGACGATTGTTACAGTCGGGTTAGACAGATTTCAGAACTAAACAGGGGCACAAGTACGTGTTCCACACTTCTGTACCCCTTGTATAAAAAAGTCGAGCAAATACCTCCACAAACTCATGATGTCTTATGCACAAATTTAGCCTCAATTTACGCTTATTTCAGAAGCAAACGGAGTCAAAGATTCATTTTCCGGACTTCTGAATACTTGACACAAAAAGGTTTGTTTATTTTAATTTTGAGCAAGTACCTCTTCAAACTCATGATGCCCTAATAAACAAATTTTGCCTCAATTTACGCCTATTTCTGAAGAAAATAGGGTCATAGATCCCTTTTACGGACTACTGAATACGTGACATAAAAAAGGTTGGTTAATTTTAGTATCAAAAGAACTATAAGAATTAGGAAAGAACAGAAGACCAAGGTATTAAGTGAACATATACCTCTTCAAACTTATGATGTCCTAATACACAATTTTTGTCTCGCCGATAGTTACAGTCGGGTTAGACAGATTTCAGGACCAAACAGGGGCACAAGTACGTGTTCCACACTTCTGTAACCCTTGTATAAAAAAGTCGAGCAAATACCTCTTCAAACTCATGATGTGATAATACACAAATTTTGCCTCAATTTACGCCGATTTCAGAAGCAAACAGGGTCATAGATTCCTTTTCCGGCCTTCTGAATACTTGACACAAAAAAGGTTTGTTAATTTTAGAATCAAAAGAACTATAAGAATTAGGAAAGAACAAAAGACCAAAGTATTAGGTGAACAAATACCTCTTCAAACTTATGATGTCCTAATACACAATTTTTGTCTCGATGATTGTTACAGTCGGGTTAGACAGATTTCAGATCCAAACAGGGGCACAGGTACGTGTTCCACACTTCTGTCCCCTGGTATAAAATAGTTGAGCAAATACCTCTTCAAACTCATGGTGTCCTAATACACAAATTTTGCCTCAACTTACGCCGAATTCAGAAGCAAACAGGGTCATAGATTCCTTTCCCGGACTTCTGATTAGTTGACACAAAAAAGATTCGTTAATTTTCGGAGCAAAAGAACTATAAGAATTAGGAAAGGACAGAAGACGAATATATTAGTTGAACAAATACCTCTTCAAACTTATCATGTCCCAATACACAATTTTTGTCTCGATGATTGTTACAGTCGGGTTAGACAGATTTCAGAACCAAACAGGGGCACAAGTACGTGTTCCACACTTCTGTACCCCTGGTATAAAAAGGTTGACCAAATACCTCTTCAAACTCATGACGTCCTAATACACAAATTTTGCCTCAATTTACGCCGATTTCAGAAGCAAACAGGGTCATAGATTCCTTTTCCGGACTTCTGAATACTTGACACAAAAAAG
Source organism: Vesta saturnalis (assembly GCA_036346205.1). Classification (NCBI taxonomy): domain Eukaryota; kingdom Metazoa; phylum Arthropoda; class Insecta; order Coleoptera; family Lampyridae; genus Vesta; species Vesta saturnalis. The sequence continues at coordinate 1,166,532 of JARFJB010001836.1, forward strand.
GTTTGTTAATTTTAGAATCAAAAGAACTATAAGAATTAGGAATGAACAGAAGATCAAAGTATTAGGTGATCAAATACTTCTTCATACTTATGATGTCCTAATACACAATCTTTGTCTCGATGATTGTTACAGTCGGGTTAGATAGATTCCATCACCAAACAGGGGCACAAGTACGTGTTCCACACTTCTGTACCCCTGGTATAAAAAAGTTGAGCAAATACCTCTTCAAACCCATGATGACCTAATACACAAATTTTGCTTCAATTTACGCCGATTTCAGAAGCAAACAGGGTCATAGATTCTTTTTCTGGACTTCTGAATATTGACATAAAATGGTCGTTATTTTAGAATCAAAACAACTATAAGAATTAGGAAAGAACAGAAGACGAAGTATTAGGTGAACAAATACCTCTTCAAACTTATGATGTCCTAATACACAATTTTTGTCATGATGAATGTTACAGTCGGGTTAGACAGATTTCAGAACCAAACAGGGGCACAAGTACGTGTTCGACTCTTCTGTACCCCTGGTATAAAAAAATTGAGCAAATACCTCTTCAAACCCATGACGTCCTAATACACAAATTTTGCTTCAGTTTACGCCGATTTCAGAAGCAAACAGGGTCATAGATTCTTTTTCTGGACTTCTGAATACGTGACACAAAGAGGTTTGTTAATTTTAGAATCAAAAGAACTATAAGAATTAGGAATGAACAGAAGATCAAAGTATTAGGTGATCAAATACTTCTTCATACTTATGATGTCCTAATACACAATCTTTGTCTCGATGATTGTTACAGTCGGGTTAGATAGATTCCATCACCAAACAGGGGCACAAGTACGTGTTCCACACTTCTGTACCCCTGGTATAAAAAAGTTGAGCAAATACCTCTTCAAACCCATGATGACCTAATACACAAATTTTGCTTCAATTTACGCCGATTTCAGAAGCAAACAGGGTCATATATTCCTTTTCTGGATTTCTGAATACTTGACATAAAAATGGTTTGTATATTTTAGAATCAAAACAACTATAAGAGTTAGGAAAGAACAGAAGGCCAAACTATTAGGTGAACATATACCTCTTCAAACTTATGATGTCCTAATACACAATTTTTGTCTCAATTATTGTTACAGTCGGGTAGACGATTTCAGAACCAAACAGGGGCACAAGTACGTGTTCCACATTTCTGTACCCTGGTATAAAAAGTTGACAAATACCTCTTCAAACCATGAGTCTTAATACACAAATTTTGTTTCAATTTACGCTATTTAAGAAGCAAACAGGGTCATAAATTCCTTTTCCGGACTTCTGAATCTTGACACAAAAAGGTTTGTTAATTTTAGAATCAAAAGAACTATAAGAATTAGGAAAGAACAGAAGACCAAAGTATTAGTGAACAAATACCTCTTCAAACTTATGATGTCCTAATACACAATTTTGTCCGATGATTGTTACAGTCGGGTAGGAGATTTCATAACCAAACAGGGGCACAAGTACGTGTTCCACACTTCTGTACCCTGGTATAAAAAAGTTGAGCAAATACCTCTTCAAACCCATGATGACCTAATACACAAATTTTGCTCCAATTTACGCCGATTTCAGAAGCAAACAGGGTCATAGATTCCTTTTCCGGACTTCTGAATACTTGACATAAAAATGGTTTGTATATTTTAGAATCAAAACAACTATAAGAATTAGGAAAGAACAGAAGACCAAGGTATTAGGTGAACATATACCTCTTCAAACTTATGATGTCCTAATACACAATTTTTGTCTCAATTATTGTTACAGTCGGGGTAGACATATTTCAGAACCAAACAGGGGCACAAGTACGTGTTCCACATTTCTGTACCCCTGGTATAAAAAAGTTGAGCAAATACCTCTTCCAACCCATGATGTCTTAATACACAAATTTTGTTTCAATTTACGCTTATTTAAGAAGCAAACAGGGTCATAAATTCCTTTTCCGGACTTCTGAATGCTTGACACAAAAAAGGTTAGTTAATTTTAGAATCAAAAGAACTATAAGAAGTAGGAAAGAACAGAAGACCAAAGTATTAGATGAACAAATACCTCTTCAAACTTATGATGTCCTAATACACAATTTTTGTCCCGATGATTGTTACAGTCGGGTCAGGCAGATTTCATAACCAAACAGGGGCACAAGTACGTGTTCCACACTTCTGTACCTCTGGTATAAAAAAGTTGAGCAAATACCTCTTCAAACCTATGATGTCCTAATACGCAAATTTTGCCTCAATTTACGCCGATTTCCGAAGCAAACAGGGTCATAGATTCCTTTTCCGGACTTCTGAATCCTTGACACAAAAAAGGATTGTTAATTTTAGAATCAAAAGAACTATAAGAATTAGGAAAGAACAGAAGACCAAAGTATTAGGTGAACAAATACCTCTTCAAAGTTATGATGTCATAATACAGTTTCTGTCTCGATGATTGTTACAGTCGGGTTAGACAGATTTCAGAACCAAACAGGGGCACAAGTTCGTTGTAAGGGTATAAACGGGTGGTAGAACGGGATTACAGATAAATTGGCCTTTTTGCCCCGACTAGCCAGCGTATGGGTGTAGGTCAGATGTTAAAAAAAAAATTGCACATCCAGAATAGTAAATCTTACGTAAGTCGAAATAGGGGTTGAAGGCAACATCGAGGGTTTGGGCGCCAGAATGTTTGGTAGTAGAAATAAGGGTTGTCGTGCCAAAATTACGAGTACATAGCGTGTCTAAACATACAAAAAACATACGCTTACCTATCCGTAATCAATTCCAGGTGTACTGGACAGCAACTCAGCAAACCACCTGAAATAGGGCTCCAAAAAAAACACTACACGCTTGTCAAGTAGAAGCGTGATAAACACTCAATAAATTTACGTTACTACACCTCAGTGTAAATAATTAGGCATTAAATAATAATCAAAACAAAACAAAAAAATCTATAAAATGAACTCTAAATGAATTAATACTCAACTAAAAATCAAATAAAATACTAAATATTAATAACGCTATTACTCAGTAAAACAAAAAAACTAACTTTGTTACGTTAAAACTAAATTACCGGTAACTTGCAACAAAAACTTTTATGTAACACAAAAGGGTTTCCATAGAAGTAAAACACATTTATAAATCCTAACAAACTATAATAAAATAATAAAAAAGGATAAATATAAAAAAAATATAAACAGACGATAATGCGTATCAACAAAAAAAAAACAAATACTTAAAAGGCGACAGGATGTCTGATCAGAAATCTGCTTTTACGCCAGTCTAAATCGTTTAACCTATAAATATATAATTCGTGGATAATATACCCACACTTCAATAGGGTCAATTGCCCGTTAATACCAAAATAAATAACAAAGGGTGAAGGCGGAGCGTCAAAACTATAATTAATTACGCTAAATAAATTTAAAACAACTTACTTTAATAACAAAAAAAAAAGATTACGACACCGCTTTCAGACCTTCATTGACACAAAAAAATAATTCGAAACACACAAAATAATAAATCTTGAAATATGCAATAAAAAAAACAATATTATTTTACCTTAAAGGTCTAGAATTACACCACTCCTGTGTTACAATATATGTGGAAGATAACTAGGTGGTCGGTTACGGCTATGACGGAAGTGAACCCTCCCTGGTCTGGCGAAATGATGAATAAAATGTTGACTATTGTTCTTTTATACACAAACAATTCTTGGATTGATTCGCGTTAAATTGTTACTGTATTAATTACTAACTTGTTTTAAAATATTAATATGAGCGTTCAAATGACTTGATAACTTTTAGCTTTAATTGGTTTTATTTCCACTAATAATCCAAAATGTTTATAACTTGATTTAAATAACGTTAAATTTTAATATATTGCGAAAGTTTCTTTATCTTTACACACGCTTTGTACGATAAATAGGTGGAAATAGGTGGCACTGCAAGAACGATGATTTTTAAAATCCGCAAAAGCGATCTAAACCAAAGAGGTCACTGAAGCACTATACAACACGACGATGTCCTCTAGGTGACTTTACGTAAAACCAAAATCGGCACTAGGTATAATCCTTTGGTGAATGAACAATTTTAATAAATCCCTTTCACAGGTAATCTCCAGGAGTAGCTAAACTACCCTTACTACACAACAAATACGTTCATTAAACACCACAAGGTCCAAAATTACAACGTTCTAAACCACCCCTTAAAGCGTAACAATAAACGGCAACGTATACTACTACTCGATAGCGCAGTCAGATTTAGAATCCGAAAAATTATTCACAAAAATCCATCTTTGAATTTTGAATCCCACTACTCATAAAAAATCTTATCTAATTTAATTCAACCAATTAAAAAAACGGAAGGGGAAAATAAGATACCCCAACCACACAAATTCGTTTCCGTCCGTAAGGACTCGGTAAATTTTCAAAAACTACACGTCAGCATAAGTATCCTGTACAGCCTCTCTATGTTTACCTTAAAATACGAACAATAAGGCCCACATGCAATTTCTATGACTCAAAACCAGCGTATTCACTATTACACTGAACAACTATTAATAAGCGACTTTATGGCGCTAACATGACATCATACGCCGATAATTCCACACTATTTATTTAACGTACTTAATTTTCTATTATATTTTACGGAAATCAAACGAAATGAACCTTAATTAAACTTATATACAACTATATACAAATAAACGTTAATCAAACTTCTATAAACGAGAAATAATAAGGAAAAACAACCTAAATTACAAAAAAAATAATTCACAAACAGAATCTAAAGCTCACCACACACCTGCCATCCCTAAAGGTCGTTACACACGTTAAAACAAATTTACTATAAAACATAACTTGACAAAAAAAAATATATGTGTATACGGAATCTAACTAAGTACATAAGACTACAAACAAAATTACCCAATACGTATACAGGGTGTTCAAAATACCCTGAAATCGTGTTCCACAATTCTGTACCCCTGGTATGAAAAAGTTTAACAAATAACTCTTCAAACTCATGATGTCCTAATACACAAATTTTGCCTGAATTTACGCCTATTTCAGAAACAAACAGGATCATAGATTCCTTTTCCGGACTTCTGAATCCTTGACACAAAAAAGGTTTGTTAATTTTAGAATCAAGAGAACTATAAGAATTAGGAAAGAATAGAATACCAAAGTATTAGGTGAAGAAATACCTCTTCAAACTTATGATGTCCCAATACACAATTTTTGTCTCGATGATTGTTACAGTCGGGTTAGACAGATTTCAGAACCAAACAGGGGCACAAGTACGAGTTCCACACTTCTGTACCCCTGGTATAAAAAAGTTGAGCAAATACCTCTTCAAACTCATGATGTCCTAATACACAAATTTTGCCCCAATTTACGCCGATTTCAGAAGCAAACAGGGTCATAGATTCTTTTTCCAGACTTTTGAATACTTGACACAAAAAAGGTTTGTTAATTTTAGAAACAAAGGAACTATAAGAATTAGGAAAGAACAGAAGACCAAGGTATTAGTTGAACAAATACCACTTCAGACATATGATTTCCTTATACAGTTTCTGTCTCGATGATTGTTACAGTCGCGTTAGACAGATTACAGAACCAAACAGGGGCACAAGTACGTGTTCCACACTTCTGTACTCCTGGTATAAAAAAGTTGAGCAAATACTTCTTCAAACTCATGATGTCCTAATACACAAATTTTGCCTCAATTTACGCCGATTTCAGAAGCAAACAGGCTCATAGATCCCTTTTCCGGACTTCTGAATGCTTGACACAAAAAAGGATTGTTAATTTTAGTATCAAAAGAACTGCAAGAATTAGGAAAGAACAGAAGACCAAGGTATTAGTTGAACAAATACCACTTCAGACTTATAATGTCTTAATACAGCTTATGTCTCGATGATTGTTACAGTGGGGTTAGACAGATTTCAGAACCAAACACGGGCACAAGTACGTGTTCCACATTTCTGTACCCCTAGTATAAAAAATTGGGCAAGTACCTCTTCAAACGCATGGTGTCCTAATACACAAATTTTGCCTCAATTTACGCCGATTTCAGAAGCAAACAGGCTCCTAGATTCCTTTTCCGGACTTCTGAATACTTGACTCAAAAATGGTTTGTTAATTTTAGAATCAAAAGTACTATAAGAATTAGGAAAGAACAGAAGACCAAAGTATTAGGTGAACAAATACCCCTTCAAACTTATGATGTCCTAATACACAATCTTTGTCTCGATGATTGTTACAGTCGGGTTAGACAGATTTCAGAACCAAACAGGGGCACAAGTACGTTTCTACACCTCTGTACCCTGATCTAAAAAACTTGGGCAAATACCTCTTCAAACTCATGATGTCCTAATACACAAATTTTGCCTCAATTTACGCCGATTTCAGAAGCAAACAGGGTCATAGATTCCTTTCCCGGACTTCTGAATACTTGACACTAAAAGGGTTTGTTAATTTTAGAATCTAAAGAACTATAAGAATTAGGAAAGAACAGAAGACCAAAGTATTAGGTAAACAAATACCTCTTCAAACCTATGATGTCCTAATACACAATTTTTGCCTCGATGATTGTTACAGTCAAGTTAGACAGATTTCAGAACCAAACAGGGGCACAAGTACGTCTTCCACACTTCTGTACCCCTTATATAAAAAAGGTGAGCAAATCCATCTCCAAATTCATGGTGTCTTAAACACAAAATTTGCCTCAATTTACGCCGATTTCAGAAGCAAACAGGGTCATAGATTCCTCTTCCGGACTTCTGAATACTTGACACAAAAAAGGTTTGTTAATTTTGAAACAAGAGGACTATAAGAATTAGAAAAGAACAGAAGACCAAGGTATTAGGTAAAAAAATACCTCTTCAAACTTATGATGTCCTAATAATCAATTTTTGCCTCGATGATTGTTACAGTCGAGTTAGACAGATTTCAGAACCAAACAGGGGCACAAGTACGTGTTCCATACTTCTGTACCCCTGGTATAAAAAAGGTGAGAAAATACCCTTCAAACTCATGATGTCCTAATACACAAAGTTTGGCTCAATTTACGCCAGTTTTGGAAGCAAACAGGGTCATAGATTCCTCTTCCGGACTTCTGAATATTGGACACGAAAAAAGTTTGTTAATTTTAGAATCACAAGAACTATAAGAATTAGGAAAGAACAGAAGACCAAAGTATTAGGTAAACAAATACCTCTTTGAACTTATGATGTCCTAATACACAATATTTGCCTCGATGATTATTACAGTCGGGTTATACAGACTTCGGAACCAAACAGGGCCACAAGTACGTGTTCCACACTTCTGTACCCCTGGTATAAAAAAGGTGAGCAGATATCTCTTCAAACTCATGATGTCCTAATACACAAATTTTGCCTCAATTTACGCCGATTTCAGAAGCAAACAGGGTCATAGGTTCCTGTTCCGGACTTCTGAACACTTGACACGAAAAATGTTTGTTAATTTTAGAATCACAAGAACTATAAGAATTAGGAAAGAACAGAAGACCAATGTATTAGGTAAAAAATACCTCTTCAAACTTATGATGTCCTAATACACAATTTTTGCCTCGATGATTGTTACTGTCGGGTTAGACAGATTTCGGAACCAAACAGGGGCACAAGTACGTGTTGCACAGTGCCCGAAGGTGATGTGTCGGATAGTCGGGAGGGCGGAGTATCGGATTCGCGGGTGGCAACGGAAATACGGTAAGGAAAGGGAAAGGAGTAGGAAGAAGAACAAGGAGGGATGTTGAGCGCCACAAACTTTGATTTAGCCCCCAAAGTTTGAAAGGGGAGGAGTATTCAAACACAAACAAAAAGGAAAAAAAAGAAAAAAAAAGTTAATCGAGAATACTCATATTATAAACCCCAATATAACTAAAAATAATTATGCACTCTAACAAAATCTGTAACGGAGGAAAATAAATGAACGGAAAGCAAAAATTATACCTATTAACAATGTTTAAACTAAAACGAACCTGAATGACATAAAAAATTTAAATCGATCCTCCCAGCGGGAGTTTCACTACCACTTTAATAAATTTAGCAACTACTAAAAAAAAAGACGAAAAATCTTAATAGTGAACTAGTGGAGCAGTACTACAATACGGTGGTAGTGGTCTCGCCAATGATTACCCCATAAACCCCAATTGCATTGGAGGACAATATGTAGTCCTACAATACCTACAAAAATTACCCAAAACACAACAACAAAATTATTATAATCCAAAATCTGGTTAGAGCTCTAAACCAAAGTTATACTTTTGTTATTCTTTTTACCCGCAACACAACTAACGATTTAAAAAAATGACTTCTTAGTTACTTTTGCGAGTCACTGCGCAGTATAGAATTTAAAGAAATAGCAAGTTATTAATAAATGAGTAATAAAGAAAAGTAGTGGTGCGACTTCCTACCTGAGGATAACAAATCAGTAAATTAACTCTAAAAAAAAGATTATACTAATTAATGGATAGAATTCAATGTTTAAATTATACAAAATTTATATTACACCAAAATAAAATATCTATAAGCGATAGTGTAATTTAGATTACACAAAGAGAACTCTGTATATTAATTAATATTGAAATTTATATTGCAAAAAAAATCTACTACTCATTAGCGAGTTGCCCTGTATATATCTGTATGTACTCTGGACAGTAGCTACAGTACTTATCAGTAGTTCCAATAGAAAAAAAAATTGTCACAGTAAAAGAATTCTTATAACCTCAAAAAAAATGTAACGTTTATGCGATTAATGTGCTACATATCAGTGTTGTTTGCTGGAGGTAATTGTCCAATTTTAACACCAACTTGACAATTCACTAAGGTGCTTTATAGATTGAGTGCAAGTTCAAGAATGACCACATGTACGAAGTAAGTAATTATACGGCAGTAGTAGTAAAAATAAATTTAAATGATATGACCTTTTAGCTCCTTCGAAATGTTCTGAAGCTGATGAAAGGTAGACTAGTTGGTAAAGCAATTCACAGGTGATCATCAATTGAAGTTGTATGTGTTGAAGTAATAGCTCTCGTTACCACTCGATATGCTTTCTTTGTTTTGAAGCAAGAACATCGGTGGTTAGCAACCAGAAAAAAACCTAAAAGAAACCGTTGAATGTATAAGGGCTAACAACGCCAGACATAATGTAACGGTACCTGAGGTCTTGGTGGGTTTATTCGTGAATTGTGTGTAACATCCGAAATACCATTTAGACATCACTTAGAAATTTGTTGCAATAAATTACTAAATTGTATAATTTTAGGTAAAGCAGAATATCCCAAATGAAACTGGGTACGAGTTAAAAACTCGGAACATGTGCTTCAAACCTTCACACATGTATTTTGTAAAAGTGAACAGGAAGTATCAAATGAAATTCTTTTTCAAGTCAGTGAAATTCTATTTTCTGGTTACTTTTAGTTGCGCCGCGAAAAATTATAAAAGATTTTCAAATTAAAAGAAAATGTAAACAAAATGAAGTTAGCTATCATCTTAATATTGCAATAATTTAAACATAATAAATCAAACTGGAAGTTTCATGTAAAGTGTGTTGCCTATCTGTTATTGACAAATTGTAATAAATAAAATTGAAGTAAAATGTAAAGTGTGTTGCCTATCTATCATTGTAAAGGTTTAGCTACTTAGGTTTAATATATTGAAATAGATGAAATTTAGTCGTTGCAAGGCCTCTTCTTGTGGGGTAGGTTGAACAAAATCCCCCAACTGGTCCTAGTTCGGGGGAACATTTTTTTAAGACAACAGTTGGGATACCACCTAGACCAAACGCCTTATTGGTATCAAGTTGTTATACCAGACTATAAATATTTTATAACCCATTAAACAATTGAAAATTATGGGCTAAATTCACACTATAATGGAAATACTTTATAATTACACTAAAAACGAAGTTGGGGAAGTATTATGCAGGTGGGTGTATTAAACACCACACCCGAAAGCACTTCTCTATAGGTGGGGGGATGTTCGGTGCCAGTATAATACATACATACACGTCTATGGGTCAAGGTTTGTAGAAGGTTAGGTTACATCTGAGTGGCTCACTAATCGTCAAACGACCTTAACTATGGACCATCTCATTAGAAATTGTCCCCCAGAGCGCCACTAAAACAGTCTGCCGCCTAAACTTTAATTTTGGTACAATTTTTCTGCTTAAATCGCTCACGGAGCTGGTAGCGTAGTGATGACACAACCTGCTTAGCATTCGGGAGGTAATGGGTTCGATTCCCGTTACCGTCTACCTTGTATGAAGTTTTTTCAGGGGGTTTTCCTCATACACATGTAGCGGCATGGTCACTGCATATATGCACACCATGTACGGCTACTTAGGCGACTGCTGGGGTAGTATTTTTCCCCTCAGAACCCCGATCCTATCCTGACCACACCCATCCTTAATCCCACCATTCATGTATACGTAATGTATATATGTATGCTGGGAATCCGTGATTGTGGCTGAAGGAGCTAGGAGAGCTCGAGCAGCCCGCCCCCCCCTTTGGGGAGGGAATGAAATACGTAGTATTTTCCTTTTCCTTACTGTTTAAATAGCCGGATTGGTGGATTATCACCATATCTGGCATCAATGTACATTGCATCAACCATATTTATTAGGAAGTGACTAGTGCACTGTCTAGACAGAACCCCCAAGTAAAATTAGTGAATTGTCCACATGCGCTATGAATGTATTACATACATTCATGGGTTAAATAACGGTTTCAATGTCAAAACGGTAGAGCAGTTGTGGTCTAGTGGTTGTAGTCGTTTGTCACACGATTAGTGCGGGTTCGATTCTCGGTCGATGCAATTTTTTTTTAGGGTACAGTAGTTTTGTTTATCTAATCTACACTAGATAAAGAAAGTACATTTCTGCGCATGTGGACAGTTTACTAATGTCGTTTGAGGCTCTGTCTAGCACAGTATAGTGTTTATACTGTGCTGTCTAGACAGTGGACTAGTAACTTCCTGTTTATTATTATCTTTTAAATCGAGAAATGGGCCAGTGCAACCGTGCGCCTAGGTATTGCTAAAGAAATATCACCAGTGTGTTAAATAGAAAACGCTATAATTAGAAAACAACTAATAACCTAGTCAGGTGATGTGCAAAAGGTTTTGGTTCAAAGACCCAATAGATTGCTACAAGTTAGATCCAAAGTTACAAAAAAACATTATTGTTAACGACAATTTTTAAAATGTCTGACGAGGTAAATAAGAAACTTATAAAACTCGAACCTAAAGAGGAGCAAGAAATAAATATACTTATAACCCAACAAAGTGTTATTGTAAACAGTGATCTCTTAAAACGTGAAGTTGCTGACTATTCTAGTAGTGCACCATTTGGGAATGAATTGAGAGATATTACAATTATTAAGGAAGAAGATAACTCGTATCCAACAACTTATGCCTGTTCACCTTATGTAAATAAGAAAAATAACCCTAATAGTACTACAGATATTAACTACCAATGTTATCAATGTAACTATTCCACAAAAAGGAAACGCAATTTACAAAATCATGTTACAAATCACTCGCAGTGTGAATACAAATGTAACCAGTGTGACTATATAACAAAATGTAAAGATTATTTAAAGCAACATAAAATAATTCACATATCAAGTTCTAAATACAAATGTGATCAATGTAACTATACAGCGAAACGGGAAGATCAGTTAAAGCTGCATAGTGTAATTCACACAAGCAGTGAATACAAATGTAAAAATTGTGACTATGTGACAAAACGGAAAGAATATTTAAAACGGCATATTAGAATTCACACATTAAGTTCAAAATACAAATGTAACCAATGTGACTATGTAACAAAATGTAAAATTTATTTAAAACAGCATAGTATAAAGCATACAAATTCTGAATACAAATATAGTCAATGTGGCTGTATAACGAAATGGAAAAATTATTTAAAACTACATAGTATACTTCACACATCAAGTTCCGAATACAAATGTAACCTATGTGAGTATGTAGCAACACGAAAAGATTATTTAAAACGGCATTCTAGAATTCACGCATCAAGTTCAGAATACAAGTGTAACCAATGTGACTATGCAACAAAACATAAAGTTTGTTTAAAACGACATAGTGTAACTCATACAAATTTGGAGTAAAAATGTGATTAATGTGACTATACAACAAAATGGAAAGATCGTTTAAAGCTATACAGTATACTTCATTTCAAGTTCCTAGTACAAATGTAATCAATGTGACTACACAATAAGGGGAAAATATTATATAAGCGGCATAGTATAATTCTCACCTCAAGTGATTATTTGATAACAATGAAGGTTTATTTAAAGTCTCGTCCAATAAAACACACATCAAGTTTTGAACACAAATGTGACCAATGTGATTATGTAACAAAATGGAAACGAAATTTAAAACAGCATATTGTAATTCAACATTAAGTTCTGAATACAAATGTAACCAATGTGATTATTTAGCATTACACGTGTTTAAATAGAAAATTTAAAACAAAATTTAAAATCAGATTTGGATCATATTTTACATAGTTGTGATCAATGCAACCTCAACAAAATGGAAAAGTTAACTATATAATGAAAAATATACATACATAAAATAACAAGCATATGTATGTGATCAACGTGTAATAAAGATCTTTTTATATTGATAGTAACCAGATTGTAAACATAAGTTACATACGAATTAAAAACATTGAGATTTACCTGTGGTTTATATAATATTCTCTTATTTACCTTGAATATGAAAGTTAATTGTTGTAAGAGTGAAATTAGTTTATATGAATTAAAGAGAAGGCTACTTTGTCTTCTACACAGTGTGTAAATTAAGTAGCGGATAAATTCGGTAACTCCGTTAACCTGTATGATACATTTCGACAATTACATTGAATGCTCAAACTGATGACCCTGCACCGTCTGACCGAAAGACAGTAATAAAATTCTTTCTTGTAGGTCGATTTTTGTATACCATGTTATTTAGGTGGCCCCATAGAAAAAAGTCTAAAGGCATTAGATCAGGGGAGCTAGCCGGCCATTCCATTGGACCTCTTCTTTCTACTATCCTCGCCAGGAAAGTGAATTAAATAAGGATGGTGAACATTCGTAGTGCATTTGAGGAAATCGATATACGGTATTGAATAAGCAAATGTAGTAGAAAGAGTAAACGTATAAACTCGAAATCAATTTGTTTTAAATGCTTATGAATTTAATTCTCATTTGACTAATACTACATAACCTCCATATGTTTTTTATCCTTTGACTGCTTCATCATTTCCTACACGTAGGGGAGAGCGGGGCTCCGTCAGACACAAAAATTCATCGCTTCATAGGTCACGTAATATTTGTATTTAGAATATTCAAAAACACAATGTGCATACAGCTTAGCTTAATGGTTAAGGTTTTGTTGTATTTAAGCCAACAAATCCCGTTATTTTAATGAAAACAAAAACTACTATTTTTAATTTGTCTGAAGGTGCTCCACTAGTGGGGCAGGTTCAGACATAACGTAGTAGCTATACATTAAAATAAACTTCATTTAATTGCTAAAACTTTATTTAAGGTTAAATATAGTTTCTAAACTATATTAGTTCATTTTGTATCATAGTACATAATGTTACAAGTTACAACAAAACAATATTTAAACGTCTATCGCATATTAAATTTTTTCAAAGAGACTGGGAACGAAACCATCGACTACTGCCTTTTGGTCCCTTCCACCAATGGTGCAGGCAATAATGTTACAATATCCTGGAAAGTAATGCTTGAAATGTCAGTTATATTGAGAAATAAAAACTTATTTGTAACTTTTGCGGATTTTCTCACGAATAAGACTTCAAAATCTCCATCAGAGCACTTTTTTAAAACTTGCCACGTAATGGATGATTTGTTTGTTGTTTTTAAACATTACCAAAACAAAGTTTTCAATTTTAATCTCGTCCGCCGTAAAATTCTCTTGAGGATTTTGGTTTTCATTGTCTGAATCCTCTCCACTGTTTTCACTTTCATATTCCAACAATAGTTTTGGTTTCTGGGGCTTGGACCCTCTGTAGATTTGGGCCTATTATTTTTTGTTTTTTCATTTTGCTTCTCTTCTAGAAGTAGTTTTTCCAGGGTATTAGTTATGACCCTGCTTTTCCCCTTTTCCGGGAGATATGTTTTGGTCTGGCTTTTGGATATCCTTTAAATTCTCTAGACCTCTGATAAAGAGGTTTAGGATGAGATCCAGAGGAAATAGATTGACCTAGTTTAGGGGTTAGTAATGTTATTCTTGGCTGAATCTCTCCTGGCGTTTGAGCGGTCAGTGATGGTTGACCCTTCCCTGGAGTTTGAGTACTCATTGTCGCCTGTATCTCTTCTGAATTTTGAGGGGTCGTCAGAGGCTGACTCTCACTTGTGATTTGAAAGGTCGTCGGTGTCTGACTATCTTCTTGGTATTGAGAGGTTGTCGATAGCTTTTGTCCTGGAGTTTGAGGAGCGGGTTTGTCACTTACACTATTATAGCGAAGACATGTCTGTTAATAGAAAATACTCCTGTCTTCCTAAAAGCATTAATGATACTTTAAGGCACCATTGCTCGGCCATGAGTTTTGCCAACGCATGTGGCCACATGATAAATGTTAAATGCTTGACCAGGATTAGATGACATCCAGGAATCTATTGCTGCATTATAGAATGTTTTAAATGGTTTCATCAAGCCAACGTCAAGTGACTGCATCGTGTGGGTGCAGTGCGGTGGCACCGTCAATATGTGCACTCCATTCGCTCCGGCTAAATTGATCGCCTCTAGTGACATGACTCTCATGGTTGTCATATATCAATAGCATTCTCCGGGTAACTGAATTACTTGAAAACTTGATGAACTGGTGCATAACATTAACACAATTTGATGAGGTCATCCAGCCAGTCTGATGTGCTAACTCTAAGGTTCCAGTTGGTGCTCCAGTGATCATATGGCTTTTGAAATGAACCCTAGGAAACGCCATAACTGGAAGCATGATATTACCAGCGGCATTTATTATTAATAAAGTTGTTACTAGAGTTCCTCTCTCATTATTTATGGCCGTCGCAACTTGTTTCAGGCCTTTTTCAGCTATGACACGAGAAGGTCGCTGGTTAGTTTCAGTCTTAGTTTCGTCTAAATTCCATATCCTGGTTGGATCTTGGAGCTCAGGATATTTTTTAGTTACTTTCTCATAGTTATCAAAAAAACACGTTAACATTATGTTTATTAAATGCAATTACTCGCGCAAGACTGCACCCCTCAGCAGCACGAAGAGACAGTTTTGGATTACGTTTCATGAATCCATACAGTCCTTCCCGGCCATTCCTTTAACTTTCCACTGACCAGGACAGCTTATTTTGTTAGTATGTGTGATTTCAAAAGCTAATTTTCTCACTTCAACATTATTTATACCATAAAACGTTGTTGAACTTTTAATTAAAAATGCTTCTAAGTCTTTCTCCTGCTCTTCAGTAAACACATTTCTAGTGCCATTTTTAAGCTTCATATTAGTCTCCCCACCTGGATTTTGTCTTATTTTTTTACATACATGGCTAAAGTTTGAAATTTTAATCCAAACCCTTAAGCAGCGACTCTCAGCGATTCACCTTCAAGAACAGCTTTAAGGCCTTCTTTCATTGCCTCAGCCTCAAAATTTAGGATTGTTTATATAATTGTATTTTAATACATTTTTCTATTATTTTATGTTGTCTGAATGTGCCCCACGGATACGTTTGGTAATGATGATGTCTAAAGGTGCCCCACCCACATTTGTCTAAAGGTGCCCCACAGGACCTTTTTATAGTAAAAGTCATGTCAATAAGAAATTACGATTATAAAAAGTAGTAGCCTTGCGAGGTGTAAATAGTGTAGCACGACAGTTGTTCCGGATGCAAATTGTTTAACCTATAAATTGAATTCTCTAATCAATTGTATGCTCGTTTATCAGCAACTTACAACACAACCATGTTTTTACAATTCCGCTGCAATTATTAAATGTTTACATTTTGTTGAAAATTGCATTGTTTGTAGGTTATAACCTACATAACCTTCAGGCTGTAAAAATATTGAACACTTGTTAGATTTCAAGGATATTGTTTTTCAACTGTTATCATTACGATAATCAACGTTGTTCTCTAATTTTTACAAAATAAATCACAATAAATAATTGTATTTTAGTATTCTGCAACTTTAAATGCAGCTCTCTTCGGGTATATTTTCTAATCAGAATTTAGTATAACGAAAATAATTTTGACTCATATTTTTTATATTACACTATGTGATTGCATATAATGACGTACGTAAACTTTCCCGGCGAGGATAATCACCATCTTCCAGGGAACACTTTCAAAATTCAAATTTTTATATCGCTGGAAAGAGATTAAAAAACTACCGATATAAAAAAATATAGATCATTTAAAAAAAACTATTGATGACGTTACAACTTTCACAACTGATGGAAACATCTGAAAAAACCTTTTTCATATGCGCTGTAATTTAAATCGCTACACCGCTTTTACATTTTGCCTCTTATCATACCGAATTTATCCGCTACTTAATTTTCACACTGTATGGAAGAAGTAGTACCGTGGCACCCTTACCTCCACTTTTTTTATGGTGTCATAGGCCCCACTCCTTCTAGAGAATAAAAAGGTGTTATTTAATCTGTTATTAATATTTATTAGGGTTTTTATCAAAGGAGATTGCATAATTAAGACCTCGGATTTCTAAGCACAAATAATTCCCGAAATAATCATTCAATATGCATCTTAAAGTTGTTAAAATAAGCATTAAAAAAGCATTTATAAGCACAAATAAACAATAAGCATGCTTTATGCACCAATAAAAAATTGCGTTATTTATTTCCAGAGTGAAAGGCAATAATGGGTTTTTAAAAAATAAAAACAACAGTAAAGTAGTTCATGTATTTATTTATGGAACAATATATATTTAAATAAAATACAATGTGCCCTAATGTTCTAAAAGAAACATAAAACGATTAACCCCTAACA
Organism: Vesta saturnalis; assembly: GCA_036346205.1. NCBI lineage: Eukaryota > Metazoa > Arthropoda > Insecta > Coleoptera > Lampyridae > Vesta > Vesta saturnalis. Next base: position 1,183,568 of record JARFJB010001836.1, read on the forward strand.
ACTACGAGATTTTTTTAACAACTAAACTCATAAAAAAATTAATGGTAATTTGAAAAGCAATACGTAATTAATACTTTTTCTGAAGTAAAACTTCTTCATCTTTCAACCTCTACCGATGTTAACGGTGCAAATTAAAAAAACTGCACTAGTTCCAAGGGAATATTACTGGGCGAATCAAAATTCCCTTCCCCTGATAGTATTTTATCAATGACATCCAAAGTATGGTTTGCATAAAAGTCTACTGCTTTTAAGCAAGTACCCCATCTTGTAATAATAGGTTCTGGGGGTAATGATAAATTGGGCAATTTAGATTTATAGTGAGATACGCGCGTGGGTGCTTTAAGAAATATTTTTTTAATTACAGCAATGAAAGTATTAACGCTTGGATATGAATCCCTAATAGTTTCTGCTATTGTTAAGGCAAGTTAAGAATTTAAATGAAATATTAATATTTACGTTACGTATAAGTTCCTCTTGTGAATGTAGCATTATATAGCATTTTTCGAGGTGCCATTTTTGCATCTCTGTCAGTGCAGACAGTTCGTTCATTGCGCTTCCGTCTATCAGAACGGTTGAAAAATCACGACTATTATTAGAATGTCAATGATAACACAAAGTGTTTGAGGTGTTATCAGTTATTTTGTATCGAATCAATGTATTCAATCATTCAATAAATTAGTGCAGTGTTTTTAAATACATCTACTTCAAATACAGTCCACATCATTTCAATCGTAATGATGTCTAATTTCATCAAAATAACGATGAAACGGCACATTACCCAACAGCTATTCTGTGAAGACCATGTGCTAGATACGTAACATGTACTAAGTTAGGGTAAAATGTTTTCAGTAATTTTCCTGCAGCTACCATGTAAGCTGTGTACATGAGTAAAACATTTTGTCGTTAAACTCCGTGGGGAATAGAAATCTTAAGCAGGAAAATTCACAAAATAAGCTACCGTATTGCTATTCGCTTTTTCTAAGACTTTAGAACATACCAAATATGATCTTGTTGAATCGAATTTGACTACTATAAAATTGGCAACGTAATTTCCTACGGCATCAGTAGTTTCGTCAACTGAAAACCAAATTGGATGTCCTGATACGTCTTCTCGTATTTGATGTATGGCAGAATTATAGCAAACGTCCAAATAGTTTTTTTCTTAATGTTGATTCCGTAGGAATACTGCGATCACAATATTTTTCCAAAAATGTTTTAAAAATTGGATTTTCAACAGCTTTCCACTGGATATTTGCAGCGATTAAAGCACGACACAAATCTTCAGAAAAACCATTTCTTTTCTCAGTTGAATTGATTAAAAATGTTTGTTTTAATGATTGTTTTCGAGCAACACTGGCCTGATGCAAAGATGTTTTAACATGTTGTTGAATTTGGTGTTTTTTGTTGCTTGATACCTTGAAAACACCAAAATGCATTATTATTTAATATTAAATTTATGTGTTTATTATTCGAACAAAACTTATGACCGAAATTATGTAATTAAAATTAAAATTGCGTTAGATACTTACTTCTTTGTTGCAAACATTACAAAATATGACGTCACCATCAGATGAAAAGCAATCGTAGTCTTTTAACCACTGTTTAATTAGCACACTTCTTGGAAGTTTATCCTTTCCCATTTTTGTTTTTTTAATAATCGAAAGTTATAGTTTAATTATCTAGTGATCAGTTGAATTTAATTAGAATTAATTTCATTTGCTGTTACAAAGTGCATTGAAGCAGCAACAGCAGGTAGTCACTACCGAATGTACATGAAAATTCAAACTGAAAATGTTTTTGAAGTAGAATGGATAGAAAACCATATGTTTTAGGGCTGCTTGACCATTCGGCAGCTGCAAAGCACGAGGCGATCACGTGCTGTACGCTTGTTTACGCTGCTGACTCTTGGTTTTGAATATACTTGAGTTGTAAACAAACATCTGTGCCTACCTAAAATACACAATTCTCAAAATCTTAACAAGTAAGCCGTCGGCTTACGACCTAGTTAATCTCTAGAGTGGTAGCTTATTGTATCTGTCGTGTTTATCTAAAAACTTTACAAAAACGCATTGTTGAAGAGATTTTAAAATAGACAAGCTTAAATTTTAAATATAAGTTAAAACGTAAAAATCCCCGAGCAGAAAATAAGCACAAATAAGCACGTTTTACATAACTAAGCACTTAAACACCAAAATAAGCAGAATAAACATAAATAACTTTAGCTCATTTTCCATCAAATTGTCTCAAGGCAGTATACCTAATACACACAAATAAGCATTTGCTTAGAAATCCGAGGTCTAATTATTACAGTCGGGATAGACAGACCTCGGAACCAAACAGGGGCACAAGTACGTATTCCACACTTCTGTAACTCTGGTATAAAAAAGGTGAGCATACACCTCTTCAAAGTCATAATGTCCTAATACACAAGGTTTGCCTCAATTTACGCCGATTTCAGAAGCAAACAGCGTCATAGATTCCTCTTCCGGACTTCCGAATACTTGACACAAAAAAGGTTTGTTAATTTTAGAATCAAAAGAACTATAAGAATTAGGAAAGAAAAGTAGACCAAAGTATTAGGTAAACAAATACCTCTTCAAACTTATGATGTCCTAATACTCAATTTTTGTCTCGATGATTGTTACAGTTGGGTTAGACAGATTTCAGAACCAAACAGGGGCACAAGTACGTGTTCCACACATCTGTACCCCTGGTATAAAAAAGTTGAGCAAATACCTCTTCAAACTCATGATGCTCTAATACACAAATTTTGCCTCAATTTACGCCGATTTCAGAAGCAAGCAGGGTCATAGATTCCTTCTCCCGAGTTCTGAATACTTGACACAAAAGGGTTTGTTAATTTTAGAATCAAAAGAACTATAAGAATTAGGAAAGAACAGAAGACCAAAGTATTTGGTGAACAAATACCTCTTCAAACTTATGATGTCCAAATACACAATTTTTGTCTCGATGATTGTTACAGTCGGGTTAGTCAGATTTCAGAAGCAAACAGGGGCACAAGTACGTGCTCCACACCTCTGTACCCTGGTCTAAAAAAGTTGGGCAAATACCTCTTCAAACTCACGATGTGCTAATACACAAATTTTGCCTCAATTTACGCCGATTTCAGAAGCAAACAGGGTCATAAATTCCTTTTCCGGACTTCTGAATACTTGACAAAAAAAAGGTTAGTTAATTTTAGAATCAAAAGAACTATAAGAATTAGGAAAGGACAGAAGACCAAAGTATTAGGTGAACAAATACCTCTTCAAACTTATGATGTCCTAATACACAATTTTTGTCTCGATGATTGTTACAGTCGGGTTAGACAGATTTCAGAACCAAACAGGAGCACAAGTACGTGTTCCACACTTCTGTACCGCTGGTATAAAAAAGTTAAGCAAATAACTCTTCAAACTCATGACGTCCTAATACACCAATTTTTCCTCAATTTACGCCGATTTCAGAAGCAAACAGGGTCATATATTCCTTTTCCGGGCTTCTGAATTCTTGACACAAAAAAGGTTTGTTAATTTTAGAATCAAAAGAACAATATGAATTAGGAAAGAACAGAAGACTAAAGTATTAGGTGAACAAATACCTCTTCAAACTTATGATGTCCTAATACACAATTTTTGTCTCGATGATTGTTACAGTCGGGTTAGACAGATTTCAGAACCAAACAGGGGCACAAGTACGTGTTCCACATTTCTGTACCCCGGTATAAAAAAGTTAAGCAAATAACTCTTCAAACTCATGATGTCCTAATACACAAATTTTTCCTCAATTTACGCCGATTCCAGAAGCAAACAGGTTCATAGATTCCTTTTGCGGACTTCTGAATGCTTGACACAAAAAAGGTTTGTTATTTTTAGAGTCAAAAAACTATAAGAATTAGGAAAGAACAGAAGACCAAGGTATTAGGTGAACAAATACCTCTTCAAAATTATGATGTCCTAATACACAATATTTGTCTCGATGATTGTTACAGTCGGGTTAGACAGATTTCAGAACCAAACAGGGGCACAAGTACGTGTTCTACACTTCTGTACCCCTGGTATAAAGAAGTTGAGCAAATACCTCTTCAAACTCATGATGTCCTAATACACAAATTTTGCCCCACATTTGCGCCTATTTTAGAAGCAAACAGGGTCATAGATTCCTTTTCCGGACTTCTGAATACTTGACACAAAAGAGGTTTGTTAATTTTAGAATCAAAAGAACTATAAGAATTAGGAAAGAACAGAAGACCAAAGTATTAGGTGAACAATTACCTCTTCAAACTTATGATGTCCTAATACACAGTTTTTGTCTCGTATTCCACACTTCTGTACCCCTGGTATAAAAAAGTTGAGCAAATACATCTTCAAACCCATGATGTCCTAATACACAAATTTTTCCTCAATTTACGCCGATTTCAGAAGCAAACAGGGTCATAGATTCTTTTTCCGGAATTCTGAATACTTGACACAAAAAGTGTTTGTTAATTTTAGAATCTAAAGAACTATATTTACTTTAAATAGATGTATAATCATGAACTGTTAATCATTATTTGATGTATACAGGTGTTGTTTTCATGGTGAAAACGGTTCGAAAATAAACGTAGTAATTTAATATAAAATCACATTAATATAGTTGAACATTTATTTAATGTAACTTTTCCAATACAAACATTTTTGTTTTACCTTTGTGTAACATGTTTACGTTTCGGAAATGTAACAATTCTATTCCCTTCATCAGAACACGTTAATAGTTAAATTGTATAATAATATGTTATAAATGTTGTAGCAAATTATCAAATAAGTTGCCATCTTGTAATTTAATATTACTGCTTGTAAGGTATTCATACCATTTGAAAGTTTAGTTAATAAAATCTGTTAATTTCAAAGTCATCCTAAATTAAAAAATTTTTTTAATTAACTATTATTGATGGGGGTCTTAAACTATTATGGTTTTCATGGATTGAGAGACGTTTCCAATTGTATGGAACGTTATTTCTTCATGTAACCATTATACTTTTTTAAATTTTAAGAATGTATTTGTTTTAACAAATAGTTGATCACATATATTAATTAATTAGTAATGCTACAACATTTATAACATATTTTTATACAATTTAACTATTAACGTGTTCTGATGAAGGGAATAGAATTGTTACATTCCCGAAACGTAAACATGTTACACAAAGAGTAAAACAAAATGTTGTATTCGAAAAGTTACATTAAATATAAGTGTTCAACTATATTAATGTGATTTTATATTAAATTACTACGTTTATTTTCGAACTGTTCTTAATGATCAACACTGTTACATCAAATAATGATTAACAGTTCATGATTATACATCTATTTAAAGTAAAAATTATTCTCCAACAAGATCCTAAATCCACCTTAACAAATGATACTGTACCAATACCACAAATTTTGGCAGAAACTGAATTTATAATCAAAAACCTAGATCAAGATACAAAAAATGAAATTCGCAGCCAGACTGTTCATGTCATTACTAACCATATTAATAAAAAGAATAATGCAAAACTTTCAAACAACAAAAAAACTGTCAATAAGTATATTAAAGAAACCAAACAATTCGTTAAGAATAATCCAAATTTAATAATTACTAAAAGTGATAAAACTAATAAAACCATTATCTTGCATACTACAATGTACGAAGAAAAAATGAACTCTTTACTTAATGATCCAACCACCTATTGCACACTTGACCATAATCCTACTAGTAAAATTGAAAAGAATGTTAACCAAATTATTCATAAATGTAAAAATGAGTCACAAATCGATGAAACAACTTACAAACAACTTAAAACCAATAATTCTATTCCACCTAGAATTTATGGATTACCTAAACTTCACAAAACAAATATCCCGATGAGACCCATTATTAGTAATTCACTTGCACCCACATATAAATTGTCAAAATACCTAGCTAAAATTTTAAATAGTTAATGTTATTGGGAAATCACCTTTCCACACTAAAGATTCATGGGCTTTTCACAAATTTATAAAAAATCATTATGTGCCTAAAAATTTCAAATTAGTCAGCTTTGATGTAATATCACTTTTTACTAATATTCCTACGGATTTAGCGATTGTTTGTATCGAGGAAAAGTGGGATGAGATATCCAAATTTACTAACTTTTCAAAGGAAAATTTTATCAAATCTACCGAAGTTATTCTTAATTCTACTTTTTTTCAATATAAAAACCAATTCTACAAACAAACTTTTGGTATGGCTATGGGTAGCCCTTTGTCTTCCGTTATCGCCAATTTAGTTATGGAACATATCGAAAATAATATCATTGATAAACAATTTTGGAATAATAAAATTAATTTTTATAAAAGGTATGTGGACGATTGCGTACTATTAATGGATCCTAACTATATTAATACACTCCTTAAACATTTTAATAATTTCCATCACAGAATACAATTTACAACTGAAAACGAAAATAACCAAAAACTCAATTTCTTAGATATGGCATTAATAAATAATGGTAAAAAAATTATTACCAATTGGTACACAAAGGTATTATGGTCAGAAAGATATTTAGATTTCAATTCTTTAAACGACATAAAATTCAAAATAAACATTATACACGCTTTGGTTGACAGAGCGTTTATTTTATCTCACCCAAAATTTAGACTTACAAACCTCAATAAAATCAGGAAGACTCTTATTAAGAATAGTTTTCCATTACCTTTAATTAACAAACACATAGATAAGAGAATTCTTTGGATTCAGAATAAACATAAATATAAAAATACAAAAGAAAATCTTTCACCTAACAAAAAAAAATATTTTTCCTTGCCATTCATTCCCAACCTTAGTTCAAAAATCAAGAAAATTATACTTAATAAGACGAACCAAAATTACAATATTAGTTTTAAAAATTTTAATACTATTAACAAATTTCACACAAATCATAAATCCAAAGTACCAATTGATGAAAAATCAAACCTGATGTATAAAATTGAATGTAAAAATTGTACAAAATCTTATATTGGACAAACCCCACAATATCTCAAAAAGCGTATCTCCCAACATTGTTATTCAATTAAAAATAAACGTAATGACACTGCCCTTAGCAATCACTACCTACAATTTGGTCATAAATTTGATTTTGAAAATAAAAAAATTATAATGCAAGAAAATAACCTAAGTAAAAGATTGTTTATTGAAATGTTTTACATACAAAAATATAACACCGTTAACCACAAAACTGACATTAATAATTTAAGTAACATTTATAATAACTTAATTAAAAATAAGTAAGTTTGAATATAGTAAAATTTAATAACGTATGTTGGTAATTCACTTTATCAAATAAGTTGCCATCTTGTAATTTAATATTACTGCTTGTAAGGTATTCATACCATTTGAAAGTTAATAAAATCTGTTAATTTCAAAGTCATTCTAAATTAAAAAATTTTTTTAATTAACTACTATTGATGGGGGTCTTGAACTAATATGCTTTTCATTGTAACTTTTATAATTGAATTAATAACATATTTTTCATAACCTTATTTTGTAGGATTGAGAGACGTTACCAACTGTATGGAACGTTATTTCTTCATCTAACCATTTACTTTTTTAAATTTTAAACATGTATTTGTTTTAACAAATAGTTGGTAAGTTTGAATGTTAATAACTATTAACTAAGTACTAAGTTGCTATTGTTTTCAGATCACATATATTAATTAATTAGTAATGATACAACATTTACAACATATTTTTATACGATTTAACTATTAACGTGTTCTGATGAAGGGAATAGAATTGTTACATTCCCGAAACGTAAACATGTTACACAAAGGTAAAACAAAAATGTTTGTATTCGAAAAGTTACATTAAATATAAGTGTTCAACTATATTAATGTGATTTTATATTAAATTACTACGTTTATTTTCGAACTGTTTTCACCATGAAAACAACACCTGTATACATCAACTAAAGAACTATAAGAATTAGGAAAGAACAGAAGACTAAAGTATTAGGTGAACAAATACCACTTCAAACTTATGATGTCCTAATACGCGATTTTTGTCTCGATGGTTGTTACAGTCTGGTTAGACAGATTTCAGAACCAAACAGGGGCACAAGTGCGTGTTCCACACTTCTGTAACCCTGGTATAAAGAAGTTGAGCAAATACCTCTTCAAACTCATGATGTCCTAATACACACATTTTTCCTCAATTTACGCCGATTTCAGAAGCAAACAGGGTCATAAATTCCTTTTCCGGACTTCTGAATACTTGACACAAAAAAGGTTTGTTAATTTTAGAATCAAAAGAACTATAAGAATTAGGAAAGAACAGAAGACCAAAGTATTAGGTGAACAAATACCTCTTCAAACTTATGATGTCCTAATTCACTATTTTTGTCTCGATGATTGTTACTGTCGGGTTAGACAGATTTCAGAACCAAACAGGGGCACAAGTACGTGTTCCACACTTCTGTACCCCTGGTATAAAAAAGTTGAGCAAATACCTCTTCAAACTCATGATGTCCTAATACACAAATTTTGCCTCAATTTACGCCGGTTTCAGAAGCAAGCAGGGCCACAGATTCCTCTTCCGGACTTCTGAATACTTGACACAAAAAAGGTTTGTTAATTTTAGAATCAAACGGACTATAAGAATTAGGAAAGAACAGAAGACCAAAGTATTAGGTGAACAAATACCTCTTCAAAATTATGATGTCCTAATACACAATATTTGTCTCGATATTGTTACAGTCGGCTTAGACGGATTTCAGAACCAAACAGTGGCACAAGTACGTGTTCCACACTTCTGTACTCCTGGTATAAAAAATTGAGCAAATACCTCTTCAAACTCATGATGTCCTAATGCATAAATTTTGCCTCAATTTACGTCGATTTCAGAAGCAAACAGGGTCATAAATTCCATTTCCGGACTCCTAAATACTTGACACAAAAAAGGTTAGTTAATTTTGGAATCAAAAGAACTAGAAGAAATAGGAAAGAACAGAATACCAAAGTATTAGGTGAACAAATACCTCTCAAACTTATGATGTCCTAACACACAATTTTCGTCTCGATGATTGTTACAGTCCGGTTAGACAGATTTCAGAACCAAACAGGAGCACAAGTACGTGTTCCACACTTCTGCACCCCTAGCATAAAAAAGTTGAGCAAATACCTCTTCAAACTCATGATGTACTAACACACAAATTTTGCCTCAATTTACGCCGATTTCAGAAGCAAGCAGGGTCATGGATTCCTTTCCCGGACTTGTGAATACTTGACACAAAAAAGGATTGTTAATTTTAGAATCAAAAGAACTATAAGTCATAGATTCCTTTTCCGGACTTCTGAATACTTGACACAAAAAGGGTTTGTTAATTTTAGAATCTAAAGAACTATAAGAATTAGGAAAGAACAGAAGACCAAAGTATTAGGTGAACAAATACCTCTTCAAACTTATGATGTCCTAATACACAATATTTGTCTCGATGAATGTTTCAGTCGGGTTAGACGGATTTCAGAACCAAACAGTGGCACAAGTACGTGTTCCACACTTCTGTACCCTTGGTATAAAAAAGTTGAGCAAATACCTCTTCAAACTCATGATTTCCTAATACACAGATCTTGCCTCAATTTACGCCGATTCCAGAAGCAAACAGGGTAATAGATTCCTTTTCCGGACTTGTGAATACTTGACACAAAAAAGGATTGTTAATTTTAGAATCAAAAGAACCATAAGTCATAGATTCCTTTTCCGGACTTCTGAATATTTGACACAAAAAAGGTTTGTTAATTTTAGAATCTAAAGAACTATAAGAATTAGGAAAGAACAGAAGACCAAACTATTAGGTGAACAAATACCTCTTCAAACTTATGATGTCCTAACACACAATTTTCGTCTCGATGATTGTTACAGTCCGGTTAGACAGATTTCAGAACCAAACAGGAGCACAAGTACGTGTTCCACACTTCTGCACCCTGGCATAAAAAAGTTGAGCAAATACCTCTTCAAACTCATGATGTCCAAATACACATATCTTGCCTCAATCTACGCCGATTTCATAAACAAACAGGGTAATAGATTCCTTTTCCGGACTTCTGAATACTTGACACAAAAAGGGTTTGTTAATTTTAGAATCTAAAGAACTATAAGAATTAGGAAAGAACAGAACACCAAAGTATTAGGTGAACAAATACCTCTTCAAACTTATGATGTCCTAATACACAATATTTGTCTCGATGATTGTTACAGTCGGGTTAGACAAATTTCAGAACCAAACAGGGGCACAATTACGTGTTCCACACTTCTGTACCCCTGGTATAAAAAAGTTGAGCAAATACCTCTTCAAACTCATGATGTCCTAATACACAGATTTTGCCTCAATTTACGCCGATTTCAGAAACAAACAGGGTCATAGATTCCTTTTCCGGACTTCTGAATACTTGACACAAAAAGGGTTTGTTAATTTTAGAATCTAAAGAACTATAAGAATTAGGAAAGAACAGAAGACCAAAGTAATAGGTGAACAAATACCTCTTCAAACCTGTGATATCCTAATACACAATTTTTATCTCGATGATTGTTGCAGCTGGGTTAGACGGGTTTCAGAACCAAACAATGGCATAAGTACGTGTTCCACACTTCTGTACCCCTGGTATAAAAAAGTTGAGCAAATACCTCTTCAAACTCATGATGTACTAATACATAAATTTTGCCTCAATTTACGCCGATTTCAGAAGCAAACAGGGTCATGGATTCCTTTTCCGGACTTCTGAATACTTGACCCAAAAAAGGTTTGTTAATTTTAGAATCAAAGGAACTATAAGTATTAGGAAAGAACAGAAGACCAAAGTATTAGTGAACAAATACCTCTTCAAACCTATGTTGTCCTAATACACAAATTTTGCCTCAATTTACGACGATTTCAAAAACAGACAGGGTCATAGATTCCTTTTCCCGAGTTCTGAATACTTGACACAAAAAGTGTCTGTTAATTTTAGAATCAAAGGAACTATAAGAGTTAGGAAAGAACAGAAGGCCAAGGTATTAAGTAAACAAATACCTTTTAAACTTATGATGTACTAATACACAATTTTTGCCTCGATGATTGTTACAGTCGAGTTAAACGAATATCAGAACCAAACAGGTGCACACGTACGTGTTCCACGCTTCTGTACCCCTGGTATAAAAAAAGTGAGCAAACACCTTTTCAAACTCATGTTGTCCTAAAACACAAAGTTTGCCTCAATTTACGCCGAATTCAGAAGCAAACAGGGTCATAGGTTCCTCTTCCGGATTTCTGAATACTTGACACAAAAAAGGTTTGTTAATTTTAGAATCAAAAGAACTATAAGAATTACGAAAGAACAGAAGACCAAAGTATTAGGTAAACAAATACCTCTCCAAATTTATGATGTCCTAATACACAATCTTTGCCTCGATGATTATTACAGTCGAGTTAGGCAGACTTCGGAACCAAACAGGGGCACAAGTACGTGTACCACACTTCTGTACCCCTGGTATAAAAAAGGTGAGCAGATTCATCTTCAAACCTATGATATCCTATAACACAGAATTTGCCTCAATTTATGCCGATTTCAGAAGCAAACAGGGTCATAGGTTCCTCTTCCGGACTTCTGAATACTTGATACAAAAAAGGTTTGTTAATTTTGGAATCAAAAGGACTATAAGAATTAGAAAAGTACAGAAGACCAAAGTATTAGGTAAACAAATACCTCTTCAAACTTATGATGTCCTAATAATCAATTTTTGCCTCGATGATTGTTACAGTCGGGTTAGAAAGATTTCAGAACAAAACAGGAGCACAAGAACGTGTTCCACACTTCTGTACCCCTGGTATCAAAAAGGTGAGCAGATTCATCTTCAAACTCATGATGTCCTAAAACACAAAATTAGACTCAATTTACCCCGATTTTAGAAGCAAACAGGGTCCTCGATTCCTCTTCCGGACTTCTCAATACTTGACACAAAAAAGCTTTGTTAATTTTAGAATCAAAAGAACTATAATAATTAGTAAGGTGCAGAAGACCAAAGTATTAGATAAACACATACCTCTTCAAACTAATGACGTCCTAATACACAAGTTTTGCCTCGATGATTGTTACAGTCGAGTTTGACAGATTTCAGAACCAAACAGGGGCACAAGTACGTGTTCCATACTTCTGTACCCCTGGTATAGAAAAGGTGAGAATATACCCCTTCAAACTCATGATGTCCTAATACACAAAGTTTGGCTCAATTTACGCCAGTTTTAGAAACAAACAGGGTCATAGATTCCTCTTCCGGAGTTCTGAATATTTGACACGAAAAATGTTTGTTACTTTTAGAATCACAAGAACTATAAGAATTAGGAAAGAACAGAAGACCAATGTATTAGGTAAACAAATACCTCTTTGAACTTATGATGTCTTAATATACAATCTTTGCCTCGATGATTATTACAGTCGGGTTAGACATACTTCGGAACCAAACAGGGGCACAAGTACGTGCTGCACAGTGCCCGAAGGTGATGTGTCGGCTAGTCGGGAGGGCAGAGTATCGGATGAGCGGTGGAAACGGAAATACGGTAAGGAAAGGGAAAGGAGTAGGAAGAAGAACAAGGAGGGATGTTGAGCGCCACAAACTTTGATTTAGCCCCCAAAGTTTGAAAGGGGAGGAGTATTCAAACACAAACGAAAAGGGAAAAAAAGAAAAAAAAAGTTAATCGAGAATACTCATATTATATACCCCAATATAGCTAAAAATAATTATGCACTCTAACAAAATCTGTAACGGAGGATAATAAATGAACGGAAAGCAAAAATAATACCTATTAACAATGTTTAAACTAAAACGAACCTGAATAACATAAAAAATTTAAATCGATCCTCCCAGCGGGAGTTTCACTACCACTTTAATAAATTTAGCAACTACTAAAAAAGGAGACGATAAATCTTAATAGTGAACTAGTGGAGCAGTACTACAATACGGTGGTAGTGGTCTCGCCAATGATTACCCCATAAACCCCAATTGCATTGGAGGACAATATGTAGTCCTACAATACCTACAAAAATTACCCAAAACACAACAACAAAATTATTATAATCCGAAAATCTGGTTAGAGCTCTAAACCAAAGTTATACTTTTGTTATTAATAAATGAGTAATAAAGGAAAGTAGTGGTGCGACTTCCTACCTGAGGATAACAAATCAGTAAATTAACTCTAAAAAAAAAGATTATACTAATTAATGGATATAATTCAATGTTTAAATTATACAAAATTTATATTACACCAAAATAAAATATCTATAAGCGATAGTGTAATTTAGATTACACAAAGAGAACTCTGTATATTAATTAATATTGAAATTCATATTGCAAAAAAAATCTACTACTCATTAGCGAGTTGCCCTGTATATATCTGTATGTACTCTGGACAGTAGCTACAGTACTTATCAGTAGTTCCAATAGAAAAAAAAAATTGTCACAGTAAAAGAATTCTTATAACCTCAAAAAAAATGTAACGTTTATGCGGTTAATGTGCTACATATCAGTGTTGTTTGCTGGAGGTAATTGTCCAATTTTAACACCAACTTGACAATTCACTAAGGTGCTTTATAGATTGAGTGCAAGTTCAAGAATGACCACATGTACGAAGTAAGTTTTTATACGGCAGTAGTAGTAAAAATAAATTTAAATGATATGACCTTTTAGCTCCTTCGAAATGTTCTGAAGCTGACGAAAGGTAGACTAGTTGGTAAAGCAATTCACAGGTGATCATCAATTGAAGTTGTATGTGTTGAAGTAATAGCTCTCGTTACCACTCGATATGCTTTCTTTCTTTTGAAGCAAGAACATTGGTGGTTAGCAACCAGAAAAAAACCTAAAAGAAACCGTTGAATGTATAAGGGCTAACAACGCCAGACATAATGTAACGGTACCTAAGGTCTTGGTCGGTTTATTCGTGAATCGTGTGTAACATCCGAAATCTTTCCGATATACCATTTAGACATCACTTAAAAATTTGTTGCAGTAAATTACTAAATTGTATAATTTTAGGTGAAGCAGAATATCCCAAATCAAACTGGGTACGAGTTAAAAACTCGGAACATGTGCTTCAAACCTTCACACATGTATTTTGTAAAAGTGAACAGGAAGTATCAAATGAAATTCTTTTTCAAGTCAGTGAAATTCTATTTTCTGGTTACTTTTAGTTGCGCCGCGAAAAATTATAAAAGATTTTCAAATTAAAAGAAAATGTAAACAAAATGAAGTTAGCTATCATCTTAATATTGCAATAATTTAAACATAAATCAAACTGGAAGTTTCATGTATAGTGTGTTGCCTATCTGTTATTGACAAATTGTAATAAATAAAATTGAAGTAAAATGTAAAGTGTGTTGCCTATCATTGTAAAGGTTTAGCTACTTAGGTTTAATATATTGAAATACATGAAATTTAGTCGTTGCAAGGCCTCTTATTGTGGGGTAGGTTGAACGAAATCCCCCAACTGGTCCTAGTTCGGGGAAACATTTTCTTAAGACAACAGCTGGGATACCACCTAGACCAGACGCCTTATTAGTATCAAGTTGTTATACCAGACTATAAATATTTTATAACCCATTAAACAATTGAAAATTATGGGCTAAATTCACACTATAATGGAAATACTTTATAATTACACTAAAAACGAAGTTGGAGAAGTCTTATCAGGTGGGTGTATTAAACACCACACCCGAAAGCACTTCTCTATAGGGGAATGTTCGGTGCCAGTATAATACATACATACACGTCTATGGGTCAAGGTTTGTAGAAGGTTAGGTTACATCTGAGTGGCTCACTAATCGTCAAACGACCTTAACTATGGACCATCTCATTAGAAATTGTCCCCCAGAGCGCCACTAAAACAGTCTGTCGCCTAAACTTTAATTTTGGTACAATTTTTCTGCTTAAATCGCTCACGGAGCTGGTAGCGTAGTGGTGACACAACCTGCTTAGCATTCGGGAGGTAATGGGTTCGATTCCCGTTACCGTCTACCTTGTATGAAGTTTTTTCAGGGGGTGTTCCTCATACACATGTAGCGGTATGGTCACTGCATATATGCACACCATGTGCGGCTACTTAGGCGACTGCTGGTGTAGTATTTTCCCCCTCAGAACCCTAACACCCATCCTTAATCCCACCATTCATGTATACGTAATGTATATATGTATGCTGGGAATCCGTGATTGTGGCTGAAGGAGCTAGGAAAGCTCGATGAAATACGTAGTCTTTTCCTTTTCCTTCCTGCTTAAATCGCCGGATTGGTGGATTATCACCATATCTGGCATCAGTGTACATTGCATCAACCATATTTATTAGGAAGTGACTAGTGCACTGTCTAGACAGAACCCCCAAGTAAAATTAGTGAATTGCCTACATGCGCTATGAATGTATTACATACATTCATGGGTTAAATAACGGTTTCAATGTCAAAATGGTAGAGCAGTTGTGGTCTAGTGGTTGTAGTCGTTTGTCACACGATTAGTGCGGGTTCGATTCTCGATCGATGCAATTTTTTTTTAGGGTACAGTAGTTTTGTTTATCTAATCTACACTAGATAAAGAAAGTTCATTTCTGCGCATATGGACAGTTCACTAATGTCGTTTGAGGCTCTGTCTAGCACAGTATAGTGTTTATACTGTGCTGTCTAGACCGTGTACTAGTAACTTCCTGTTATTATCTTTTAAATCGAGAAATGGGCCAGTGCAACCGTGCGCCTAGATATTGCTAAAGAGATATCACCAGTGTGTTAAATAGAAAACGCTATAATTAGAAAACAACTAATAACCTAGTCAGGTGATGTGCAAAAGGTTTTGGTTCAAAGACCCAATAGATTGCTACAAGTTAGATCCAAAGTTACAAAAAGACATTATTGTTAACGACAATTTTTAAAATGTCTGACGAGGTAAATAAGCAACTTACAAAACTCGAACCTAAAGAGGAACAAGAAATAAATATACTTATAACCCAACAAACTGTTATTGTAAACAGTGACCTCTTAAAACGTGAAGTTGCTGACTATTCTAGTAGTGCACCATTTGGGAATGAATTGAGAGATATTACAATTATTAAGGAAGAAGATAACTCGTATCCAACAACTTATGGCCGTTCACCTTATGTAAATATGAAAAATAACCCTAATAGTACTACAGATATTAACTACCAATGTTATCAATGTAACTATTCCACAAAAAGGAAACGCAATTTACAAAATCATGTTACAAATCACTCGCAGTGTGAATACAAATGTAACCAGTGTGACTATATAACAAAACGTAAAGATTATTTAAAGCAACATAGAATAATTCACATATCAAGTTCTAAATACAAATGTGATCAATGTAACTATACAGCGAAACGGGAAGATCATTTAAAGCTGCATAGTGTAATTCACACAAGCAGTGAATACAAATGTAAAAATTGTGACTATATGACAAAACGGAAAGAATATTTAAAACGGCATATTAGAATTCACACATTAAGTTCAAAATACAAATGTAACCAATGTGACTATGTAACAAAATGTAAAATTTATTTAAAACAGCATAGTATAAAGCATATAAATTCTGAATACAAATGTAGTCAATGCGACTATATAACGAAATGGAAAAATTATTTAAAACTACATAGTATACTTCACACATCAAGTTCCGAATACAAATGTAACCTATGTGAGTATGTAGCAACACGAAAAGATTATTTAAAACGGCATTCTAGAATTCACGCATCAAGTTCAGAATACAAGTGTAACCAATGTGACTATGCAACAAAACATAAAGTTTGTTTAAAACGACATAGTGTAACTCATACAAATTTGGAGTAAAAATGTGATTAATGTGACTATACAACAAAATGGAAAGATCGTTTAAAGCTATACAGTATACTTCATTTCAAGTTCCTAGTACAAATGTAATCAATGTGTCTACACAATAAGGGGAAAATATTATGTAAGCGGCATAGTATAATTCTCACCTCAAGTGATTATTTGATAACAATGAAGTTTTATTTAAAGTCTCGTCCAATAAAACACACATCAAGTTTTGAACACAAATGTAACCAATGTGATTATGTAACAAAATGGAAACGAAATTTAAAACAGCATATTGTAATTCAACATCAAGTTCTGAATACAAATGTAACCAATGTGATTATTTAGCATTACACGTGTTTAAATAGAAAATTTAAAACAAAATTTAAAATCAGATTTGGATCATATTTTACATAGTTGTGATCAATGCAACCTCAACAAAATGGAAAAGTTAACTATATAATGAAAAATATACATACATAAAATAACAAGTATATGTATGTGATCAACGGGAAAATTGAAGAATATGTAAAAATTTACTTCATCCTTTTTATGTATCTGGAGTGTAATAAAGATCTTTTTATATTGATAGTAACCAGATTGTAAACATAAGTTAGATACGAATTAAAAACATTGAGATTTACCTGTGGTTTATATAATATTCTCTTATTTACCTTGAATATGAAAGTTAATTGTTGTAAGAGTGAAATTAGTTTATATGAATTAAAGAGAAGGCTACTTTGTCTTCTACGCAGAGTATAAATTAAGTAGCGGATAAATTCGGTAACTCCGTTAATCTGTATGATACATTTCGACAATTAGATTGAATGTCAAACTGATGACCCTGCACCGTCTGACCGAAAGACAGTAATAAAATTCTTTCTTGTAGGTCGATTTTTGTATACCATGTTATTTAGGTGGCCCCATAGAAAAAGTCTAAAGGCATTAGATCAGGAGCTAGCCATTCCATTGGACCTCTTCTTTCTACTATCCTCGCCAGGAAAGTGAATTAAATAAGGATGGTGAACATTCATAGTGCATTTGAGGAAATCGATATACGGTATTGAATAAGCAAATGTAGTAGAAAGAGTAAACGTATAAACTCGAAATCAATTTGTTTCAAATGCTTATGAATTTAATTCTCATTTGACTAATACTACATAAGCTCCATATGTTTTTTATCCTTTGACTGCTTCATCATTTCCTACACGTAGGAGACAGGCTCGTCAGACACAAAAATTCATCGCTTCATAGGTCACGTAATATTTGTATTTAGAATATTCAAAAACACAATCTGCATACAGTTTAGCTTAATGGTTAAGGTTTTGTTGCATTTAAGCCAACAAATCCCGTTATTTTAATGAAAACAAATAAAAACTACTATTTTTAATTTGTCTGAAGGTGCTCCACTGGTGGGGCAGGTTCAGACATAACATAGTAGCTATACATTAAAATAAACTTCATTTAATTGCTAAAACTTTATTTAAGGTTAAATATAGTTTCTAAACTATATTAGTTCATTTTGTACCATAGTACATAATGTTACACGTTACAACAAAACAATATTTAAACGTCTATCGCATATTAAATTTTTTCAAAGAGACTGGGAACGAAACCATCGACTACTGCCTTTTGGTCCCTTCCACCAATGGTGCAGGCAATAATGTTACAATATCCTGGAAAGTAATGCTTGAAATGTCAGTTATATTGAGAAATAAAAACTTATTTTGCGGATTTTCTCACGAATAAGACTTCAAAATCTCCATCAGAGCACTTTTTTAAAACTTTTGCCACGTAAATGGATGATTTGTTTGTTGGTTTTAAACATTACCAAAACAAAGTTTTCAATTTTAATCTCGTCCGCCGTAAAATTCTCTTGATGATTTTGGTTTTCATTGTCTGAATCCTCACCACTGTTTTCACTTTCATATTCCAACAATAGTTTTGGTTTCTGGGGCTTGGACACCTCTGTAGATTTGGGCCTATTATTTTTTGTTTTTTCATTTTGCTTCTCTTCTAGAAGCAGTTTTTCCAGGGTATTAGTTGGGAGATATGTTTTGGTCTGGCTTTTGGATATCCTTTAAATTCTCCAGGCCTCTGATAAAGAGGTTTAGGATGAGATCCAGAGGAAATAGATTGACCTAGTTTAGGAGTTAGTAATGTTATTCTTGGCTGAATCTCTCCTGGCGTTTGAGCGGTCAGTGATGGCTGATCCTTCCCTGGAGTTTGAGTACTCATTGTCGCCTGTATCTCTTCTGAATTTTGAGGGGTTGTCGGAGGCTGACTGTCACTTGAGATTTGAAAGGTCGTCGGTGCCTGACTATCTTCTTGGGATTGAGAGGTTGTCGATAGCTCTTCTCCTGGAGTTTGAGGAGCGGGTTTGTCACTTACACTATTAGCGATGAACATATCTTCATTGAAGACATGTCTGTCAATAGGAAATACTCCTGTCTTCCTAAAAGCATTAATGATACTTTAAGGCACCATTGCTCGGCCATGCGTTTTGCCAACGCATGAGGCCACATGATAAATGTTAAATGCTTGACCAGGATTAGATGACATCCAGGAATCTATTGCTGCATTATAGAATGTTATAAATGGTTTCATCAAGCCAACGTCAAGTGACTGCATCGTATAGGTGCAGTGCGGTGGCACCGTCAATATGTGCACTCCATTCGCTCCGGCTAAATTGATCGCATCTAGTGACATGACTGTCATGGTTGTCACATATCAATAGCATTCTCCGGATAACTGAATTACTTGAAAACTTGACGAACTGGTGCATAACATTAACACAATTTGATGAGGTCATCCAGCCAGTCTGATGTGCTAACCCTAAAGCTCCAGTTGGTGCTCCAGTGATCATATGGCTTTTGAAATGAACCTTAGGAAACACCATAACTGGAGGCATGATATTACCAGCGGCATTTATTATTAATAAAGTTGTTACTAGAGTTCCTCTCTCATTACTTATGGCCGTCGCAACTTGTTTCAGGCCTTTTTCAGCTACGACACGAGAAGGTCGCTGGTTAGTTTCAGTCTTAGTTTCGTCTAAATTCCATATCCTGGTTGGATCTTGGAGCTCAGGATATTTTTTAGTTACTTTCTCATAGTTATCAAAAAAACACGTTAACATTATGTTTATTAAAGGCAATTACTCGCGCAAGACTGCACCCCTCAGCAGCACGAAGAGGCAGTTTTGGATTACGTTTCATGAATCCGTACAGTCCTTCTCGGCCATTCCTTTAACTTACCACTGACCAGGACAGCTTATTTTGTTAGTATGTGTGATTTCAAAAGCTAATTTTCTCACTTCAACATTATTTATACCATAAAACATTGTTGAACTTTTAATTAAAAATACTTCTAAGTCTTTCTCCTGCTCTTCAGTAAACACATTTCTAGTGCCTTTTTTAAGCTTCATATTAGTCTCTCCACCTGGATTTTGTCTTATCCCAAGGATACGTTTGGTAATGATGATGTCTAAAGGTGCCTGCCCCACTGGACCATTTTGTAGTAAAAGTCATGTCGATAAGAAATTACGATTATGAAACGTAGTAGCCTTGCGAGGTGTAAATAGTGTAGCACGACAGTTGTTCCGGATGCAAATTGTTTAACCTATAAACTGAATTCTCTAATCAATTGTATGCTCGTTTATCAGCAACTTACAACACAACCATGTTTTTACAATTCCGCTGCAATTATTAAATGTTTACATTTTGTTGAAAATTGCATTGTTTGTAGGTTATAACCTACATAACCTTCAGGCTGTAAAAATACCAAACACTTGTTAGATTTCAAGGATATTGTTTTTCAACCGTTATCATTACGATAATCAACGTTGTTCTCTAATTTTTACAAAATAAATCACAATAAATAATTATATTTTAGAATTCCGCAACTTTAAATGCAGCCCTCTTCGGGTATATTTTCTAATCAGAATTTAGTATAACGAAAATAATTTTGACTCATATTTTTTATATTACACTATATGATTGCATATAATGACGTACGTAAACTTTCCCGGCGAGAATAATAACCATCTTCCAGGGAACACTTTCAAAATTCAAATTTTTATATCGCTGGAAAGAGATTAAAAAACTACCGATATAAAAAAATATAGATCATTTTAAAAAAAATATTGATGACGTTACAACTTTCACAACTGATGGAAACATCTGAAAAAACCTTTTTCATATGCGCTGTAATTTAAATCGCTACACCGCTTTTACATTTTGTCTCTATCATACCGAATTTATCCGCTACTTAATTTCCACACTGTATGGAAGAAGTAGTACCGTGGCACCCTTACCTCCACCTTTTTTGTGGTGTCATAGGCCCCATCCCTTCTAGAGAATAAAAAGGTGTCGTTTTGTTTTTTTTTTTATGATTGTGGACCTGAACAGGCTAAATAAGGCCTATCGTGCTAAAGCACTCAGGAACACTTAGGAGGATGGATAGAGGGATAATGAATTGCCAATAGATGCCTATGAACAGCTACCTTAAATTTTCTCATATCATAAGTGAGAGGAAAACAGAACTAGGAGATCATTCCAGAGTTTAGAAGTCGTGTGAAAAATGTGGATTGCGCCCGTTTGGTACGACAAGTGGAGATTTGTACTGCATACTGATGATGTGATTGAGCGAACGAGTGTTTCTCGCAAAGATAGCCGGAGATGGTATCAAAGAATGTAATTCACCAGCACAATAGCCGTTGTAATAACGATAATACAAAGAAAGAACTGAAACCATCCTTCTATGCTCAAGGGATTGTATGTAGAAGTTAAAGACGGGTCATTTATAAGCCTAATCGCTCTCTTTTGAATACGATCAACGATATCGAGAGCGTATTGAAGCACTAACAAAGGTGAGAATTATATTCAGATGAGGCCGAATTTGGGCCTTATACAGCAGAAGGAGTTGTCGAGAGGTAAAGTACTGCTTAGATCTGTACAAGCCTATTTTACGAGCAGCTGTTTTGGTAGCTGACAGAAGATGGTCAACCCATGAGAGATTTGAAGATACAGTCATACCCAACAGAGTAATAGAGTCTGAAAACTTAAGAACTGAGCCATTCATACTTACAACAGGAAATGATCGATCTTTTTTGGCGGACATAAGGCAACACTGGGTTTTATTAGCATTAAATTTAACTAGATTATTGTTTCCCCATCCGAGAATACGTTGAATTTCTTTGTTCATTGAATTTGCCATTTCAGCTTTAATTTCTTGATTTGACATAGAAGGTGGATTATCACTATGAGTAGACTGAGATGAACTACAGTGAAGAGTGCTATCGTCAGCAAAGCAATGGATGGGGTTAGTTGTTGAAGAAATAAGGTCGTTTATGTATCTGTTATTAATATTTATTAGGGTTTTTATCAAATTAAGACCTCGGATTTCTAAGCACAAATAATTCCCGAAATAATCATTCAATGTGCATTTTAAAATTGTTAAAATAAGCATTAAAAAAGCATTTATAAGCACAAATAAACGTTTATATGCAACAATAAGCATTCCTTATCCACCAATAAAAAATATATATATAAAAATTGAGTAAAAGGCAATAATGGGTTTTTAAAAAATAAAAACAACAGTAAAGTAGTTCATGTATTTATTTATGGAACAATATATATTTAAATAAAATACAATGTGCCCTAATGTTCTAAAAGAAACATAAAACGATTAACCCCTAACAATTACGAGGTTTTTTTAACAACAACCTCTTCAAACTCATGATGTCCTAATACACAAATTTTGTCTCAATTTACGCCGATTTCAGAAGCAAACAGGGTCATAGATTCCTTTTCCGGACTTCTGAATACTTGACACAAAAACGGTTTGTTAATTTTAGAATCAAAGAACTATTAGAATTAGGAAAGAACAGAAGACCAAAGTATTAGGTGAACAAATACCTCTTCAAACTCATGATGTCCTAATACACAAATTTTGCCTCAATTTACGCCGATTTCAGAAGCAAACAGGGTCATAGATTCCTTTTCCGGACTTCTGAATACTTGACACAAAAACGGTTTGTTAATTTTAGAATCAAAAGAACTATTAGAATTAGGAAAGAAAAGAAGACCAAAGTATTAGGTGAACAAATACCTCTTCAAACTCATGATGTCCTAATACACAAATTTTGCCTCAATTTCGCCGATTTCAGAAGCAAACAGGGTCATAGATTCCTTTTCCGTACTTCTGAATACTTGACACAAAAAAGGTTTGTAAATTTTAAACTCAAAAGAACTATAAGAATTAGGAAAGAACAGAAGACCAAAGTATTAGGTGAACAAATACCTCTTCAAACTCATGATGTCCTAATACACAAATTTTGCCTCAATTTACGCCGATTTCAGAAGCAAACAGGGTCATAGATTCCTTTTCCAGACTTCTGAATACTTGACACAAAAACGGTTTGTTAATTTTAGACTCAAAAGACCTATTAGAATTAAGAAAGAACAGAGGACCAAAGTATTAGGTGAACAAATACCTCTTCAAACTCATGATGTCCTAATACACAAATTTTGCCTCAATTTACGCCGATTTCAGAAGCAAACAGGGTCATAGATTCCTTTTCCGGACTTCTGAATACTTGACACAAAAACGGTTTGTTAATTTTAGAATCAAAAGAACTATTAGAATTAGGAAAGAACAGAAGACCAAAGTATTAGGTGAACAAATACCTCTTCAAACTCATGATGTCCTAATACACAAATTTTGCCTCAATTTACGCCGATTTCAAAGAAACAGGGATAGTTCCTTTCCGACTTCTGAATACTTGACACAAAAGGTTTTTTTTTAGATCAAAAGAACTATAAGAATTAGGAAAGAACAGAAGACCAAAGTATTAGGTGAACAAATACCTCTTCAAACACATGATGTCCTAGTACACAAATTTTGCCTTAATTTACGCCGATTTCAGAAGCAAACAGGGTCATAGATTCCTTTTCCGGACTTCTGAATATTTGACACAAAAACGGTTCGTTAATTTTAGAATCAAAAGACCTATTAGAATTAGGAAAGAACAGAAGACCAAAGTATTAGGTGAACAAATACCTCTTCAAACTCATGATGTCCTAAGACACAAATTTTGCCTCAATTTGGATTTCAGAGCAAACAGGGTCATAGTTCCTTTTCCGGACTTCTGAATACTTGACACAAAAGGTTTGTTAATTTTGGAATCAAAAGAACTATTAGAATTAGGAAAGAACAGAAGACCAAAGTATTAGGTGAACAAATACCTCTTCAAACTCATGAT